>JAGFNQ010007315.1:0-25533 GCA_024364735.1 Boesenbergia rotunda | reverse complement strand
TGGAAGTCCTTAAGAGTGTGCATCATCCATAAGATTTGTGCTACACATTCTCCTAAAGCAACATACTCAGCTTCGGTTGTGGATAGAGCTACGCAGTGTTGTTTTTCTCTCCAACTTACTAGGAAGCCTTCTAAGGAAGTTGACACGCTCTCACTATGTACTCTTCCTATCTAGTTTAACCAGCATAGTCAGTCCGTGTATCCTGAAAGTCAAAAGTTGAGGTTCCTAGGATAAAAACCCGACATTGTAGAAGTAGCCCTTCATTAACTAGAGTTTCTTTATAGGTTGCAATGGGTTTCCTGGGCACATGGTTGGTACTATGCACACATCTACGCAAAAAGATATCGGGTCTACGCGGCTTAAGGTAAAGTAGACTACCAATCATGCTTCTATATTATTTGGAAGGTCTACAGGTTCACCATCAAGGGCATCACTATCATTTTCACATTTGTCACTATAGGGTACTTGGCTTTGAGTTACCATTTTTAGAATTTCTTTATTAACATTTCTAGCATATTTAGTATTGATGGACATAATGTGTCCTTCACATGTTTGCTTAATTGTAAACCTAAAAAGAAGGTTAGACTCACCTAACTAAGACTCATCTTCGAATTCTCTTCCATACTTTGTTAAAATTCTTGTTAGAAAGTATTGAGTTGGTGGATCCAAAAGATATCATCTCAACATAGATTTGGGTAATAAAGATGCCTTTTTCTAAGGTCTTAACAAAAAGAGTTGAGTCAATTTGTCCTTGGTTAAATTCCTTAGAAATAAGGTAGGTTGATAGACGTTCATACCATGCCCTAGGTACTTGTTTAGGCCTAAGTGTCTTTTGAGTGAACACGATGCAGACTTAAATTTGTACCTCAAAACCAGGCAGAGGTTGTTCGACATAGACTCTTCTCTAATTAAACCATTTAGAAAGCGATTTGACATCATTTGATACATTTGAACCCTGATGGTGCTGCAAAGCTAAGCATTAATCGGATGGACTCTAATCTGTGCACGGGAGCATAGGTTTCTCATATCAACCTTCACTTGACTGGAGCCCTTGCTACTAAGCGGTGCCTTTTTCTAATGATTTCTCCCTTGGTATGTTCAACTTATTTTTGAAGACCCATTTGATTCCAATGATGGTGGTCTTCTTAGGTTTAGGTACTAGTTCCCAGACTTGGTTTCCTCTTAAATTGGGCTAACTCTTCTTGCATTGCTATTATCCAATCAGGATCAGGTAAGGCTTCCTCTATTGTCTTAGGTTTAATTTTCAAAATCAGTGCGATCTGACTAAGATTTCTATAGGAAGACCTAGTTCTAACTCCTAAGGTTGGATCACCCACAATTTGATCAGTTGAGTGACTGAGTCTGAGTTTCTTGGTTCTTCTAGTACTTGGTTCAGCCTCAGGTCTGGCTGGACGGTTCGGTTCAGTATTTTGTTCAATTACTTGGGTTGGTTCAATTATTGGTTCAATTGACTCAGTAGTTGGTTCAATAGTCAGTTTATTTAGAGGTTCAACTAGTGGTTCAGTTGATGGTTCAATAATTTGTTCATTATATTTGATGGATTTAAATCTGGGTTATTAGATTTTGAATTAATTTCCTCATCAAATATTAGATTTGTTGTTTCTTCAATTTTAAGGGTTGTTTGTTTATTAAACCCTATACGCCTACTTGTGTGTTGAATATCCTACAAAAATTCCTAGGGGTTGATCTAGATCTGAAATTTTACTTAATTAGTCTTTAGTGTCTATTGGATATGTGACTTTCACCCAAAACTTAGGAATGTAGGTAAATTAGGTAGTTTGGTAAGTAAATTCATAGGGTGTTTTATTTGTCGTTATGTTATTAGAGACCTATTTTGGATATACAAGCGTATATTGCTTCTGCCCAAAATTATTAGCTAGGTTAATTCATTGAGCATAGTCCTAGGGCTTCTGTAGGGTCTATTTTTCTTCACTAACCCATTTTGTTGGGGGTTCTAGGAAGAGAACTTCATGATACCCTTTATTTACAAAACTCTAAACTTTGATTTGCAATCTCTCCTCCATGATCACTTCTAAGTCTTAATTGATTTTGAGATTTTTCATTTTCAATTATTTAGAAAAATCATAAATCAGATTTAGATTTCATCCTTAGTTTTCAGAAGCAACCCAAGTAAACCTAGAGTAATCATCAATATATTACCTAAGCAATATCAACTGTTTCTCGCATTAGTACTTGGCTCCATGTGAATCAAATAGGTCAAGGTGTAGGAGTCTCAAGTGTATTGGTTAGATCTATTGACAGTTTGTGATTAGACTTGTTTGTTTCCTTAGGTTACATGGATTACATATTATGTTTTCAATGTTCTAATGTTTTGTATCCTTACCAGTACCAGTTGTGATTTATTGAAATTAATTTTGATATGTAGTGTACCTAATCTCTATGCCAAATAGTTTTGATTTTTGGTTATAAACATTTAGGTGACAGAGGTAGTTTAATATATAAATTATTTTTTCCTAATGTGCCCTTAAGGTATGACTTCTGAGTTTGCATTTCTTAATAAGGTAGTCAATTGAGAAAGTAACTACATACCAGTATCAAAATTGACTAATATACAGAAAGTTAAATTTAAATTTCAACTAAAATATTTTTAATTAAAAATCGAGTTCAGTTCAATTTACTGAACCCAATTACCTAAGTTACATTGTTGCACAAATGCCACTGAAGCCTAGGTTCTTGTAACTTGATTTGGTGAATTTCAATTTGCTCCAGTCATATGTCTGAGCACCACCTATCCAACATCCATTGGTCCAAATCCTTTATGTTCCTATACATAAAGAGTTTGTTGATTCGGATCCAATTAGAATTAAGGATAGCCTAAATTGATTTTCACGACCTAGTCTGTCTCACCCAATCTAGAGTTATCAATCACGTTACCTTATGGGTTTTGTGAGATAGGTTTTATAGAAGTAAGAATTTATTTTGAAAATGATTATTTTGAAAATTAAATTAATTTTGAAAAATATTTATTATGTTTAAATTTAATAATAAAAACATGGTTAGAATCTACGATTAATGAAATTTGTGTTAGATTCAATTGACAATAGTAAAATGAATTTGTTTCAAGTAATGGCTTCCAGGTCTTGGCAAGGCACTAGGCCTTCTTTGGCCGTAGCCTTATTGGATCATCAACCCTTTCCTTGACAAAGCCTTTTATGAAAATCATTTCAAGTTACTTTGAAAGATTTGGTCTAACTAGTTTAGTTTGGATCGGTAGCTTCGGCTAGTTCGCCCATTAAATAGGCTTCCCTAACGTACTATCATCTCACCTCCACCCAATACTATTTTTCAAATTTCAGTTAATTCGGTTCATCCTTAATCTAACCAGTCCTAAGATCTAAGCATGGTAAATTGATAAAGTAAATAACAAGCAACATGCAATTTAAATAAGAAAAAAATTTATTAACTATGAAATTTTTTTAATTGGCTCCCCTGGACAAAAGCCACGTAATGTGATTACAAGATATGAATCTTGTCCTTGGGATCCAATACTGATTTGATCCAGTTTGTTTGTTCAGGCATAGTTTGGGTACCCATGCCTGAACTTTAGGTCTGGATTGATTAGTACAGCATAGTATGATCTTTGTCTAGACTTGGTTCTATAGCCTAATCCGATCGATTTAGAACCGACTTCTGTTTTTCAAGGATCATGTCAAGACCCTTGGAACCAGAAGTGAATCGTTCTAAGCTGCTCTAAGTCCTTGACTTGAGTTTTCAAGGAGGAGTTCTCTTTCTCAAGTTTTTCAACTTGAGCAGAGGTTCCTTCTTGAACCTTCTCTAGTAAGATCTAGAGTCAGCTCCCTCTTTCAGGAGTTTTACTTCCTGTCGGAGAGATCGACTCGATTTTGGCTTTGCCAAGTCTCAGAAAGATAAGAATTAATTCTTAATTGAATCTTCTAGTAACCACTTACATGATTTCGCCTCCTTGAAAATGTGTGCGCTTTCGGCTCTTTCTTCGATTGCGTGATTTCTTCGAGGCATAGGCGAGCAGGTTCGATTGTGGGCCTCTTCTTCTTCTTCGGAGGAGGGACTCGTCCCACGTTGCCTTGAAGTGGCCTTCTTCTCTTCTTGTCTTCTTCAGTATTGGCATCTCCGATCTTTAGTGCCTTCTTTTGCACTCGTAGCAGGTCACGTTGGTTTGTTCATTATGATGGTCGGGTTATCTTCCTTTTTTCGGCTGGCTTTTCTTCTGTTGGTTGTCTTCAGTTCCTTGTAGTAGTCCCGGGCTACCGAACCAGCTTGGGTCGATCCCTTCGCTTTTCTGAGTCTGAGTCTGATCAGACTCGGGTGGATAACTTAAACTCAAACTAAAATAAAATTTTACCCAAACTATAACAATTAAAATAATAACATTAAATATGTCAAAATGGGTTGGCATATTCGCGGGTTCACTCGACATGTATCAAATCGGAAATTTGATACATTTTTAGAAACCTAAATAAAATGGTTTGAATTGTTTGACTCATGCATAATTGTCATGCCATGCATTTGCTACTTACTTTTAATATCTGGCATGTCATTCATATTTAAATTTTATGCATATATTAGAACGGCTATAGGAAAAAGAATAATTGAAACATGATCAACCTAGTATTGGGTAGCGGTGAGATGATAGTACGTTAGGGAAGCCAATTCTAATAAGGTCAAGTATACTTGGTCTCTTTAGACTGGTGAAACTAGCCGAAGCTACCGATCCAAGATCCAAACTAGTTAGACCAGAATTTATCAATAAGTAATTTTGAAAATGAAATTTTAATAAAAGGCTTTGTCAAGGAAAGGGTTAATGATCCAATAAGGCTACGGCCAAAGAAGGCCTAGTGCCTCGCCAAGACCTGGAAGCCAATTTTTGAAATTCAAATTCAAGTTACTTCTTGTCAAATTCAAATCAAACACAAGCTTCAATTAAATCTTAGGGTTAATAATAAATTAAGAAAAATGATTCAAGCATCTCAGAATACACCTATAAGGCAACCATGCTTGTTGTATTGATACATCTAAAATGGGTGAGATGTTAAGGACTAATAAATTGAAAAGTATTTTTCAAAATCGTTTCTCAAAGTTGTTAGAATATTTTCCTAAAAATATATTTTTCAAAATACTGCTTCAACATAATAATGTTTTTATGGAATTCATGCTTGTCTGATTGAATATACATATTATATGTTTTTAAAAATTATATCTTTTTAAAAAGTGTTTGACTCACTCAATTAGACACAAGCCTCTTAGGACAACACTAAAGTTCTTTAAGGCACTTAGATAGAGTCAAACGGGATAGTATACAGGGGGAGTTATTTTTATTTTTTTTGGCTTTCGAAAACTACACTGTAAAAATTACTATTATTTGAAAATACTTTTCAAAAACTGAGCTTTAAATCGTTATCACTTGTGTTTTTCGAAAAAGGTTTATGTTGTAAAATTTATCTGTCTTGTTTGATTTTGATAATCCCTAAAAACACAGAGGAAGGTCCACTTCATAATCTACAAGGACTCCTAGGATGTATCAACTTTAGGGGGAGTATAAATCAAACTTCTGAAACAATTTTGTTTAATTAATTGTTTTGAAATTATTAGATAATTTCATTAATTTGAATCAACCCTTAAAACTCAGAGGAAGAGTACTTGTGGTCAACAAGCTTCCCAGGACTGGGTCAAGTTTAGGGCGAGGTCAAATTAAAAGACTTATTGAATATTTCAAATGTTTTCATGCGCGGTATTTTTAAATCCTGTTGAAAACGTAAGTATTCTTTCAAAATACTATTAATTTTCCCAAAACAAAAATATATACTATTATTTTCAAAAATTTGAAATAATGTTTAGCTTGAGTTGGAAAATTCTCCAGGACACTTAGGAAAATGTCCTTGTAGTCAACAAGGTTTCCTATGATTGTGTCAGACTGGAAGATAAACCAAATCAAGTATTATGACTTCAAAAATTTATACATTTTTCAAAATATACTCACTATTTTTCAGAAGTTTTGTGACTTATGCAATTATTTTTATATTTACTTGAGTTTGAAAAATTTCCAGGACACTTAGGAAAATGTTCTTGTAGTTAACAAGATTTCCTAGGATTGTGTCAGACAGGAAAAGAAACCAAGTCAAGTAAAATAGTATACTTTCAAAATACATAATTCCTTGCAAAAATTACTTATATTTTTCAAAGTCTCATCTTTTTCAAAAATAGTTAGTACTTGCAAAATATGTATAATATTTTTCAGAAAAACTTATATTTTCCAAAATATCTTTCAAAACTGCTCAATCTATTCTCTCAAAACCTTCAAAAGATCATTCTTCAAAATATTTGGACCTTCAAAAATCCGGTATTTTCTCAAAAAAAATTGTCTTTTCTGAGTTCAAAATACTTAAGTATTAGTTTTATGCTATGCTTTCAAAAATTTATTAGCATCTTCAAAAAGAACCAAAGGTGTTCATTGTTGGTGCAAGTATTTTTTGATTTTTTTTTTATGTATGACAAAGGGGGAGAGGTGTGCTTAAGTTAGAAGTTAGGAAAATTTTCTCCCAAAAATCAAAAATGTAATTTCAAAACTCATATCATTTTTTCCCAAGGACAGTAAGTTAGCCCCTTTAAACCAATCTAACTTAAGTTATTGTCATACATCAAAAAGGGGGAGATTGTTGGTGCAAGTTGCATCAATGATGTTCCTCTTTAAGTGTTTTAATGTTTGACAATTCACTTAAGTCAATGATATATTGAACAGACAAAGGGGAGCAAAAGAGAAGTAACCTTAGTTGAAGAAAAGTCCTAGTTAATCTAGGCATCGGAACCCTAAAGACCTAGCGAAGGACTGCTAGTTGATAAATACTATATTATTGATTATTTGAGCTGCTTAAATCCATGTTTGACCTATATTTTTATTGCTTAATTGTGAAATTGCCCTAGGTTTTAGAACTTACTCTTATTTTGGACTAAATTACAAATTTGCATTAAATTGGATTATTTGGCCACTAAATTCTTGATCTATTTTTGTAGGCATCAAAGGTTCAAGGACCTAGGGCATATTGAGTCAAACTTGAGTCGGAAGTGACCCGGATCGAATTAACAAGATTATGATTTAATCTGGGTCGTCCTATTCAAAAGCGGCTAGATCTGAGCCATCCGGGATCATCTGAAGCAATCCGAGCTAGGGCTAGGGTTGATCAAGCACCCTGATCAAGATCTGAAGGTTTCATCCCCATCAGAGCAAGATCAGCCGTTGGATCAAGCTTGGAGGGCTCTAGATCGTCCATTCACAGATTAGGTTGATCTGGACCATCCATTGCAAATCTGGAGGATCTGAGCTACCACGAGGCAGATCCTGACCCCAGATCATCATCATCAAGTTTGGCTCAAATCAGACCAAGATCAGCCGTTGGATTGAAGTGGATCAATCACAGCCGTCCATTGGTTATTACTTAAGGAAAAATCACGCAGCTTCTTCCCCCATCGCGTCTTCGCCGCAACAGTGTTTCCTTTCGAGTTTTCATCATGTTCTTCATCTTTTTCATCAAATCGAAGGCGTGATCCCTCAATCCATCATCAAAGCAAGGGTTAGGTCAATGAGGAGAGTCTCAGTGAGGTTTCAGAGTTGATTTTTGCTCAATAGCGAAGTTGCGCGAGGTCTCGGCAGTTTTGCTATCCGATTTCAGCGAGCTCAGCTGTGCTCCATTTCCACTACATCCGAACTGACCAGAGGGGTTCCCTGGAAGGTCTCGGTCACTCCCAAATCCAAATCGCAAGCCACCACAGCAAGTTTGATGAATTCGGAAGCTAATTTCAGTTTGAGCAGGATTTGATCTGTTTCAGTAGCAGAGACGTATCTTCACTGATTCACTCTTGATTGACAACCAAGGAGCTCTTGAGTTGAAGAATGGTTGAGGAGTAGCTTAGATAATTTAGTTTCATTGTGTTTGTAGCTTAAATCTCATTTCTGCCGAATCTGTTTTGTTTTCCTGCAATTTCAGTTTTTAGTTGTCTTAGTTTGTAAGTTCTGAATTGTTTAGCTTAATTAGGATTTTAATCTTCGAGTTCAGTAAGTTAGGAACTTGTTTAGTGATTAATAGAGTTAAATTTCAGTTCACTTTAGTTTCAATTGCTGCGTGCCAAATGCATCGTGGCGTGCCAAGCTAGATTTCTGCATTTTAGTGATTTCACTTCCATTATACTAGTTGTTGTTAAGTGATTGCTAGTTTAAACTTCCTTGTTCCTAGATTAGTTACGTGCACTTAGTTTTCAGTAGTTAGTTCAGCCCTTGATCTATTGCGAGAACAAAATCAGTAGCTAATCCTTGAATTTCTGAACATCAAGTTTCAATTTCTGCAATCTCATTTCTGAATTGTCTTTGTTTCTCAAGTTCTAATTTAGTTCTGAATTCCTTGCCTTAGGCTTGCTTAGTCTTTCCTAATATCTTTGTTTCCCAATCGAACCAATCAGTTTTAAAAAGAAAAGAAAAGTTGAGTTGAAAGATCACTCATTCCTTAGTTTGGAAGTAGTTTTTGGCACAAGGAATTCTTCCTTGCGTGCCACTTGCCTTAGCCCTTCTTGCATCCGAATTTAGCTAGTTTTTGTGGCATGTGATTGTGTTTGAATCAATAAGTTTACAGTCACTCATTTCTGAATTTTATTGGCAATGATTGGTTTCCAAAAACTCTTTAGCTAGTTTAGTTGAGTTGTTTGTTTGAGTTCTACATTTCGCATGCTAGTAGTTGTATCAAGCTTGTTTGTTTCCGAAAACCTCCACTACTGCTTTTACTTCATTGCATAGCATATCATTTTGTGTTTGAATCAGAAAACAATTGCCAAAAACTTTGTAAGTGCTTTGATTAGGTTTTCCATTGGTTGAGTGGTTGTTACCATCCTTTGAGTAGTTTATTAGCTAAGTCTTCTATTTTTCATTTGCAATTTCATTTTCAATTAAAACCCAAAATCCAATTACTTATTTAAAACCCCAAAAACGACACATAACTACAAGTTTGAATCAAGCACGACAACTAGCCCCGAGAAAAATACGACTTGTGGCCCCTATATTACATTTTCATACTTTTGATTGTAAAAAGGGTTTCATTGATTTATTCATATCTAAATTTGAGACCCACATTCGTGACAGTCTATTTGGGTTTATCACTAGGTATTGAAACTCTAAGACCTAACGAAGGACTGTTAGGCACCTAGCGAAGGGCTGCTAGGTATCGTAACCCTAAGACCTAGCGAAGGGCTGCTAGGCACCTAGTGAAGGACTACTAGGCATAGAAAACCTAGCGAAGGGCTGCTAGGCACCTAGTGAAGGACTACTAGGCATAGAAGACCTAGCGAAGGGCTGCTAGGCACCTAGCGAAGGACTGCTAGGGAATGAAGACCTGGCGAAGGACTGCTAGGCACCTGGCGAAGGACTGCTAGGGAATGAAGTCTTGGTCAAAGAGACTGAGCAACTTAGCTGAGTGATGACTAAGGACAGGAGTAGAGACGGGTCAGGGTTTGGGCGTCTTGAGGTCCGGAAGTATCGGAAGCTAAGCAAAAGTCCACCCGAAGGGCTGGGTGGCAACCATCTCCTGAAAGGAGTAGGTGAAGGGCGAGTTCTCGAGGATAGGAACTCGTGCCGGTTTGACCTAGGGTTTCGTGCAAATCTGAAGTCTCAACTAAGTCCCTAAGGCTAACATTATATGTATCCATGCTTTGTGTTTGTGTATCTTGCAGGTATCAAGAACCGGAGACAAAGCAGTTAAACCAGGAAAAAAGCTGTTGGAGCCCCTAAGCAGGGCGCCCCCATCATTGGGGGCGCCCCCATGCAGCCAGGGCACCCCCATCATTGGGGGCGCCCCCATGCAGCCAGGGCACCCCCAACAGTGGGGGCACCCCCAGACAGTACTAAAAATGCAGTAAACGTGAAGCAAGCAGAACAGGTGTCAGGCGGGGCGCCCAGAGCGTCCGGGGCACCCGGGTTCGAAGCTGTTTTGCTGTTTCGAGGTCGGAACACAGGATAAGACTTCACAAGGGCGCCCGAAACATCCGGGGCACCCTGGTCAAAGCTGTTATCAGCTGCGGCGAGGTAGGCGCAGGGATAAAGTTTGACCGAGTCTTCCGGGGCGCCCCCAGCGTCCGGGGCGCCCCTAGGAGGCCTATATAAGGGGCTTCGACCCCTCTGCTTCAGACACGAGGTCCAAGAACCATTCCAAGCATTCTGACTAATGGCAACGCACTAGAAACGAGGCTCTACGACCGGGAGGCTCCAGGAGAAAGTGCGCGGCACTTTGAAGGTCCAGATCGGCCAAGCTTTAAACTTGTTCTATTCGGTTTGCTTTAATTACACTGCAATTAGTTTTCCATATCTTTTGATTGTAAACTTGCACTATAAGTCGGGTTTCTCCGCCTCCGAAAAGTCTGGGAAGGACACCAATAGTGGACGGGCGTTCCCGTGCATAGGCCTTGGATGTACTGACCCTGGGGGGTCGGGAACCAAGTAAAAATCCGCTGTGTCACTGTCTTACTTTATTTTTTCATTCTAAATTATTTTTCGCTGCGCTACTAATATTCTAAGTCCAGAACGAACGTTTTACGAAGAATTCTGAAAGATTTTTCACGATCGATATTCACCCCCCCCCCCCTCTATCGACGGCACCGGTCCTACAGCTTCTACTTCCTCCCTCAGACTGTGTACCTTGGTCTGAAGTAAAGCTAGCGTCTCGGCAGTCGTCGGAGGTGGGGGCTCGTCCATCTGCTGTCAAATCTCGGCCGCCAGATCTGCGACATCAACCTCAATCTCCTCTTCTGAGTCGATCTGGGGTCCGGCTCGCTGACGTCTCCACGATAAAACCCCGGTACCCGAGACCTCTATATCAGCTAGGGAAAAGTTCCTAAAACCTATCTCATCAAATTCGGTCATCGCAGTCATCTCTCCATCGGTAATGTTACGACCGTGATGATGAAGAATAGAGGTGATGATGTGGCAGTAAGGGGTGCGTACCTGCCCCTGAGTGGTAGCACTGGACGCATATAGAATCGTGTGGAACATATGGAGTCCAATGTCGATATCAAGATGATAGATCAATGCGTATAAAAGGAAGGTATGAAACGGTCGCATGGTCGCGACATCCCTAGTGGATAACGGTAGAATGCAGCGGGCTAGAACTCTATAAAGAGCATAGTCCTGGACTTGAAGGTCAACAGACTGAAATCGTCTGGCCAAAGGGTTTCTAGCATCCCTATAGAAGTAGGAGTATAGAGTGTCTAGGTCGATGTGAGAGTAAGGAGCATCAAAAGGAGGATCTCGAGGAGGATAACAGCAAAAGGTGGACCGAGAGAGTCGTAGTCCAAGAAATCGGTTGAGCAACGAAGGTGTGATTGTCAAGGGCATCCCTTGAACGGTGGTGACAAACATAAGATCATTCTGTCTAACTATGTTGTTATAGAATTCTGCACATAAGGTTGTGTTAATTGGATGAGTGCAGAATACAAGGTTGTCTAGTTGGTAAAAGTTGATGACATTCATGGCCAATGGACAAGATTGAGTGAAGAATTGCCTATTTAGGTAACTCATTTTTATAGGTTTATATGTTGTTCGAGCAAATTTATTGCAAAGTTCCAAGGTTGGGAACCTAGGGTCGGGGCTAGGTTCGGTACCGGGGTTTGATTGGTTTGCTCGGCGTTTCCTAAGATAAGAAGCATGCGTTTAAAGGAAAGGAATTAAGAAAAATATTTTTAAATGCGTAAGAAAAATTATACCGAGTAGTCGCTCGGGGAGGCATGGTCGAGGTGAAGTGGTTGAAGGCACGAGAGGGTCGTTCGGTCACCTTGGAAGGAGAAGAGTTGGAGAAGAGAGGTGTTTTGGGTGTGGCAAAATGAAGAGCTTTCGGGTGGTTTATATAGCAGTGTTAGCTAGGGCGCCCGGGAGGTCCCGGGCGCCCGGGACAGATGGTTACTGCTTTTAGCAGTGACCTGGTGTTGGACGGGGGCGCCCGTGGAGTCATGGGCGCCCGGCCTGGGTAGGAATTGACAATTTTGATGCATTGTTGACCAGTTTGACCATTTGACCATGGTTTAATTATTTCGACCATGGTTTGATTACTTTGACCATGGTTTGACTACTTTGACCATGGTTTGACTAGTATTAAACCAAGCAATAATTAGGTCAACTCTGTTCTAAACTACCGGATTTAATGTTTTATTAAACAACAGTATAGGGATCAAATGAATTTTAGTTAAGTTAAATTTCACCATCTCACCCATTCTAGAGTTGTCAATCATGTTTACCTTATGGGTTTTTGTGAGATAGGTTTTAGTAGACAGAATTATTTTGAATAATTTTGAAAAAGTTAAATTAATTTTGAGAACAATTGGTTTTGAATATATATATATATATATATATATATATATAACTATTTGAATCTACAATTAGCTGAAAATTTGTGTTAGATTTGAATTTGACAAAAAATAATTTGAATTTGAATTTCAAAAATTAGCTTCCAGGTCTTGGCGAGGTAATAGGCCTTCTTTGGTCGTAGCCTTATTGGATCATCAACCCTTTCCTTGACAAAGCCTTTTAATAAATTTTCATTTTCAAAATTGCTTTTTGAAAAATTCTGGTCTAACTAGTTTGGGTTTTGGATCGGTAGCTTCGACTAGTTTCACCAGTCTAAAGAGAGCAAGTAGAGTATACTTGACCTTATTAGAAGAGGCTTCCCTAACGTACTATCATCTCACCGCCACCCAATACTATGCTGTTCAAATTTCAGTTAATTGGTTCAGTCCTTAAACTAACCAGTCCTAAGTCTAAGCATGGTAAATTGCAGAAATTAAATAGGCAAGCAATCATGCAATTTAAAACAAGAATGGAAATTTATGTAACTATGAATATTGTTTTTAATTTGGCTCCTCCTGGACTAAAGCCACGATAATGGTTCGACAAGATGTGAATCTTGTCCTTGGGGATCCAATACTGATTTGATCCAGTTTGTTTGTTCAGGCATCGTTTGGGTACCCATGCCTGAATTTTAGGTCTGGACTGATTCAGTACAGCATAGTATGATCTTTGTCTAGACTTGGTTCTATAGCCTAATCCGAATCGATTTAGAACCGACTTCTATTTTCCAAGGATCATGTCAAGACCCTTGGAACCAGAAGTGAATCGTTCTAAGGCTGCTCTAAGTCCTTGACTTGAGTTTTCAAGGAGGAGTTCTCTTTCTCAAGTTTTTCAACTTGAGTAGAGGTTCCTTCTTGAACCTTCTCAATTATGGATCCAGAGTCAGCTCCCTCTTTCAGGAGTTTTACTTCCTGTCGGAGAGATTCGACTCGGATTTTGGCTTTCGCCAAGTCTCGAGAAAGATAGGCAATTAATTCGGTTAATTGATTTCTAGTGAACCCACTTACAGTGATTTCGCCATCCTCTGAAAACGTGAGCTTTCCGTCTTCCGGCTCCGATTCTGACTCGGTCTCGATTTCTTCGGAGGCAGTTAGTGCGAGCAAGTTTGACTGTGGGGCCTCTTCTTCTTCGGAGGAGGAGGACTCGTCCCAAGTTGCCTGAAGGGCCTTCTTCTTTCTTATCTTCTTTGTTTCCTTCATATTGGGGCATTCCATCTTGTAATGACCCTTCTTTTTGCACTCATAACAGGTCACATTTGGTTTGTTCATTTCATTTGAAGGATCAGCTGGTTCTTCCTTTCTTCGGCTAGCTTTCCTTCTGTTGGTCTGGTTTTTTAGTTCCTTGTAGTTGTCCCGGGCTAGCCGAACCAGCTTAGGTCGAGTTCCTTCGCTTTCTTCTGAGTCTGAGTCTGAATCAGACTCGGGTGTAGGTTGAGGTTTCTTCTTTGTCATCTTTCCAGTTTTACCTGCAACAAAAGCAATGCCTTTCTCGGCCAGATTGTAGTTAGTCTGTTCATGTAATTCGAGTTCTGAAAATAATTCATCTAATTTAATTTTAGACAAATTCCTTGAAACTTTGTACGCATCTACCATAGATGCCCACAAAGTATTTCTAGGGAAGGTGTTAAGAGCATACTTGATCAGGTCATGGTTCTCTACCTTGTGACCGATGGTGTGTAGACCGTTCATCAGCTCCTAAATTCTGGCATGGAGCTGAGCTGCTGATTCGCTGTCGTTCATCTTGATGGTATACAACTTGTTCAGTAGTAGGTCCCTCTTGCTGATCCGGGTGTCGGAGGTTCCTTCGTACAACTCAATTAGCTTACCCCAGAGTTCTTTTGCACTGTTTAATGGGCCTACCCGGTTCAGCTCCTCTTTGGTTAGGCTGCATTGAAGTGTTTGAGTTGCTTTGGTGTCGGCTTCAATTTTCCTTTTTAGGGCGGTATCCCATTCTGTGTAGGATTGTGGCACTCCGTCAACATTTTTAGGGATGTCCAGACCAGACTGGATTATTATCCACATGTCCACCTGTGTTTTCAGGTGGACTTCCATCCAACTTTTCCAGTAGGAGAAGTCCTCCCCATTGAAAAGTGGTGGTCTGGCGGTACTAAAGCCTTCTTGCATGGCCATTTAGGAGTTATTTCTGAAAAGAGAACGAAAAAAAAATGTCCCAAGACTTGGTCCTGGATTAGCAGTGCGGGAGAAAGATAAAACAATTTTATCGAGTGGTGTTGCACCAACCTCGATCAACGATAAAAATTTGATTAAAAAAATATTTCGTAAAAATCCGAAAAACTCTCAAATTGGTGGTTGCACCAAATTTGAGCTTCCCCGCTCTGATACCACTTGTTGGATCGAGAGATTACGATAGAGGCGGGGGTGAATATCGTAATACTGTTTCGGATTATAAAATTAGAGAATGCACAGCGGAAATTAAAACAACAAACGCGAACACAAGATTTTTTACTTGGTTCGAAGTCGCAGTCGGCTCCTACTCCAAGGCCCACGGTCATTGACCGTTTACTGCGGGCAATTCTATAAGGCGCAAAGTTTTATAGAAAGTCGTACAGTATTAATGTAGTAAAAACAAAAATCTAACTCTTCGTTACTGACGCCCAGTGTGGATCGTTCTTCGGTGCGTAGGGTCGTCGTCGGCGCTAGAACCTCAAGATCAGAAGTTTCCGGAGCAGAGCGCTTGAGTAAAGAGTTTTGAGGCGTTGGAAAAGTGTGTCCAGAAGCCTTGGGGGTCGAGCCCCTTTTATAGAGCACCTGGGGGCGCCCGGGATGCTGGGGGAGCCCTCCACGTGTCTCTCGATCCGCAAACCTTCATCCGGAACTCGGTCAGCCCTTATCCCTCCAGGATCGGGCTCGAGGTTTGACGGGGGCGCCCGGGACACAGGGGGCGCCCGGGTTGACTTGATCAACAGGCTTCTCGGCTGAATTCAATCCAATTGCTTCGTTGGTTTGGACCCACGACGCCCGAGGCATCCGGGGCGCCCGGGAGCTTGGGGGCGCCTAGCCCAGTGAGCTTCCGAAGCGTTTTCTTGCTCAACTCTTGTTTGGCTTTGACCTTGGGCGCCCGGGACCTCCCGGTCGCCGAACCCAGCTGCTGCCCCTCTCCTTTGGGGCGTTCTGAGCTGCAGAAACTCGTTCATTCGATCCTACATCCAGGGTTAGTACCAAACAAAAAAAAGCAAGAATGTTAGTGAATTTTACAGTCGTAGCTGTCTTGGTTCTGACTTTGGGTCTCCAGAATGGAACCCTAGGTCGAACCGACGCCTACTGTTCCCTTGACGGGGAACGCATCCTCACCTACTCCTCTCAAGAGAATTTACCTGTTGCCAACCGGCTTCTTCGGTTAGACTTTTGCCCAGCAGTCCTTCGCCAGGTCTTCAGTACCAAGCAGTCCTTCGCCTGGTGCCCAGCAATCCTTCACCAGGTCTTCGGTACCAAGCAATCCTTCGCCTGGTGCCCAGCAATTCTTCGCCAGGTCTTCGGTACCAAGCAGTCCTTCGCCTGGTGCCTAGCAGTCATTCGCTAGGTCTTCGACTCCTAGCAGCCCTTCGCTAGGTGCCCAGCAGTCCTTCGCCAGGTCTTAGGGTTTCGATGCCTAGCAGTCCTTCGCTAGGACTTCAATCTGCATACTCAAGTAACATATTAGACAACAAATAATACTTAACTTTTGAACCCTTTGCCAATATCAAAACACAGGTTCGACTTGGATGATGCCTGCACCATCACAAAGCACTAATGATGAAGCTCTGCGACCAGGAGGCTCCAGGAGGAAGTGTGCGGCACTTCGGAGATCTAGATCGGCCGAGTCCTCGATCAGTTCTGTTTGGTTTGATTTACATTCAGTTCATAATTTTTGTAACTTCTTTTTGATTGTAAATCTTGCAGTGTAAGATGGGTTTTTGCGCCTCCGGAAAGTCCGGAAATGAGACCATTAGTGGACGGGCGTTCCTGTGCTTAGGCCTTGGATGTACTGACCCAGGGGGGTTGGGAACCAAGTAAATCCCACGTGCAAACTGTGTTTTGTTTTGTTCGTTCTATCTATTGTTTTTCCACTGCTACTAACTCTGTGTCCAGAACGAACGAAAGTTTTACGAGGTTCCGCAAAAAGATGTTTACGGTCGATATTCACCCCCCCTCTATCGACAACACCAGTCCTACAAATGGTATCAGAGCCAGACCGCTCTTCACTGGACTAACCAACGACGGAGTAAAGACGCCAGGAATTGAGGGGGAGCCTAGGGGTGAATCTGGTACGTTTTTTTAATATCAATTTTTAAATTCCATATTATTTGCTTTAAGTGCAGGGAGAGAGGGCACTATAAAAATCAGTGCCCTACTCGTAAGACTCGGTCTACACCATCGGAGGCAAAGGAGGCACCTGCGCCATGAGTTCAGAGGAACAAGGACCACATCAGATGCTTCAAGTGCGAAAAATACAAACATTACAAAAATAAGTGTCCGGCAAAGGTACGCAAAATTTACGTTCCGAAAATTTTTCAAATTCCTACACTATCCTATGTAGATAATTTAGATAATTTTTCTGATAAATTAGAATTATTACATAATCAAATAAATATCTTGCATGACCAGCTAGAAATAGTAGATAATGCTAAAATATCAGAAATTAACTTTGTAATCCTTAATGTTAATTCGTTAATCTCTAAAATTAATTCTTAAATTAATTCTGAAATTAACTCTGAAGATAATTTAGAAATTAAATCTGATAATTCTAAAGATAATTTAGAAATTAAATCTAATAATTCTAAAGATAATTTAGAAAT
Organism: Boesenbergia rotunda; assembly: GCA_024364735.1. Classification (NCBI taxonomy): domain Eukaryota; kingdom Viridiplantae; phylum Streptophyta; class Magnoliopsida; order Zingiberales; family Zingiberaceae; genus Boesenbergia; species Boesenbergia rotunda. The sequence continues at coordinate 8,347 of JAGFNQ010007315.1, read as the reverse complement.
TAAATCTGATAATCATGAAGATAATTTAGAAATTAAATCTGATAATCCTGAAGATAATTTAGAAATTAAATTTGATAACTTTGAATTCAAATTTAAAAATCTTAAGGATAATTCTGAATTCAAATTTGAAAATCTTTGTGAATTCAAATCTAAAAATCTTAAAGATAATCCTGAAAATATTTCTGAGGATAAGAAAGATTTTGTTGAAAATATTCTTGAGGGTAAAGATGAGATTTCAAAATATCTTAAGGATAAAATTGAAAATATTTCAGATATTTCTGAGGTAGTGGAGATGAAATCCTCTTATATGATAATTTAATTATAGATAATGTTGAAGATTATTTCAAAACATTAACTAGTGGCCCAAATTACTCTACCTTCAGATATTAAAGTATGTAAGTTTGAGGATGTGGAGGAAAAGGAATTATCTGAGATCAAGGCTGTTGATACAGTCTGGCCCTGATTATTGTTTTGGTGTTGACACCGATTTTAGTTCAGGTTGATTATGTTGATTATGATTATTATGATTAAGTCCTAGTCGGGGATCAGGCATGGTATGGAAAATCGTAGCTTGGAGGGCTAGGTGTTGGAAAATCCTAACTTGGAGGGTTAGGTGTTGAAAATCCTAGCTTGGAGGGCTAGGTGTGTGAAAAGTCCTAATTCGGAAGAGGTGAGTCAAAAGTCCTAGCTTGGAGGGCTAGGTGAAAAGTCCTAACTTGGAGGGTTAGGTGCAAATTCCCATCTTGGAGAATTAGGTGAAAAAGTCCTGGCTTGGAGGGTCAGGTCCTAGCTTGGAGGGCTAGGTTTGGAAAGTCCTAATCCGGAAGAGTTGGGTGAAAAGTCCTAGCTTGGAGGGCTAGGTGAAAACTCCTAACTTGGAGGGTTAGGTGCAAATTCCCAACTTGGAGGGTTAGGTGAAAAATCCTTAGCTTGGAGGGCTAAGGTGGATGGAACCCTAGCTTGGAGGGCTGGGTTGGAGCCCTGGATCGGTCTGGTGACCGATCAGGGATATTGGCACGCTGCTCTTCATGGATCGGTCGGGTGACTGATCCAGCAATGACTGATCGGTCTGGTGACCGATCAGGCAGCAGGTGTTGCCCTGTTGCTTGGCTTCTGATCGGTCTGGTGACCGATCAGGGAGCAAGCAACTTCCTCACTGCCCTACTCCTGATCGGTCTGGTGACCAATCAGGGAGTGAACAGTGAGTTGAGTTCCCCTTTAGATCAGCTTCTGAACGGTCCGGTTGTTAGTGATATGAGAGAAGTGTCCTAAGGCAATCGCCTTATGATTGTAAACATTTATTTCAATAAATGAAAATTCACTATTTGAGTATACATGTTTATGTATTTGATTGGGATCTTAAACTCATTTACTGAATGTCCGCAATACAATTCCCAGCATGAGAGAATTTGTGATGGAATCACAACTAGTGATTATCTCTACATGTGCAATTGTGAAATATTGAAAATATCCCTAGTCGATGAATTGATAAATACGGACACTGTCAATTCTATTGAGACTAGCATGGGTTATTCTCTAATCAGCTGATTCTCACTGGCTGGTGACATTGGGATGTCCGGAGATAAACATGGATGCTAGTTAAGGGAACTAGTTCATTGGAGTGACTGACTGTAAAACTTCATATGGTAATCTACATATAGATATGTCAATGAAAGTTATTACTGCAGCTTAAGTGCGATGTTCCTTTGACTTGTGGTGCTCAAGTCATCTTGGTCATGGAGACTTATACTTTAACATCTTAAGCAAGCATCTCTAAGGAGGTGTGGACCCAGGATGATTGGGTATAAGCCGAAGTGCCCGAAGATGTTTGAACAGCCTACAAAGGATTCACCACTCCTTGCGAGGAGATGTATACCCAGGCCTATCGTCGGATTGTTACTCAAACCTCTGGCCAGAGCATTCATGTTTAGAGTGCGAGTCTCTTAAATACATGAGAGTAATTAGAAATCCAAAGGACGAGAAAGACACTACTTGGGCTAGGTGTGACGTAGTCAGCCTAGTGGGGACTGACACACACAGACCATGTCCTGAACCAAGTGGGTATAAGATGGTGAAGGGAATGGGGCACGATTCATTAGAGCTGCTGAAGGGTTTCAGAATTATTTCTGAGGTCAACCGTTGATCTTTCGATTAATTGGGGGTCATGATGTACTACTAGGTGCCACTCATGATCGTTCTATAATTGGTTGATTATAGACGGCCAACATAAATCGAAAGCCTATTTAGTCACACGCACTACGAGTAATCCGAGGGATTTAAAACGAGTTGAAAATTGGATTTTCCAATCAAGAGAAATAAGTCGAATCTGAATTAATCAGAGGCGCAACGGAAGCTTAAAATGGCTAAGTCTTTTGAAGGCTTATTGGGCGAATTAAATGAGTTTAATTCGCGAGGGAGTAGGCTTGGTGTGGCCGGCCAAAGAGGGTGCCCACCCTCTTTGGTTTGGCCGGCCACAACATGGAGGGAAACCAATTTATTTGGTTTAAATTATAAAATAAATCAAGTGAGATTTGTTTTATAAAAATTATGGATAAATAAATTAATTTATATAAAGAGATTTATATAAAGAAATTTATATAAAGAAAATTGTAGAAATTTATTCTTTTTATGGAAATTAAAATGAACCATGAATTGGTTTAATTTTAATTTATAAAATCAATTATGAATTGATTTTTCCATGATAAGAAAAATTTATACAAATTTTATTCCATAATTAAAAGGAGAGATGTATTTGCTTTATTATAAATTTAGTTATAATAAAACTAGGCATAACAGAATAATTCATAAGAATATTTATAAGATAAATTTCTTATGAAAATTTATTCCGTTAATTCCGTTAAAAGGGAGACTTGGCAATGGAGAGGCTACTATATAAAGGAACCAAAGGCAAGCCTTGAATTCCAACAATTAATCAAGAGATTTAGTAGCTCTCTCCCTCTTTTATTCTCTCCCTCTCCTTCTCTCCTCCTCCTAGGGCCGGCGCCCCCTTTCCTCATCCTAGGGCCGGTGCACACCCCTCCTAGGGCCGGCGCATCCTAGGGTTGCCGTGAGTCATCTCCACCAAGTAGGTGCCAAAGAAGAAGAAGAAGAAGCGGGTCGCAACTCCTTCCTTCCCAGAATTTAGATTCCGTTACTTGGTGGTTAGTATCCATCTTTCTCTCTTATTTTTCTAGTTGTGCCTTTGGAGAATCTAGTAGTTCTCGTCGGCACAAAACTTGTGGCTTTGCGAAGTCATCCCGAAGAGAACTCGACGTGGACGCGAATAGAGGCGGAGCTTCCAAGGGACGCTACGGTTGGATCTCGTCCCTTACTTCGAGTTACGCGAGGTACTAAGTAAATTAGTTTACTTTTTTGCAAAATTTTAATTTATGATCATGTCCACACATCATAAGGTCTCATGCTAGATACGTGGTTAAAATAATTTGAGAAATTATTTATGCTAATTCTTCCGCTGCACGTAAATATTTTAAAATTTACGAACCCGTATCCTTGTCAACATGCACCCGGTCCCAACAGTGGTATCAGAGCCGGTTAGTGTTCGACATAATCATATAATTGTTTTGCGGAAAACTTTGTCATGATCTCAATTTTGGAAAATTTTCATTATTATGGAAACTTTCCAATTATGATAAATTTTAGATTTAGGAATTTCATAGTTTGGAAATCCTCATGAAATTTCGCAAACTTTTGAAATATCCTAGTTTCTGAAATTTTATGATAATTGTGAGAACTTCCCATCTTTGGAAACTTTCCAATTTTGGAAATTTCCTATTTTGGAAATTTTCCAATTTTGGAAATAGGTAAGTTTTCTTTGTGCCAGAAACTTACAATTATTCTGAAAACCTATTATGAAATCTCGCGATTTTGGGCACTTTCTTTCAAGAAAGTCTAGACAAATTCATGGATCATTAATTGACAATTAAATTCGAATTGGTTTTAAATTATTAACAAAATTCTTTATTTTGGATTGAGCCTTGGGGAGCCGTCCAATTTAAAGGTAGTTGTTGTAATTTAATTTCCCATTTTGAATAAAATTGTCATGTTTGATTTGGTTACGCCTCGGGGAGCGGACCAAATTGGATTTACGACAAATTACTTTTCTTTGGGTATCTGAGCCTCGGGGAGACACCCTTAGAAAACAATTTGTTGTAATTAATTAATCCATGAATAAAATATGTGATCAAATCTTGGAAATTTGATTTAAGAGGTGATGCTCTACATATTATTGTCTCCAAAATTAATTAGGAAAATGGTTTCCTATAGAGTTTTCTTAAATGAGATTTTCATGAAAATAATATGTGGTTGAATTAAGAGAATTTGACTCTTAATTTGATAAGATTTGATTTAGAGAAATCAAAGTCTTAAACATATTATTTCCGAAATTGATTATGACAATTTAGGAAATTGTTTCCCAAAACAATTCCTTAAATAAAGTATGAAATTAGAATTAGGAAATCCGGTTCCTAATTCAATTAATGAGACTTGATAAATTAAGTCACATACATACTTTATTAAGAAAATCGTTAGTCATGACATAATTATACGTCATGAATGTGCTTAAAAAGGAAAGGATGAGACCCAAAACCCCTTACAAAATATTAAGGTCAACACCTTCCATTAATATGGTTAGAATCGGAGTTTTGTTTCTCGTTTGGGTTGATGGACACATCCATGCCCGGCTTGAACCTCAACATGTTCAAACCATGGAATTAGTTTATGAATAATATAGTTGGAGTCAGAGGTCAATCATTAGTTTTGGTTGTTGGACACATCCAAGCCTGACTAAACGGTTGAATGAGCTCCAACCATATTAAAACTATTTCTTGATTAATGGGTCAGCCTTAAGCTTGGAGCATCGATTTGTTGTGCCACAGCCAAGGTCGATGTAAAGAGAGGTGCAGTTGGGTGCTATGTATAATGTTGCATACTTGTTAATGAGTTAACAACCCAATGATTTATGCAAACATTCAATTAGTTGATAGCATAAAGTGATAGTTACATATATGTGATATGTAATCGGTATAATTACCTACCTTCATAGCTAAGAAAAACTTGATGGCCACAGCCATGGTTGTTCTTATCTATGGTTGGATATCAACCTATTTGGAGATGTTCCTACGATCTCCCGAATTGATAAGAAGGGTTATTCAATTTGAAAAAATAAATAGGATTTTATTAATGTATGTTGATACATTCTTTATCATTCTTCTCACATAAGCTCAATTTGTATTTCTAGGTTAATCACTCGATCATGTCTTCTCTGAATTTGCGTTCCATTTTGGACACCAATAAACTGACTGGGCCAAACTTCATGGACTGGCTTCGAAACCTGAGGATAGTCCTCAAGGCAGAGAAGCTTGCTTATGTCCTTGAAGATCAACTTCCTAGCCGTCCTCCAGAAAATGCAACTCCAGACCAGTTAGTGGCCTATCAGAAACATGTGACCGATTCTGAACTTGCAAGTTGCATCATGCTAGCCTCTATGATACCTGAGCTGCAAAAGCAGCATGAGCATATGGATGCTTATACCATCATCTTCCATCTTCATGAGTTGTTTGAAGAGCAGGCGAGATCCGAAAGGTTCGAAGTCTCCAGACTCCTCTTCACCTCTAGGATGCAGGAAGGCACTTCTGCCTCACAGTTTGTGTTAAAGATGTTGGGGTACATTGAGCGACTGAGCACACTCGGTTTTGCAATGGATCATGAACTAAGTATTGACTTAATTCTGAATTGTTTGCCCAAAAGTTATTCACAATTTGTGATGAACTATCGGATGAACAAACTAGAGACTACCATTCCTGAGTTGCTCAACCTGCTGAAGACTGTGGAGCCTTCTGTAAAGCCGGATCAAAAGACGGTACTGTTAGTTGGTTCCTCGAAGAAAGGTTCTAAGAGGAAGGCCAAAGAACAGAATAAAGGAAAGAAGAAAAAGGCCAAAAAGACTGAAAAGAAACCAAAAGGAACTTGTCATCATTGTGGCAAGGAGGGTCACTTGCGAAGAAACTGCAAGGTTTATCTTGAGTCCTTGAAGAATAAGGCATCCGATGCCCCATCCTCTTCAGGTATCTTCGTTATTGAATGTCACTCTATTTCCTCAAATACCTGGGTACTTGATACTGGGTGTAGCTCACATATATGTAATGACATACAGGGGCTAAGGAATAGAAGAAGACTCGTCAAAGGAGAAGCGAATTTGCGAGTTGGAAATGGAGCAAAGATTGCTGCTGTTGCCATCGGAACATATTTGCTAAAGCTCCCCACTGGACGTGTCTTAGAATTGGATAATTGTTATTTTGTTCCTTCGTTAATAAAGAACATTGTATCTATTTCATGTTTGAATGAAAAGGGTTATCATTTAACTTTTAGTAACAATTGTTGTTACATAACTTTAAATGGCGTTCTTTATGGGAATGGAATTTTGTGCAATGGTATCTACACGTTAGATTTATCCAGTGACGTTTTCAATATCGAAGTCAGCAACAAACGTGCTCGAATAGATAATCGAATAGACTCCTACACTTGGCATTGTCGTCTTGGCCATGTAAGTAAGAAACGCATGACCGAATTACACCGATGTGGAATTTTGGAATCATTTGACCCCGGTTCATTTGATATATGCGAATCATGCTTAAAAGGTAAGATGACCAAATTACCCTTTTTCGGAAAAGGTAATCCAGTGGGAGAATTGCTTGGTCTAATACATACTGATGTATGTAGACCAATGTCAACTCTTACACAAGGAGGCTATAGCTACTTCATCACCTTTATCGATGATCACTCACGATTCGGGTATGTGTTCTTGATGAAACACAAATCTGAAGCCTTTGAGAAATTCAAAGAGTTCAGAAATGAAGTAGAGAAACAACTTGGCAAAAGTATTAAAATACTTCGATCCGATCGGGGTGGTGAATATTTGAGTCAAGAGTTTCAAGATTATCTTAGGGACAATGAGATATTGTCCCAATGGACTCCGCCATATACACCACAGCATAATGGTGTATCTGAGAGGCGCAACCGAACCTTGATGGACATGGTTAGGTCTATGATGAATCATGCAACTCTTCCAAAATCCTTTTGGGGCTATGCACTTAAGATATTTGTTTACGTGCTAAACAGAGTCCCGACCAAGGTAGTCTCTACTACTCCATATGAGACATGGAATAGTAAGAAACCCCACTTAACTCACCTTAAGATATGGGGTTGTCCTGCATATGTGAAGCGGACTGTGTCAGACAAATTGGATGCTAAGTCTGATAAATGTCTATTTATTGGATACCCTAAGGAAATGAAGGGTTACCAATTCTATCATCCCTTGGAACAAAAGGTGTTTGTTTCAAGGCATGCTGTATTTCTAGAAAACGAATTTCTTTTACAAGAAAATAGTGGGAGTGGCATTGAACTTGATGAAATTCAAGAAACTCCAATAGACATCACAGAGACACCTAGTCTAGACCCACAACCAATAACTCATAATGATGAGCTATCAGTTGAACCTAAAACAACACCACCTCTTCGTAGGTCTGATAGGACACGCAATATTCCAGAGAGATATGAATTTCTCATAACTGAATCGAACGACGTGTTACTCATAAGCGATGACGAACCTATCAGTTATGAAGATGTTCTGAAAAGTTCAGAAAGGGACAAATGGCTTGAAGCCATAAAGTCGGAAATGGATTCCATGTACGAAAACCAAGTATGGGACTTGGTTAACCCACCTGAAGGGATTAAACCCATAGGGTGCAAGTGGGTTTTCAAGAAGAAAACCGACATGGAAGGTAATGTCGTTACCTTTAAGGCTAGATTAGTGGCAAAAGGATATTGTCAGAAACAAGGAATTGATTATGACGAAACCTATTCGCCAGTAGCTATGCTTAAATCCATTCGGATGCTCCTAGCCATAGCAGCTCATTATGATTAAGAGATATGGCAAATGGATGTGAAAACAGCTTTCCTTAATGGAAACCTGCTTGAGGATGTATACATGATACAACCTGAAGGTTTCACATCAGTTGATAAAACCAAAGTATGCAAGCTTCGACGATCCATATATGGACTGAAGCAAGCATCCAGGAGCTGGAATATCCGTTTTGATGAGACAATCAAAGAGTTTGATTTCTCACAAAATCCTGATGAACCTTGTGTGTACAAGAAGGTTAGTGGGAGTGCAGTTGTAACGCCCGACCTTATATCTACCCTTAAGGCGGGGTTACGGGTCCATACATTCATATCATTCATCATGCTAAGCATGTATAACCAGTAGAAAATAATTATACTACAAGAAGTGTAGTAAGCAGGCATTATTAAAGACTAATTTACCAAGCAG
>JAGFNQ010007314.1:73628-111746 GCA_024364735.1 Boesenbergia rotunda | reverse complement strand
TTGTCTAGACTTTCTTGAAAGAAAGTGCCCAAAATTGCGAGATTTCATAAATACGTTTTCAGAATAATTGTAAGTTTCTGGTACAAAGAAAACTTACGTATTTCCAAAATTAGAAATTTCTAAATAGAAAATTTTCCAAAATTGGAAAGTTTCCAAAGATGGGAAGTTTTCACAATTATTATAAAATTTCAGAAACTAGAAAATTTCAAAAGTTTGAGAATTTCATGAGGATTTCCAAACTTAGAAATTCCTAAATCTAAAATTTATTATAATTTAAAAGTTTCCATAATTGAAAATTTTTTCCAAAATTAAGATCATGACAAAGTTTCCGCAAAACAATTAATGATTATGTCGAACACTAACCGGCTCTGATACCACTGTTGGGACCGAGTGCATGTTGACAAGGATACGGGTTCGTAAAATTCTAAATTTTTACGTGCAGCGGAAGAATTAGCATAAAATAATTTCTCAAATTATTCTAACCACGTATCTAGCATGCAACCCTTGGTGTGTGGACATGATCATAAAATAAAACATTACGAAAAAGTAAACTAATTTACTAAGTACCTCGCGTAACTCGAAGTAAGGGACGAGATCCAACCGTAGCGTCCTTTGGAAGCTTCGCCTCTATTCGCGTCCACGCCGAGTTCTCTTCGGGATGACTTCGCAAAGTCACGAGTTTTGTGCCAACGAGAACTACTAGATTCTCTAAAGGCACAACTAGAAGATCAAGAAAGAAGAAAGGAAACTAACCACCAAGAGTTGGAATCTAAATTCCGAGAAGGAAGGAGATGTGATCCGCTTCTTCTTCTCCGAGGTCATCTTGGTGGATGAAGCTCACTCCCACCTTGGGAGTTGCGCCGACCCTAGGGGAGGAGAGAGAGTCGACCCTAGAGAGAGAGGGGCGCCGGCCCTAGAGAGAGAGAGGCATGTAGAGAGAGAGAGAGAGCAATTAATCTCTTGATTAATTGATTAGGAATTCAAGACTTGCCTTTGGTTCCTTATATAGTTGCTTCTCCCTTGCCAAGTCTTTCTCTTAACAGAATTAACGGAATTAATTTTCATAAGAAATTTATCTTATAATCTTTCTTATGAATAATTCCGTTATGCCTAGTTTTATTATAACTAACTTTATAATAAAACAAATACTTCTCTCCTTTAATTATGGAATAAATTTTATAAGAAATTTATAAACTTTCTTATTATGAAAAAATCAATTCATAATTGATTTTATAAAATTAAAATAAACTATTCCATGGATCATTTTAATTTTCATAAAAAGAATAAATTTTTATAAATTTATTATATAATTTCTTTATACAAATTTATTTATCATAATTTATAAAACAAATCGCGCTAGATTTATTTTATTAATTAAACCAAATAAATTGGTTTATCCCCTTTGTAGTGGCCGGCCAAACCAAGAGGGTGGACACCCTCTTTGGCCGGCCAATTCAAACCGAACCGATCGCGAATTAAACTCATTTAATTCACCCAATAAGCCTTCAAAAGACTTAGCCATTTTTAGCTTCCATTGCGCCTCTGATAAATTCAGATTCGACTTATTTCTCTTGATCGGAATATCCAATTTTCAACTCGTTTTAAATCCCTCGGATTACTCGTAGTGCGTGTGACTAAATAGGCTTTCGATTTATGTTGGCCGTCTATAATTAACTAATTATAGAACGATCATGAGTGGCACCTAGTAGTACATCATGACCCCCAATTAATCGAAAGATCAACGGTTGACCTCAGAAAGAATTCCGAAACCCTTCAGCAGCTCTAATGAATCGTGCCCCATTCCCTTCACCATCTTATACCCACTTGGTTCAGGACACGGTCTATTTGTGTCAGTCCCCACTAGGCTGACTACGTCACACCTAGCCCAAGTAATGTCTTTCTCATCCTTTGGATTTCTAATTACTCTCATATATTTTAGAGACTCGCACTCTAAACATGATATGCTCTGGCCAGAGGCTTTGAGTAACAATCCGACGATAGGCCCGGGTATACATCTCCTCGCAAGGAGTGGTGAATCCTTTGTAAGCTGTTCAAACATCTTCGGGCACTTCGGCTTATACCCAATCATCCTGGGTCCACACCTCCTTGGAGATGCTTGCTTAAGATGTTAAAGTATAAGTCTCCATGACCAAGATGACTTGAACACCGCAAGTCAAAGGAACATCGCACTTAAGCCGCAGTAAGAACTTCATTGACATATCTATATAGATAACCATATGAAGTCTTACAGCTAGTCACTCCAATGAACTAGTTCCCTTAACTAGCATCCATGTTTATCTCCGGACATCCCAATGTCGCCTGCCAGTGAGAATCAGCTGATTAGAGAATAACCCATGCTAGTCTCAACAAAATTGATAGTATCCGTATTTATCAATTCATCGACTAGGGATATTTTCAATACTTCACATTTGCACATTTAGAGATAATCACTAGTTGTGATCCCATCACAAATTCTCTTATGCTGTGAGTTGTATTGCAGACATTCAGTAGATGAGTTTAAGATCCCAATCAAATACACAAACATGTATACTCAAATAGTGAATTATCATTTATTAAAATAAATGTTTACAATCATAAGGCGATTGCCTTAGGATACTTCTCTCATATCACTAACATATCCAAGACCTGGCGAAGGACAGCGAGGCAAAAGTCCAACCAGAGGAACGGTTGGCATCAGGTAAATTCTCCCGAGAGGAGTAGGTGAGGACGCGTTCCCCGTCGAGGGAACAATAAGCGTCGGTTCGACCTAGGGCTCCATTTTGGAGACCCAAAGTCAGAACCAAGACAGCTAAGGCTGTATAAACTAACAATTTATTGTTTCATTGTGTTTTTGACTAACTCTGGATGCAGGACCGAAGGAACGTGTGTCTGCAGCTCAGAGAGCCTCAAAGGAATGAGGCAATAGCTGACCAGGGCGCCCGGAGTGTCCCGGGCGCCCCCAAGGTGACAAAACACAAGAAAGCAAAGCAAGCTTCGACAGTTCAACTCCCGGGCGTCCCAGTGTCCCGGGCGCCCCCAGTGTCCCGGGCGCCCCCAGCGTCCCGGGCGCCCCCAGCACCAACTGCCGAAGCAGCTCCCTTCGAAGCCAGCAGATGACACTTTGACCCGGTCAATCCGGGCGCCCCGAGCGCTCCGGGCGCCTGGTCAAAACTGATCCCGAAGGTAAAGGGATCAGACGCTGACCGAGAAATCGCCGGATCAACCGACACGTGCGGGGCACCCCCGACGTCCCGGGCACCCCCAGGCCCTATATAAAGGGCCCTCGACCCCAAGCTTCGAATATCACTTGATTCAACGCTTCAAAGCTCTTCTGCTCTCGCGCCTTGCTCTGGAAACCTCCCAACTCGAGCCAACGACGTTCTGCTGCTCCGGAAAAAGTCAATCTACTCCGGACGTCGGTAAAGAAGAGTGATTTTTAATTTACTGAACTTATTTCTGTAATCAATCTTTGTAAACGAATTTTACGCTTCATATAGAATTGCCCAAAGTAAACGATCAACGATCGTGGGGCTTGGAGTAGGAGTCGACCTAGGTTCCGAACCAAGTAAAAATTACTGTGTTCGCGTGTTTGCTTTTATCTTCCGCTGTGCAATTGCTTTTTCAATAAATCCGAACGATTTCCGATATTCACCCCCCCCCCCTCTATCGGTTCTCTCGATCCAACAAGTGGTATCAGAGCAAGGTAGTTCAAACTTGGTGCAACCACCAGTTTGAAAGTTTTTTTTCGGATTTACGAATTTTTTTATTTATTTTATTTCTTTTCTTTTTTCTTTAATCGAGGTGGTGCAACACCACTCGATCTTTATTTCAAATAAATAATATCTATAGGTGTGTTTAAAATATTCTTACGCCTTTTTTAATTTTGAATTCTTATTTTCTCACCATAACTCAGAATTGATAAAACGAACAACTTTTGAAAATTTGTCATAAATTTTTTTTTATTATTATTTTAATATTTTTCTCGAAAATCGTGCTAAGCAAATTTTTTCCTAAATATTAAATTCCTACTTTTTCATCATTAATCAGATTTGAGAAAATCAACATTTTCAAAAATTTATCATAAATTTTTTTATTTTATTATTATTTCGCCTCGAAATTCATGCAACATTTATTTTGGGCTATTTTTTTTCTCTCCCGCACTACTAACCAAGACTAAGTCTTGGTACATTTCTATTTTCTCTTTTTGTGTGCAAGATTTATCGTTAATGGCCAATCAAGAATGGAACAGTGCACGTCCACCACTTTTCTCTGGGGAAAATTTCAACACCTGGAGAAGTCTAATGGAATCCCACCTGAAGGCCAATCTGGAACTTTGGTTGATAATCCAAACGGGGTTCACGTTCCCCACAGAAGAAGGAACATCGATCACTTGGGATAAATTGGACGAACCAACTTTGAGGAAGATCGAGACTAATGTCAGGGCAACAGTAATCTTACAATGCGGCCTGACCAAAGAAGAACTGAAGCGGGTCGGATCCTTCAACTGTGCCAAAGAGATGTGGGAAAAACTAATCAATCTACATGAAGATAGCTCCGATGTTGAGATCTTAGAAGCTCAAGAACAAGTAGCTGAGATTGACTTAACACCCAACGTCGAAATCGAACCAGAGTCAAACGACGAGTTTACTGTGAAAAAAATAGTAACCAATTTTGAATTTTTTCCAGAATTACAATTAAATAATCAGACTGATACTATAATGGTCGAGGAAAGTATAAGTTCAAATGCAGGAAAAACTCCAAAGAAGAAGCTTCAACCTGTACCTGAGTCTGACTCAGGCTCGGAATCAGAAGACAGTAAAGAAGATCGACCCAAACTGGTCCGATTAGCTCGTGATCATTACAAGAGTACTGGACAAACGATCGGGAAAGGTAAGTCTTCAATATTTGAAAATCTAATACTTATCTCAAATAACATGATTGATTCAAATAAATTAGTTAAGGTTAATATATTAGAAAACTTAATTCATAACCATGCTGATTTCAAGAAAACAGAGTTTTATTTCGATTATGATGTAACGTAGATCATTTTTGTCTCGTTTGCTTTAATTGTGTGTTGCATTTTATTTTATTTTATTTTATGTTGCTTAGAATTAGGACTGGTTAGTTTAAGAACTGAATCAACTTAACTGAAATTTAACAACATAGTATTGGGTGGCGGTGAGATGATAGTACGTTAGGGAAACCAATTCTAATAAGGTCAAGTATTCTTTACTTGGTCTCTTTAGACTGGTGAAACTAGCCGAAGCTACCAATCCAAGACCCAAACTAGTTAGACCAGAAGTTACCAAAAAGTAATTTTGAAGATGAAATTTCACTAAAAGGCTTTGTCTAGGAAAGGGTTGATGATCCAATAAGGCTACGGCCAAAGAAGGCCTTGTGCCTCGCCAAGACCTGGAAGCCAATTTTTGAAATTCAAATTCAATTTACTCTTTGTTAAATTTGAATCTAACACAAATTTTCAGTTAATTTTAAATTCAAATATCTCTTTTCAAAATAAATTTAAATTGGGTTTAAAAATTAATTTAACTTTTCAAAATTAATCATGACCTTTTTAAAATATATCTTTCTATTAAAATATACATCTCACAAAACAGTTAAGGATATCCTGTTTTGTCACTTAGAAATGGTTGAGATGCTCAGGACCTAAAAGTTTAGTCCAACCCAATCAACCGTACAAATCAAATTCAACTTAATTATTTTCAATTAATTATTCTCAAATTCAACTTAATTATTTTCAATCAAGTAGTTTCAAAATTCATCTTAACAATTTTTAAAATTCAAAGTTAAAATTTCAAAATCCTCAAAAATCATTTTAACTTTTAAACTAAAGTTTAATGTTACAAAATTAACCATTTTTTGTTAAAATTAAATATTTGTCTCACACAACCCATAAGATTAACATGTTTGACCACATAGAACTGGGTGAGACATCTAGGACCTAAAAGCCTGATTCACTATCCTGTTAAAAAAAAAAAGGGTTTGCAAAAGTTATTCAAACTCACCTCTAATTTTGTACTGTGCCCTACTTTTTCATTCATCACATTTTTTTGTCAAATATCACAATAAATAGAGTCTAGGGCTTGTTCTTATTTAGTCATTAACTTGGTCAAAATAGTCAACACTGAAGTCCCTTAAGGAACTTAAGTAAAAGACAGACTGTGTCGAATACAGGGGGAGTTCTTCTTAAATTTTTTTTTGAAAAATTCAAAATTTTCAAAAACCTAATGCTTTAAAACTTATTCAAAAACCCTCGATATTACTATCTCTTTGAAAAATTATCACCATGATTGTCGAAAACTGTGCTATCATTTCAAGTTATGTTTTCAAAAATTTATCTTAAAAGTTATCATACTCAGAAGGTTGTTCAAAATTATTCTTTTGATTTTAATAAACCCTAAAGACACAGAGGAAGGTCCACTTCATGGTCTACAAGGACTCCTAGGATGTGTCAAATTTAGGGGGAGTTTGAGTCAATAGAAGATTTTCTGAAATGTTTTTTTGTAATTATTTGTTTTGAAGTTATTAGATAATTCTTATAATTTAAATCAAACCTTAAAACTCAGAGGAAGATCACTTGTAGTCAACAAGCTTCCTAGGACTGGGTCATGTTTAGGGGGAGATCAAATTATGGAATATTTCCAAAATTTTATGTTTTCATGCACCACACGTTTAAAATCCTTTTGAAGACTTAAATAATTTTTCTTTCAAAAGACTATTATTTTTATTTTTTTTCAAAATGCTTGTGGCTTATGAAATTATTCTTAAAATAATATTTACTTGGGTTGGAGAAACTTCCAGGACACTTAGGAAAATGTCCTTGTAGTTAACAAGGTTTCCTAGGATGGTGTCAGACTGGAAAAGAAACCTAGTCAAGTAAAATATTATGTTTTCAAAAGACATAATACTTTTCAAAAATTACTCATATTTTTCAAAGTCTAATACTTTTCTAAAAGTACTTATGTGTTTCAAATCATAATTTATCTCAAAAGTACTTGAAAAATCTTTTCTAAATTTTTTAAGGAACTTTTTTTTCTTACAAAATAATTTTTAGAACCTCACAATACTCTTCAAAATGGATTTAATCTAGAAATTTAAGCTTTTTGCTATCCTTTCGAGAATTATACTAAGTATTTTTATGTTTTCAAAACTCATAGGCTCTGATACACAAACTTTCTCCTTAAACTTTTTCCTTTAAAAAAAAAACCTTTATTGTGATACTCAGAAGATTTTCAAAATCTCTTTTTCAAAACTGAACTTAGAAATGGTCTAAAACAGAAGGAGAAGAATTTCACATTAAGGGGGAGAGAAAGGAAATTTCGTTTAATTTTCTTTAAAAGTGCTTCAAAATTTTTAAGCATTTCTAAGTATTTCAAAATTTCTTAAGTGCATGTTTTTTTCTTAAGTAAAATTCTTTTTATTAGTAAACAAAATTTGTCTGAACAAAAACTAGTTGAAAATTTTGGCAAATGTTTCTAAGTAAAGTTTTTTTTGTTGGTGAAAAACTTGTATGGAAGCTTTACAAATTTTGTTTTTCAAAATACACAAAGTATTTCCAAGCAAATTCGTCTAAGTGTGCAAATTATTTTAACAAATTTTTTTTCAATTCTCAAAGTTGAACTTTTTTTTGGAAATTTGACTTCATAATTTGGCCTAAGTAAAATTCCTTTTTGCAAAGCCTTGTAAGTAAAAGTTTTTTTTCAAAATTTAGGTTTGCAAAATGGAAAATTGTCTAAGTGTAAAAAGTTTTTATGCAAATGCTTTTTAAAACACTTTGTCAAAAAAACTTAGAAGTTTTACACAAACTCAAAACTCTCTATTAGAAACCTTTTTTTCACCCATGTATGTTTTTGATATATGTCAAAGGGGGAGGAAAGATCAAAGTTAAGTGTTTTAACACAAGAATTCAGGGTTTTAGGGGGAGTATGAGAAATAAAGAATTTTTTAAATCTATTCTGCTCATACTTCATTGTGTTTTTATCTTTTTGCTTAAACTGTCTATGTTTTTTATTTAACTTTGAATTGTATTGCCATAAATCAAAAAGGGGGAGATTGTTGGTGCAGGAAGCACCATATCGAACCTTGTTTTGATATTGGCAAAGGATTCAAAGTTATGTTTATTTGTGATCTAATAAAGTTACTCAAGTGTGCAGAGACAAAGCCCTAGCGAAGGACTGCTAGGCACTGGCGAAGGAATGCCAGGATACAAAGCCCTAGCGAAGGGCTGCTAGGCACCTGGCGAAGGACTGCCAGTATCCAAGCCCTAGCGAAGGACTGCTAGGCAACTGGCGAAGGACTGCCAGTATCCAAGCCCTAGCAAAGGACTGCTAGGCACCAGGCGAAGGACAGCTTGGGACTGAAGCCCTAGCGAAGGAATGCTAGGCACTGGGCGAAGGATAGCTCGGTATCCAAGACTTGGCGAAGGACAGCGAGGCAAAAGTCCAACCAGAGGAACGATTGGCATCAGGTAAATTCTCCCGAGAGGAGTAGGTGAGGACGCGTTCCCCATCGATGGAACAGTAGGCGTCGGTTCGACCTAGGGCTCCAATTTGGAGACCCAAAGTCAGAACCAAGACAGCTAAGGCTGTATAAACTAACAATTTATTGTTTCATTGTGTTTTGGACTAACCCTGGATGCAGGACCGAAGGAATGTGTGTTTGTAGCTCAGAGAGCCTCAAAGGAATGAGGCAATAGCTGACCAGGGCGCCCGGAGTGTCCCGGGCGCCCCCAAAGTGAACACAAAACACAAGAAAGAAAAGCAAGCTTCGACAGTTCAACTCCCGGGCGCCCCCGTGCTCCCGGGCGCCCCCAGCGTCCCGGGCGCCCCCGTGCTCCCGGGCGTCCCCAGCACCAACTACCGAATCAGCTCCCTTCGAAGCCAGCAGATGACACTTTGACCCGGTCAATCCGAGCGCCCCAAGCGCTCCGGGCGCCCCGGTCAAAACTGATCCCGAAGGTAAAGGGATCAGACGCTGACCGAGAAATCGCCGGATCAACCGACACGTGGGGGGGACGCCCCCGACATCCCGGGCGCCCCCAGGCCCTATATAAAGGGCCCTCGACCCCAAGCTTCGAATATCACTTGATTCAACGCTTCAAAGCTCTTCTGCTCTCGCGCCTTGCTCCGGAAACCTCCCAACTCGAGTCGACGACGTCCTGCTGCTCCGGAAAAAGTCAATCTACTCCGGACGTCGGTAAAGAAGAGTGATTTTTAATTTACTGCACTTATTTCTGTAATAAATCTTTGTAAACGGATTTTATGCTTCATATAGAATTGCCCAAAGTAAACGATCAACGATCGTGGGCCTTGGAGTTGGAGTCGACCTAGGCTCCGAACCAAGTAAAAATTACTGTGTTCGCTTGTTTGCTTTTATCTTCCGTTGTGCAATTGCTTTTTCAATAAATCCGAACGATTTCTGATATTCACCCCCCCCTCTATCGGTTCTCTCGATCCAACATCTTATACCCAATTGGTTCAGGACATGGTCTATGTGTGTCAGTCCCCACTAGGCTGACTACGTCACACCTAGCCCAAGTAACGTTTTCTCGTCCTACGGATTCTAATTACTCTCATGTATTTAAGAGATTCATACTCTGAACATGTCATGCTCTGGCTAGAGGCTTCGAGTAACAATCCGACGATAAGCCTCGAGTATACATCTCCTCGCAAGGAGTGATGAATCCTTTGTAGGTTGTTCAAACATCTTCGGGCACATCGGCTTATACCCAATCATCCTAGGTCCACACCTCCTTGGAGATGCTTACTTAAGATGTCAAAGTATAAGTCTTCATGACCAAGATGACTTGAACACCGCAAGTCAAAGGAACATCAAACTTAAGCTGCAGTAAGAACTTCACTGACATATCTATATGTAGACTGTCATATGAAGTTTTACAGTCAGTCACTCCAATGAACTAGTTCCCTTAACTAGCATCCATGTTTATCTCCAGACATCTCAATGTCACCAGCCAGTGAGAATCAGCTGACTAAAGAATAACCCATGCTAGTCTCAACAGAATTGATAGTGTCCGTATTTATCAATTCATCGACTAGGGACAATTTCAATACTTCACAATTGCACATGTAGAGATAATCACTAGTTGTGAATTCATCACAAATTCTCTCATGCTGTAAATTGTATTACGGGCATTCAGTAAATGAGTTTAAGATCTCAATCAAATACACAAACATGTATACTCAAATAGTGAATATTCATTTATTAAAATAAATGATTACAACCATAAGGCGATTGCCTTAGGACACTTCTCTCATATCACTAACATTTATATCTGAAAACCCTTGCTAGCAAGATTAAATGTAGAATAGGGGCCTCAGGTCGTATTTTTTTTCAAGGACTAGTCGTGAGTGTTTGAATCGAGCTTGAAAATTATTTATCGTCAAATGATTTGGGTTTTCGAGATAGAATGGGGTTTTGTTTTACAAATAGTACGAATAAGCAGTAGGAAAAATGAGCTTAGCTAAACAAATAAGCCCTAAGGAGTTTCAAGGTCTACACTTTGCTGAATTGAAAGTTATTAAAGAACCTAGCTTAACACTAATTGAGAATCAAGCAATGCAATTGGATATTATGAAACTAAAACTCAAGAGCTGATGAATCAGTGAAAGAACTTGCAAAATTTAGCTAATTGCAGAAGTTAAAATTGGAACAAATTTTGCTACGAAAATAGGATTTAAAAGAAACAATTCTCTGCTTGATCGGTCGGCAATCCGAACAGATGCAAGCCTGATCGGTCTGAGTGACTAATCAGGTGATGTCTGGATCGGTCGACAGTCCAATCAATATCTGATAACAAGCTGATACAGAGCAAAATTACTGATAAGCAAAATTCAGAAACTGAAATCTAACAATTAAGAACTCCAAATCAGATTCGTCACCAAGGGTTGCTTCTTGTTATCACCCAATAACCGATCTAAGAACTCCTTTGATCGAAAATCAACATGATCGACTCCTTCGATCGAATTGCGTCTAATTAGTGAACTGGCTGAAATCTTCCTCCCTTTCCTTTCTCCTCGATTAGCTGATGCAACTCTGACTCAGAAACTCCCAGTGCCAAACAGAGAACCCCTCTGTACTCACGTGCTGAAGGTCCCAATCGGTGAAGACAGTGATCGAGCGAGAATAGATTCAACGGAGCAGAACTTGGCGAGACCCTTGCCAAGCTTGTCGGCAACAGATTTGAAGCAGTTCTCACGGAGAGGAGACCTTGATGATTCTTAACCTTGCAGAGATCTAGATCTGGAGTGGTCGCCCGCAACAATCGAGAAGAAAATGGAGAAGAACGATGGAGAACTGGAGCAGAGAAATCGCGACGACGAGCTCAGCGAGAGGGAATTCCTCATTTAAATTTCCTTTTGAATTTTGGACGGCTGTGATTGCTCCCATCTCATCCAATAGTCGGATCAAGTCAGATCAAACCCAAACTTCCCAGATCTTGATCAAGGGCTCTGATTACTGCTCCTTAGCTTGGATCACTCAGATCTGAAGCAGATGGCTCAGATCTTCTCTTCTTTAGCTTGGACGGTCTAGATCCTCTATTGCTTGATCCAACGGCTGAATTAACTCTGATCTGGCCCAAACTTTCAGATCTTGATCCATGAACTTGATTAAGTCTATCTTGAGCTTGGATCGACCAAAAGTTGGAGGATGGTTCAGATCTAACCGTTCTCTTGAATGGACGACCCATATTAATCCGATGATTGATCCCTTTGATCTGGATCTAATTCTGACCCAAGTTTGACCCAATATGATCCAGGTCCATGATCATCTGAAACCTACAAAACGATATCAAATTTTAGTGCCAAAACATCTTAAATATAGAAAGAATTGAATTTTAAACTAAAATGGAGACAATCCATGAAACCTAATATAATGCAAACTTAAGCATATGAATAGTAGATCAAAACCTAGATTTGAGGGCCTAATTTAATCAACAAAATGAAAGTTATCAATCATCACAGCCTGAAATCGCTGGGAGATCTCGTCAATGTGGTTCTTGGCGTTGATGCACTCGAGCCTATGGGCCTCCAACCGATCAGCTTCCGCCTCTTTGTAGGAACGAAGCTCCGCCAGCTCGGCCTGAATTGCATCCCAGGACGCTTGGCGCTTACGCAACTCTTCCAATTTCGCCCGAGCCGCATCCCAGGACGCCTGGTGACCACGCAAATCCCACAGTTGGTCCTGCAACAAGCCAACTTCTCGCTCCTCGGCCACCAGTTGAGCCCGCAAAGGCGGAATAGCCTCGCTGGCCCAGCGGAGCTCGGCTTTGGTTTTCAGAAGGTCCGCTAGCAGCCCTTCCTTGCATTTGCGATCACGGAGCCATGCTTCCTCAGGCTAGATCACCCGGTCTTGCGCCTGAACCACCGCGGTGTCAGCCGAAACAATCTGTGCTTTGGCAATCTCCAGCTCCTCTTAAGTCTGACGCAGTAAGTCCTGAAGGCCGATAACTTCCGCCCTCAAGCTGTTCAGCGAGTCGTCGTCAAAAACCAGCTGGGTATGCCGAAGTCGGGCTCCAAGGTCTTCCGCACGTCGCTCAGCATGATACTGGGCCTTGGCAGGGTTCAGCATGGATACGCACATGCTATAACCTTGGGCCCAAGACTGCAAAGAGATTTGGTGACACGTTGGGTGGAGGAAGGGTAAGATACGCAACAACAGGTAAACACATACCTGTATAGCTCAATTGGTACCAGGATTCAGGAACTATTGTACTTATCCTGGAGGTCAAGGGTTCGAATCCTGGGGAAGGCAAAAATCCACTGGCCAGGGGTGGAAAGACCTAGTGAGTAACGACACGGTTGTTGGTCGTCGACATCGGTTGTTGATCGACGACATAGTTGGGCCTACGGGCCAGGTTGTTGGGCCCGAGAGGCCAAGTTGTTGGGCCGCCAAATATTGATTTGGCCGCCAAAGAGGTTGAGAGACCGTGTCGTTACAATAAAAAGGCGCCTTTTTATTGTAACGACCCGGCCCCTTGGCCCCTTGGGCGGCCCAACTGGCGGCCCACTAGGCGGCCCTCGGCCCCTTTGGCGGCCAAATCCCATTTGGCGGCCCCTTTGGCGACCTCTTGGCCGGTCGTTACTCACAAGTACTTCCCACCCCTGGCCAGTGGATTTTTGCCTTCCTCAGGATTCGAACTCTAGACCTCCAGGCTAAGTACTAGAGTTTATGAATCCTGATACCAATTGAGCTATAGCTCAATTGGTATCAGGATTCATAAACTCTAGTACTTAGCCTGGAGGTCTAGAGTTCGAATCCTGAGGAAGGCAAAAATCCACTGGCCAGGGGTGGGAAGTACTTGTGAGTAACGACCGGCCAAGAGGTCGCCAAAGGGGCCGCCAAATGGGATTTGGCCGCCAAAGGGGCCGAGGGCCGCCTAGTGGGCCGCCAGTTGGGCCGCCCAAGGGGCCAAGGGGCCGGGTCGTTACAGTGGCCATGAAGTCATCCGCCCAAGCGCTGGGACCGACCGAGCCACCCGCTCGCAAGTCGACCATAAACCTGCCCGCTACTGTACCATACAGTCGAACATCTTGCGATCGTATGGGGGCAGTGCCGCTCGGTACCGTCATGCTCATGAGCCAGTCAGACAGCGAGGGTGGTAACATGTGCAGCAGGTCTTCACCTACAGGCCCTCTTGGCCAGGGCGAGGACACCTTCCCCGGAGGGATAATAGTTAGCTCCATTGGTCGCACTGGAGGAGAAAGAGGTGGCAGTGCTAGGAGGTCAGCCATCTGCGCTTTGCCCTTTTGCCTTTTGCTGGGCTGACTAGAAGAAGCTTCAGTGGGGTCGCCCGAGTCAGGCACAGACTCATCACCTCGGGGGCGCCGCAACAAACGACTCAGAGGCCAAGTATCCTCAGAGCCAGACAAAGGGGTTCCTTCATCTTCCGGCGCGGAGGCAGATGACCCGGAGCTAGAGAGAGCCGCCTCATGCTGCGCAAGCTCTCGACCCGTTGTCCCGCGGCGGGCACCTCTCGCTCTTCCAGTAGTTTTGGATACGCGCCTCCATTTCCTCATATCTCAGTCCATAACCCTCCTCGGGGGTAGCCGGATATATCATCTCGGCTATCGAGCAAACAACGGTCAAGTGGCAGTAAGGAAACAAGAAAGAAGAAAAGAATGCTTACCAAGAGAGGCAGGCCAAATAAACGGCGCAGGACTGAGCCCGAACGCGGACAGGATGGGCTCACACAGCAGTGGCACGATGGAGAAGTTTCGACCACTGAGCACGGAGAGAGCACTCTCGAATGTAGGGAACTTCTGAGAATCTGTATGATGAGGGGGTGTCTGAGGAGCATCCTGCCGAAAACCGCAAGGCCATGTCAGGAACACACAAGGCGGATGAAAAAGTACCTGCCCTTCCAACCCTTGGTGGAGGATGGAAGCTGAGAGAAGAAGGAAGTCCCAGGATGGGCTTGGAAGAAGAACTCGCCCGATTCTTGCCTTTTCAGGTAGAAGAAATAATGAAAGAGTTCGGCCTGAAGATGAAGACTATACACTTGGAAGATAATTACCGACCCACAAAGAAGGCGGATGAAGTTGGGAGTTAATTGGGACAGATTAAGACGAAGGTAGCGGCAAACCGATGCAATGAAGGGATGGATGGGGAAACGCAACCCCGCCTGCAAGTGATCTCGCGAGATGGTGATGTAGTGCTTTGGAGGTTTGGCGGGCTGATCGGAAGAGGCAGGCAGCAAGACGTCGTGGTCAGACGGAATGTGGAATTCTGCCTTAATGGCATCAAGATCGCAGTGGTCGAGGGTAGACTTTGCGGTAACATACCATGGAGCTGGGCCGCGAGACGAAGAGGCCATGCGAAACAAGGTGAGAAAGGAAACTTAACCAGTGAAGAGGCCGCCGGGGAAGAAAGTCGGGACCAGAGGATCCGCCGTAACTCTAGCCGGAGGTAGAAATACGATACACCAGTGCAAAAGGTGAAAAGGCGGTGGTAAAGGTAAGAACCTATTTATATAGATGCATAGTCTATCAGAACCGCTCAATGGTGGACCATAGCGGAGGCAGCGGTCAATGATAGTTGTCTGATCAGGCCCAGAGGGGCCCAGGAAACGAAGCACCTCGCGCCCAACCTCGTCCTTCACGGGACAAACGGCGCGTACCTCGCTGTATGGAGAAGAAGTGGAGAAGAGACACGTCGAGCAATCCTCAGCCGAAAACATTAATGTATGGGATTTTGACCTGCTCAAAGATACCGAGCAGCGGAAGGGGAAAAGGCAAATGGTGTGACATCACTGGCCGACCGGGATCCCTGGGAACTGACAAGTTCGCCAAGAGGCCCCAAGAGGGGACCAGGAGGTCCCGGTGCGCCAGGCATACTTCAACGGGTGATAGTCTAGTCAGACGGACTCACCGCCTCCTTCGACTAGACTCGAGGGGGACGCTTATGATCCCGGCCTTGCCTACGGGAAGGTTCATAGGCCGGGCCCGCCAGCTAGCCTAGTGCCAGGAAGGTTTAGTAGGCAGGTCAGCAATGGTATCCCCGGGTGGGTTCCCGAGCCCAAAAGCCCCCGGGGGCAGTGTCTAGCTGGCCACCAATGGAGTCGGTCGGACCAACCACCAGTCATTCTACCAGGCGGGCGCGTGGTTGCCCACGCTCCCTGGCCATTCCCCGACCTAGAGCTAAGTCGAGCGCCACAGTCGGACGTGTGGCGATCCACGCTCCAATATCATCACGAGGACAGGATACCTAACAGAATCAGACAGACATCACTTGACAAACCCCCCGACTCAAGGCGTACCCTGCACCTCCATTCTACCAGTTGGACGCGTGGTTGCCCACGCTCATTGGCTACTGCTCGACTCGGTCCCCGGCACTCGAACCCGCCAGTCGGCTCTCCCGTCTACTACTCGCACTCCCCCTACCGCAGGTACGCGCGCGCGAGCTCTCCTATCTACTATCTCATTTCAATTCTGTTCCATTATTATGCCTGCGGATACTAACTTGACCGTCGGAGTGGCTGACCGGGGAAACCCCCGGCGGGTTTACTAACGGTCGCTGTTTTGTAGAGTCGCGCCGGAGCGTTGTCAGGTCGCTGCCACCTCATCCGCTCGTGCCACCCGGGAGATCATCCGACCCTTGGGATCGCCACCTCGCTTCGCGACATGATCATTCAGAGACCATTACCTAGGTCACTTAGCACCTTATGTAATCGTTGTTCCTCTCATTAGAGTATTCAGACGTTATTGTAGCCACCTCCCCTATTTCCATGCATTAGGGGTCGTAACTTCCTACCAATTGTTATACGCAAGGGGGGGGGGGGTGTTGGTAACCACCACTCCCCTATTTCCATGCGTTACGGGTCGTAATTGCTTGCCAGCTGTTATACATAAGGGGGGTGCTGGTAACCGTCGCTGCCCATATTAAGTTTACCATTATCATTCCAGGTTGCTCTTCCTTTTCGTCATTAATGCTATGTCAATACTCCAAAGGTGTTTAGGGACTTTATGAATAAGATCCAGAGTGATAGGTCAACTGAGGCCTAATACTTGGTTGAGCTCTTAGACATTTTCCCAACTGAGATCATCCACTAGGTGAACTTCCCAAGTCGGGCTTGAATGTGTTGCTTAGGCCTGGGCACTCCTCTCCTTCGATGGCCTCAGACACTTCTCTCCTGAGAAGGACTCGGGCCCTTCTCTCCCAAGTTGGCATTAGGCACTCCTCTCCCGAGGTAGTCTCGGACCCTTCTCTCCTGAGATGGCCTCGGGCCCTTCTCTCTCGAGTTGGCCTCGGGCACTGCTCTCCCGAGGTAGTCTCAGACACTTCTCTCCCTGCCATTGTAGTCATGCAACGTAGCCTTTGCGAGCCTCGTGTCTGCCTCTGGCTAAATATTGTTGGTGCTGGAAGCACCAGATTGAACATGATTTTGATAAGTGGCAAAGGTTTCAAGTTAAGCTGGTATTGCGTACAAATGGATTTGTGGAGTTTGCAGGAATGCCCTAGGTAAGCTAGGCAAAAATTCTTGATCTGTAGGGTTAGCACGAAGTCCTAGTCAGGGATCGGGCAACGAAGACTTGGCTAGTGAAGCCGAGCATGAAGACTTAGTTCGGGAGACCGAGCAGAAGACTTTGCCGAGCGGGGATCGTGAATAGGAGTTGAAACGGGTCGACGTCGAACGTCATCGAGTTCTGGATTCTCGGATGTCGAGCAAAAGTTCAACTGGAGGTTCCGGGTGGCAACAGGTAAACTCTCCTGAGAAGAGTAGGGAAGGCTTGTTCCCCAGTGAGGGAACAGTAGACGTCGGTCCGACTTAGGGTTTCGGATGAAACTTGAAAGTCATGACCAAAACAGCACTGGCTGTGTTTCATATATGCACCATTTATATATTATTGGATGTTTGGAACTAACCCATGTTGCAGCTAAAAAAGTTGAAGCAGCTTAACTGGGGTGCCTGAATGGGACTTAGACGCCTGAAAGTTGGCAGATGAAGGTTGAGTTGGCGCAATGGTCAGACTGATGTAGTGAGTGTTGAGTGGAGGATCCATGTCAGTACTCAGGCGCCTGAAAGGGACTCAGGCGCATGACCAAGATAGAGCTTGACTGCGCGACAGATAAAGTTTCCGTCCGATTCGCTGCGACTAGGGCGCTTGAATGACCTTTCAGACATCTGGGAAAGTAGTATATAAAGGGATCGAGAGCAGCTGCCCAAAACATCAATTTGTAAGTACTCCAGGTTAGTTTTGATATGATCAACTTATTTAAAGTAGGTTCTGATGTGTAATTCTATACAGGAATTTTGGAGCACAGAAGTCGAACGTATGATGTAACGATCGAGAATGATGACATATAAAGGGAGCTGATGGCTCGATGATCCGAGACGCGCATAGTTACATATTGCTGGGTGTTTTTTTCGCTCTTTTCATTCGTGTTGTGCATAGTTGCGTTTTGCTGGGCGAGGTTGTAGGAAGAATGGGTAAAGAGACCTTGTCGCTGAACCGCTTAAAAGAAACCCTCCGACCCTGCTCCAACTTCCCCTCCTCCGCCACCGCCGTAGCCGCCCTCACTTCCTCCTCGGAACCACCATCCGAAGCCCCTCCTCCGAGGAAGCCTCCCAAATCCTCCCTCTCGCAGCAACTGCAACGCCTCGATGCGCAGTCTCTCTCCGAGGGCCTCCAATTCCGTCCACCAAAACCCCCCTTTGAAGAAGTGAAACCAGTGGAGGAAGATGAGGAGGAGACTGGGGACGTTCCAGTCACTTCCAGATTGCCGCGTGATGCGCTTCTCTCGCAATTTGCCTCCTTCGAGTCTCGAGGGCCCTACGAACCTTTGGTTCTCTCCTCTCCCGGAGAAACCCATGTTGTTCAGGTAGCTTTCTCTTTTTGCTCTTCCCAATGAGGAACGGATTGGTATTGAAACGTTGTCTTTGATTAACGGCAGCAAAGTGCAACTTGATTCATCTCTCTTTGGACTTATGAGGATTTCGCTATAAATTTGAGGTGTTTTCCTGCTGTTCGAAAACAGTGACTAGGGGACATCAAAACAGCATAGTAGAGAGACAAACTATGTTTCCATCCTCTCATTAATTGTTGACTTTATCATCTTTGATTGTATTTTCCACATTACGACCAAAGCAATCTACTCATTTTCTCACATATTCAAGAATAAATGGAAAAAATAAAAAAAAAGTGATATCATAGAAGATTAAACTTCAACTGATTTAGTCACCCTTCTCTTTGATCAAAGAACCTTTAAGTGAGTCCCAATGGAGTCACTTGATCACTTGCCTTAGACTTAACTTGAGAACAAAAATGAAAGATCTAGGGGTAATGCCAACTTTAGTACTACAAGAGAGAACAATTGCAGCCCCATCTTGTTTACGTCCAACATGCTAAGCTTAGTCTGGACTCATAGGAGAAAAATTCATTGCACTAGCATATGAACACGAATGTAGAGAAACTGATTAAACCAAATAAACATTATAGATTTTTCACCGACTAACAAATTTGTTTGTAAAAATTCTATAGACATATTTAATATGAGTTTTGATTTGTAGTTGTGTATAGATATAAAGCTTGTTGACATATGTATTTGATTTCTTTGTTTAGTTTTCCATCCAATTGAGGGTTACAAAAAGCATATATGAATTACATTGTGTGATCATAATCTTGCATGCATAAACCAGTAGCACATCATAAATACTTCTATAAGAGACTACTTGCCCACTTCATTAACTCATTTCACACTGTGAGAGCATTTGATTTTGACTCATTCATTTGATTTACTAACCAACTTAAGCATTAGTATAGTTTTCAGCATAGAGGATTTGCTACCTTAGAGGCATTTGCATCTCTGAGACTCTGACAAATGTCTTCCAATACTTTTGCAATCTCAATGCTCTGAAGTTTGAGGTTATAGTTGATATGTAGAGCATGCTTCTTGCTTTAGTAACTTACAATGATGCTTTATATAATTAAAGGGATGACCTAACATGATGAAGATGAGACAAATGCTTTAGATCTTCAAAAACAATCATACTTCAACTCTTGAAGGGTTGAGTTCTTTCTGTTGGAGTTGAATATTGAAATAAAGCACTTTAAGGGTAGGTTCACTTGAACGGAAAGATAGGAGGGAAAGTGACACCAAAATGTACACGAGTGATGAAGCTTCATTTATAATTTTGTGATGTTTTCCCTCTCCCTCCCCCATGTAACTAAATTGGTCCAATTGAATAAGTCAGCTCAGGGTCTAAATTGTAATTTTATGTTATTTCCACTTAGTCTGTATGTGAATCCTATAAAATAGGCCACTATTTGATAATCTTATCCATTCAATCAATAGCTTAAAGCTCTGTTTTTTATAGTTTTCGCTTTTATTTTGTAGGATTATTGATTGGGACACACTGTCCTATGAGATCTCTGTGACCATCATATTGACAGTATTATCAGCTAATTACAATTTGCTAGTTTGATTTCTTTTGGCTCCATCTTCCAATCACTTTTCACTCCATTTGTTGGTTTGGCTCTTTTTGTTGCCTAGTATAAAGTTTAGATTTTGCTATATCAATCATAGTAGTCAATCCCGGATCGCGGCGCTTCGCGGCTGACCTCAAAAGCGCTATAGCGGTATAGCGGATAGTGGGATGACCGCTATTTCGTAAAAATAAATGCAAATATCACATTTTATACATAAGTACATAACACATATAAATGTTTAAATAAAAAAATCCACAAAAATCACAAGTGGCTTCCTATTATTAATATCCATTGTCATGCAATGTCAATATTATCACCAGTGGGTTTCACTAAACCATGTGAAGATGGAGCAGCTCCTTGTGATGATGCTACTGCTGCCATGACTAGAACTAAGAAGTCTGAAATAAATAGAAATATAAAATAAAACTGGGGAATGACAAGAGGAATAGAGGATAGGACAATGAGGAATAAAAGAAAAGAGAAATACAAGGGCTAAAGCCCTAAAGTCTAAGTACTAATGATTGAAGCCTAAATAGAGAAAAAAATCAAAAAAAAAAGAGAGGAGAGTATCTGCTGCAAGAAAGAAAAAAAAAGAGTTGGTTTGGGAAAGAAGGAAAATAGAGGAAGGAATAAGAATTTAAGAGTCACCTACTGTAACGGAGAGAGGAGCTGCCGGAATCGTCGCCGGAATCAAGGAGGTCGTCGTCACCGGAATCGCCACCGCCGGGGAAGAAACGACAGAAGTGGGCAGGAGCAAAACGCAGGGGAAGAAAATAACATAAATGGGATAGCAAATAAGGTTTATTTTTACTAGACAAAGTCATTTTTACCCTTAGGTCAAAACTGATGGTTGGCTGGCAAAAAATGGGTCGCTACGCGCGCGATAGCGGCCGCGACGCCCCGCTATTGGCAGCCGCGATGCGCGCGATTGCTGCCCACACCGCGACGCGCTGCTTGTAGCGGCGGGCTGCCGCGATGGCGCTATAGTGCCGCTATCGCGCGCTATTGATAAGTATGATATCAATAAATCTTCCTTCCTCAATTGTGAATGCTTTGATGTTATGTCAAGTCTCTGCCATGCTCATAAAAAATTTCTGTGGATCGATCGCCCCATCTGTACAAAGTGCTAGGTGCACAATCTTTGTCAATCTTAAAAATTTTGATAACAATTATTACCATTCAGGATGTTCTAGTGCCACATGATCAACAACTTTTCAACATATGATGACATGTGAATTACTGCACATTCAAATTAGCCATATTTATAAGTGATATGCATACTCATGGTATCTCTGATAACAATTTCTAGATTCCTTTTTTCTGTAGGTTCCTGCATCAATCAATTGTAGGCTCCTAGCACATCAAAGTGATGGCATTAGATTTTTATACAATTTGTACAAAAGCAATCATGGTGGTGTACTTGGAGATGACATGTAATCCTTTTTTCCTTTTGTTTTATGCAATATTGATTTTTTTACGCTTCCTACATGCCCAAGTTCCATTAATCAGCCAAGAATTTAGTTGCTGAGTAATAATGCCATTTTAATTTAGGGGGCTGGGGAAAACCATCCAGGTTATAGCTTTTCTTGCAGCTGTAACTGGTAAAGACAGTGAGCACGGAGCTGATAATGGTGTGGAAAAAGGCCCTGTATTAATCATCTGTCCCACATCAATTATTCAGAACTGGGAAAATGAGTTATCTGGATGGGGAGATTTCAGTGTTTCTGTTTATCATGGACCAAATAGAGAGTTAATCCTTGAGAAGCTTAAAACTCATGCTACTGAGATACTTGTAACTAGCTTTGACACTTTCAGAATTCATGATAAGATTTTATGTGAAGTCCCATGGAATATTGTTATTGTTGATGAAGCACATAAGCTGAAGAATGAAAAATCACGATTATATAAAGCATGTTTAGGAATAAAAACAAAAAAAAGATTTGGTCTGACTGGAACTATAATGCAAAACAGAATATTGGAGCTTTTTAATCTGTTTGATTGGGTTGCACCTGGGTGCTTAGGAACATGGGAACACTTTCGTGATTTCTATGATGAGCCTTTAAAGCATGGTCAGAGGTTAAGTGCTCCTGAAAGATACATTCAGATTGCTGATGAACGGAAGAAACATCTTGTAGCTGTTCTGCGTAAGTACTTGTTAAGAAGGACTAAAGAGGAGACAATAGGACATTTAATGTTAGGGAAAGAAGACAATGTTGTCTTCTGTGCAATGAGTGACTTGCAAAAGCGAGTTTATAAGAGGATGCTGGAACAACCTGATGTCCAATCTTTAATGAACAAGGATCTGCCTTGTAGCTGTGGCAGTCCTTTAACTCAGGTTGAATGTTGCGAGAAGACAGTCCCAGACGGTATCATATGGTCTTATTTGCATAGAGAGAATCCTGAAGGCTGTGATTCTTGCCCTTTCTGCCTAGTTCTTCCCTGCCTTATTAAGCTACAGCAGGTACCCCTTGAACATTTAGTATCTTCATATTTGATTGCCATTTTTTATTTGAACAATGACCTGTTAAATATGATTCATCAGATAAGCAACCATTTGGAGCTGATAAAGCCTAATCCCAAGGATGATCTTGAGAAGCAAAAGAAGGATGCAGAATTAGCATCTGTTGTCTTTGGTGTTGATGTTGACTTGGTTGGTGGCAATGCTCAGAATGAAAATTTCATGGGGCTTAGTGATGTTGAGCATTGTGGAAAAATGCGGGCTTTGGAAAAGCTATTATTTTCTTGGATTACAAAGGGTGACAAGATTCTGCTTTTTAGCTATTCTGTCAGGTAGCAACACTCCAAGAGGAAAAACAAATTGGCCCTTGTTTTTTTTTTTTAATGTTTCAGTTCTTTCTGTTTGTTCATTGTTCTCATTCAAATACATTCAGTGAAGATGGAACAATCTAAAATCCACAAAGTGAATTTGTCACACTGTATAATTGCAAACATTCATGGTTTTGGTTTTATTTGCGACTGATGTTTATGTTAAAAGCAGGATGCTGGACATACTGGAGAAGTTTCTCATAAGAAAAGGATATTGCTTTTCCAGGCTAGATGGTTCCACTCCAATGAACTTAAGACAGTCACTTGTTGATGAATTTAATAAAAGTCCTAGTAAACAGGTAATTATGAATTAGAACTTTAAGCGAGCATGCCTGTCAACTTACGGATGTTCTAATAGGTATTCCTGATATCTACTCGGGCTGGAGGTTTAGGTCTGAATCTGGTCAGTGCTAACCGTGTGGTTATTTTTGATCCCAACTGGAATCCTGCACAAGACTTGCAGGCTCAGGACAGATCATTTCGTTATGGTCAGAAGCGGCATGTTACAGTTTTCCGTCTGCTTGCTGCTGGTTCCCTTGAAGAGCTTGTCTATTCTCGCCAAATTTATAAACAGCAGCTTTCAAACATTGCTGTCTCCGGGAAGATGGAAAAACGTTATTTCCAAGGTGTCCAGGTATTGTTCTGATATGATTTTATTTAAAACTAGTTTGGTTTGACAGATAAGTATCAATAGTTTCTCAACTTGATTGGATTGTCTTCCACTTATTCTCTAGGATTGCAAGGAATTCCAGGGTGAGTTATTTGGAATCTGCAACCTCTTCCACGATCTGTCTGATAAGCTTTTCACGAGTGAGATAATTGAAATGCATGAGAAAGGAGGTCAACATTTCGATACTCAGAACAAACCACTTCTTCAAGAAATTGATGACTATGTTCCTCCATCAAGTGAAATACTATCTCATGACACATTGAATGATGGTGCAACAGTCTTTGAAAACACAAGGAAGCTTCAGGACCTAGGTAAGATTATATCATACTACTATTGCTCCTAAGCAACTTAGCCATTCTGAAGAAAAACTTTTGAAGTATCAATCCTCCCATTGAAGATTTGAGTAATCATTTACTGAAGTATTGCATGTGGTCACATTCTAAGAACATGCTTCTCCCTCTAAACTTAAGAGAGTGATAATTTCTTTTTTTTCTCAGGTACAATGTATTGTGCATTTCTGAATGCAAGATCTATTAACAGACAAGAATTAGAAAACTAGGCATTGCCATTATTTTCCTTGGAGGTGCAATAATAGAATAGTTAAATATCGCAAGAGAAAAACTAGGCAAGAGTTGGCATTAACAAGATTTTTAAGGTGCTCAAGATTAAACATGGAATTGGAAATATCAAACTAGTTTAATCTTGCTATCTTTGAGTCTTTACTTGGTGTACTTGCAGCCCCACTAGGCCAGCTCCCTTTCCTTTGTCAATACTCTGTAAAATTTTGCCTTCTGTCTACAATTAGTGTTTTTGGACCATATATATGCCCTGGCATTTGTTGACAAAAACACATGTAATATGAATGCATTACAATAATGATTATCTCAAAAGTTCACACGAACTTTACACATCTATTAAAAGGGCAACACAACAAGACAAGTTCAGCTGATTTAGTGTATGCTTGTATGAAAAAATCCCAACTTATGTGCACTTAAGCTATCTTTCATTTGTTTTTCATAAAAAGCTCAACTTATACTAGAAAAATTCATTACAGAAAATATGATGCAACAAGACATGAATCTATTAAAGGTCCTGCTTGGGTACTATTTCATTGTCCCTACCTTGAGATCTTCTAAATCCATTTGCTTGTGTTTGCTAGAATTCATTGTGTAATCTCTTTTGAGACTGAAAAAGATAAATTTTCTTATCTGTATAAGATTCCTTGAAATGAACCAGGTTGATTAGGAAACAAAAATATTCCATCTGTTTTTTCTGTTACCTCCTAGTTTAAAGTTTCAGTGTGGGTATTGTTCACTTTCCAGATCAGTATTGAAGTGATGTACTGAAACATGCATATTAGGACTTAGAGAAAAGGATGGGAACCGGATTTTTGAGATGAGGCAGGAGAAAACTTTATAAATCGTTTGGATGATTATCTTTCTTCTGCTCAATAATTGTTTGTTCTCTTTTTCTATATTCCTTGTGTTTGCCACTTGGTCAGGACTCCTATGCCATGTGTTATTTGACCTGGATTCCATTCGGTATCAACCCATGTTGCACCTCGGTTTGAGGTTAGGCTGATGAGTACAAATTGGATGGAACAGTTGCGAATCTTTCTAACATACGAAAAAACAGCATATGCATCCATCAATATTATTTTTTCCATTTTCAGCAAAGGTAATTTTGTATGAGAACTTGGAATAATTCATCTTTGAGAATTTTTATAATCATCAAGTGTGTTACTCCCTAGTAGATGAGATCAACCAAATTGATTTTATACCTTCATTGAGTTTGCATGCGATAGTATAAAATGAGTTTTTCTGACTAGAAGATTGACCGCCAAAAGGTGAGGTACATATTATACACAACTATTTTTAAGTATGTTATCGTGCATATGTTTGTTGGAAGTTGCCATCTCTTCATGCAATTCAATTCAGTGTTAGTTAAAAATCTGTATGTATTTGCTTAGGGTATGGCACAAAATATTATGTTTTTTCGCAGGAATAGTATATTCTCACCGTAATGAGGATATTGTAAACATGGGACCTGGGCTTTTGGGAAACGATTGTAGCACAAGTACAAAGGAAGGCTTTGCCGATACGACTTTACCAAAGACACAAGCTAATAACTCGAAAAGGATCCATAGGGTGGATCTCTCTACTGAACAGCTCAAGAGGAATGAGTTTGGACACATTGCTCACTACATGGGCATGGATTGCCTGGAATTCAGCAAGTGGATACTCTCTGCGTCACCTTCAAAGAGGCTTGAAGTGTTACAGAGTTTTAACAAGAAAAAGAGGCGCAGACAACTTGTCTATTAAGCTGTGTAATTTGTCGCCTGTACATAGCCCGCCGACATAATAAGAAGGAAATCAGATGTGATGAGCAAGATAATGGATTTGATAAACCACATACTAGTGGTAAGCCTTGATGTCAGAAAGATGCATTGAAAACTCGATTTCTGAGTGTTAGTCTTTTTGATGAGATCTTTAATTTTTGCAGGATTCCCTCTTATCGTGGGTTTCGAGTTGTCTGGTTGTTGTTACCCGAAGAAACAAGTAAATAAACACTGCAGCCTTATTGAAGCAATCATCAGAATCTAGCCGTCTTACATGTCATTATTAAAAAAATCTAACAATCTCACTTGATCAGGTACTTTGTCATCATCGTCTATCATTAGGCTTTGAGAGGCTCAAGCAACATGGCTTAGCCACCGCCACCATCTAGTATTTCTTTCCGAAGACGATCACTTGGAGCTTATCGTAACCGGCTAGAACGCCGGCACTGGCCACTGCTCGGAGTATGTTTGCACCACCACCCTTGAAGAGAGACTTGGCTCCCTCATTCTTTACAATCTGTGAGTAGGCATCGAAAGAGCTCCGGTACTTGACAGCCTCACCGGAAGTCATCATCATCCGCCGACGAACAGTGTCCATCGGGTAGGAAGAAAGACTAGCACCGATAGTGACTCCCCATCCGAGAAAGAAACTCGCCAAGAAGTTATCCTTCAAATGCCAAACAACATCACTCGTACAACACTTGATCATCTAACTAAAACATGAGCATGGCAAACACTGACTGACCTGCAAGGAACCAACCAACAGAACCGGTTTCAAAGAATCATAGAGACCGAAGTAGAGCCCTCGATAAACGATGATGCCGACGATGGAGACACCGAAGCCACGGTACAGTCCAGCGACTCCATCAGACTGTATGGTTTTTCTGTAAACATCGATCAGGCCAGTGAACTGCCTCTCACCGCCCTTCGTGGTAGCCTTGGCATCATTCGCCAACCGGGTCCTCGCATAATCCAACGAGTACACAAAGAATTGGGAGGTAGCACCAGCTGCACCCCCAGAAGCCAAATTGCCCGCGAACCATTTCCAGTATCCATCCCTATCTTTCTTGAAATTGAACAACCGCTTGAAGTGGTCCTTAAAAGCAAAGTTCAGTGCCTGAGGTGGTGGTGATCAGCAAAGCAACAGTCAATGGCAATGACAATGACAATGGCAATCAGTTAGTTTAATGGAAAGGAGGAGGAGGAGGAAAAGCTTCAACCTGGGTAGGGAAATATCGAATGACGTTTACAGTGTTTCCTCGCCACAGTGCAAGAACACCTTCTTCTCTGGCAGTTCGAGAGAAGCAGTCTGCAATCCCCTTGTATGGCTCTGAGAGGCGGCCAGCTTTGATCATCTCGTCTTGGTTCTGGACGAGGAGCTTCACGCGCTCAATTGGAGCAGCTGCGCTTTTGGAAATGGCAGCGGAGACTCCGCCCATCAGGAAATCTATAAGAAATCTGGAGTAGCCTTTCTCCTCTGGAGCATAAGCAGAGGTCGGGGGAAAAGGCCTGAGATATGATCTCCCAACTGTGCTCTGCAAGTCATAAGCTCCGATGAGGTTGTAGATGCTGCTATTTCTGCCTTGTAAACCACCAGAACATGGTTTCTGTGTGATGGATCGACGGTGCAATTCGTTTTCCATCTTCACCTGTTGTGCAGCACAAAGCAGAGCGGTCGAATTGTACTGGCTGAAAAGATCTCGACTTTGCGCCAGAAACAGGAATTGTTTGTTTACTAAATAGGCGAAGGACAGATTGATACCAGACGAAGCAGGCCTGCTTGCGCGATCGAAGTGTGAATCAGACTGGAGGAAGGATGGAGGACCAAGCGAGGAACTTGGAAGTTTGACCGTTAACCGAGGACTTGAACAACGAATGAACCTGAACATTTTTCAGATGGATAGAGGAAGACGCAATCTTTACTATAGTTTATTGTTGATTGAGGAAAAAAAATGGTCGTCTAGACTCTAGAATCTGTGCCACATCATGATTTGGGTTGACTCTTCCTTCCGTTTGCTCGCATGATTTTTCCTCATTTCGTGGAAGGTGCTTGTTCGTTGGTGAGGTTTGGCTTGTGGAAAACAAAAGCAGATACGGCAGCATCATCTTTCTTTGACTACGTCTAGAGGAGCAAAAATTGGTGAGGTTTGGCTTGTGGAAAACAAAAGCAGATACGGCAGCATCATCTTTCTTTGACTACGTCTAGAGGAGCAAAAATTCGAATAAATCGAATAAAATAATCGAATTTTAAATTTTGATTCCGTTATTCGATAATTCAATTTTTTTTTCTAAAAAAATCGATTAATTCAGTTCAGTTTCGATTTTCAACTTTCCTATTCGGTTAAATCGAATAACCCGAATTAATCGAATTTTTAATCCAAAATTAATTTTTTATTTTTAAAAAATTGATTTTTATTTAAAATAAACTGAATTTTATTTTAAAAATTATTTTTTTTTGGAAAATTCGGTTAATTTGGTTAAAAATCGAATTAACCGATAAAATATCGATTCGGTTTGTTCGATTTTTTTTAATTCGGTCGGTTCGGTTTGATCGAAAAAAAATCGGTTCGGTTCGGTTTTGCTAATTCGGTTCGATTTTAACCGAATGCTCACCCTTAACTACATCTTCTGTGTCCTGTGATCTAGTTGAAATTTGACGTGTCCATCTTCTCATTGAATAAAGTTATTTATTAAGTGATCCTGTCCTGAAGTGAGGTGGACTCCCAAGAGCAACGTGGTTTCCCGAAGGTTGCGAGCTGCTGATGTTGGCTCCGGTCTGCAAGAAAGTGACTGTTAACAACCCGTCAGGAAAAATCCTCGGCAAGGCCCTCCGACGGTCAAGTTAGTATCCGCAGGAATATAGCAAAGTGAAGGAAGCAGTAGAAGAGAGCACTCTCGAGCATACCTGTGGAATGAGGAGGGGAAGGACATATAGCCGGGGGAGTTGATAACCCCTGTCTGTGTCAATCATCTTTCAATACTCGCAGCAGACAGGGATGTGGGCGCTTGTCAGCTCTCAGGAAGGCACCGATCAACGCCGCTCTGCCTGACCTATCAAAGGGTGGCATGGCGCGGGGATGCTCGGATAGTACGGTAGTACAGGATTACTGGAACATCTGCGACGTGTGCCATGAATAAGTAAGGGGCCGCTGACCCCCCGTACCACGGTTGTATGGGTGATGTCATGGAGCGGGTGTGGCATAAGGAAGGTTCGGTCTTGAGGTAGGTTGTCGACCAGCTGGCTCGAGTGCTATCGGCTGGGTCGGGCGTAATGTCTCCGAGTGACGTAGGGTACGCCCCGAGTTGGAGGGGGGGGGGGCACGGAGATGTATTCGATTCGCCCGCTCTCGGGTCACCTGAGTGAGTGGTCGAGCTAGGGGATGCTTAGAACTGATCCGCCCGACTTGGCCCTAGGTCGGGCGGTTGGGGGTTCGAGGGTTCCTTGGTTAGGGAACTCCCTGGGGTCGGGAGCAGGGCGATTGGAGGCTCGTGGTTCCCGAGTTTGGGAGTTCTTGGACTTGGGCCTCTCGCCGTCTTGGCAATCGGCCTCTGGGCCAGCGCCAGCCTCTGACCGCTCCTTCGTAAAATGGGTTGGGCAGCCCGGCTATCTGCTTGGGTGACTCGGCTCAGCTTGCTAGGCCCGTAGGACCTTCCGACGGGGAGCCAGGCTAGCTGGCCGAGCCACACGCAAGCTGGGTCGGGATCATAAGCATCCCCTTCGAGTCTAGTCGAAGGAGACGTCGAGCCCGACTGACTGGACTGTTGTTTGCAAAGCGAGCTTGGCGTACCGAGAGATCTAATCTCCCTGCCGACCTTCATAGTCACCTCCGCGTGGGTTGCTCGACCGGCAAACCTGGTCACGTCATTCCCCCTTTTCTATCTTATCCTTCGTCTGAGCCGAGACGATTCGTATTCCTCTTGTTAATTACCGCATTAACTGCTAGGCCACGTGTCCTCGGGCCATTGATTCCCCGAGCAACGAGGGGTCTGCCGCTCATCTCCGCGAATGACCAGTCCACACGTGGGCTGCGTCGCTTCGGGGGTTACCTCGGGCTCGATCGAACGGCTCACATCCTTTACCGCCTCTTCCCCGGCTCGCCATCAGACAGTAGGCCTCGCTTCTCAGACCCTATAAATAGGCCTTTACCCTTCGATTTTTATAGTCGCCTTTTACCCTTGACGCCGAATTGCTGCCCTCGTGTGCTCTGCTAGGGTTCCGATGAGACATGGCGGTGCTTGCTTTCCGGTCATCTTCTCCGGCGAGTCCTTTCTCACTAGGTCAGTCTTTCTTCCTTCACTTCCCTTTATGGCTTCTTCCTCTTCTCACTCGGACCCCTGGTACTCTACCATGGTGTCTGAGCTAGACCATCATGATCTCGCGGAGATCCATGCTGACTATCATATTTCCCCTGACCACCTTCTTCGCTTACCTCGTTCCACTGACCGACCCGCGACCCATTCCCTTAGTTACCTCATTCCCGCTTTCGTATCCACCCCTTCATCACCGCTATTTGTCGTTTCTTTCAAATTTCCTTGTCTCAACTCGCCCCAAACGCCATCCGACTGATATGTGGGTCAGTGATCATCTTCTCCCTGTACAAAATTCCCCTTTACTACTTTTTCTATCCCAAAAAATAAGAGTCAGGCAATTTCTTTTTCCAAGCCCGAGCCAAAACGTCCTTTCTGTCGAAACTTCCAACCTCCAATAAGGGTTGGAAGGAGCGATACTTTTTCGTCAGCACTATTCCGACCCCGAGCTGGCCGATCGACTGGATATCTGACCTTCCTCCTTCTCCCCCTCTCCCCCTCTCCCCAAGAACTACTGATCTCTCCCTTCCTATCAGTCGGCCCTCTCCAAAATTGGGGGTCAGCATTTCCACGGTGGGCATCTGCTGAGCGAGGACATCTTGTACGTGTTCGGGCTTAGCGTCGTGTCGTTCTGTCGGCCTGCCTCACTCGGTAAGTTCCCTGTTTTGGTCCTTTGCTCATTTATGGCCGACTAAGCGTTGCCTTTTTTTTTACAGCCAATATGATGTTAGCGGCGGCTCTGGAGGAGGGCTTCGGCTTGGACGATGCTGAGCTGGAGGCTCGCACTGTTGAGCAGCTAGCTCAGCGGGAGGCTGCTCCACCAGCCCCTGAGTTATCGCGTTCTTCCAATACCGTGCCCACGCCGATAGTTGTTCCTGTCGCTGGGTCCGAGTCAGAAGATGACCAACCCCTCATCCTCCAGCATAGGCGAGGGCGCGGAGCAGAGCCTAGGCCGCTACCCATCGACCCTGCGGAGGCTTCTACCAGCCAGCCGCGGAAAAAGAAGAAGGGGAAAAGACCCGTAGCTGAGTCCTCCGCACCACAGTCCTCTTCGCACCAAGCGTCATCGGTGGAGTCGGACTCTCCACGGTCGGGGGATCCGCTTGGACATCCCCTGATGCATCTCCTGCCGCCCTCGGTCGTCGACCCCAAGATGAGCTTGGAGGTGCTGAGCGGCGTGACCTCCTACCGGTCGCAAGAAGTCCTGTTGCACGGACCGCTCGCCAACCACTTTCAACAGGGCCTTCGAGAATGCAACTACTGAGGCCCGAGCGTCCGAGCGGACTCCTTCATGTCGGCCGCTACCCATGTATACTAAGCCTGTTTTGCTTTTTCCTTATGATTCCCTCAACTTGATGCTGACGAAATCTTTTTATGTTTTGCAGCTTTGGGGCGCGAGCTACAACATGTTGATGACCATGCTAGCCCACGCCAAGTCCTGGTTTCGAGCGGAGCTGTGCGTGGAGAACCTGGAGGCCCGACTCCAGCACACTTGACTGACCTCTGATGAGGCCCTCTCTCAACGACCTGATCGAGGTTGTTGCCCTACCAGATCTGCTAGTCCACTCGGAGGAGCAGCTGGAGATCTCCAAGGCGCAAATCACTTCGGTCGATACAGCGGTTGGCCAAGCGCTCCTCTGAGTTTCCCAAGTCGAGCATACGGAGCGCAAGGCTTGGGCTCTCCGGGATAAGGTGAATGAGGAGCCGCAGAAGACACAAGCCGACCTCCTCGAGCTGACCCGGGCCTCCGAACCCCTGCGCGTCCAGCTGGCGGCCAAGGAGCAAGAGGTCGGCTCTCTAGCAAACCAGCTGGCCAGTCAGGACGCTGACCTTCGTGCCCAAGTTGAGGAGCTGAGTCGGCTTCGTGAACAGCAGTCCGCCTAGGAGGCAACCCAGTCAGAGCTTGAAGAGCTCCGGGCTTACAAGGCGAGTGAGGTGACATGGTGGGACGCTCGGCGGGTGGAGTACCTAAACTCCATGGACTTCGGTCGTGAGATATCCTAGAGGCTGAGCCCCTTGCTTAAGCAGCAGATGATCAGTACGTTCAAGCAGCTTAAGCAGGGGGGCACCTTCTGTTAGTGATATGAGAGAAGTGTCCTAAGGCAATCGCCTTATGATTGTAATCATTTATTCTAATAAATGAATATTCACTATTTGAGTATACATGTTTGTATATTTGATTGAGATCTTAAACTCATTTACTGAATGTCCGCAATACAATTCACAGCATGAGAGAATTTGTGATGAATTCACAACTAGTGATTATCTCTACATGTGCAATTGTGAAGTATTGAAATTGTCCCTAGTCGATGAATTGATAAATACGGACACTATCAATTCTGTTGAGACTAGCATGGGTTATTCTCTAATCAGCTGATTCTCACTGGCTGGTGACATTAAGATGTCCGGAGATAAACATGCATGCTAGTTAAGGGAACTAGTTCATTGGAGTGACTGACTGTAAAACTTCATATGGTAGTCTACATATAGATATGTCAGTGAAGTTCTTACTGCAGTTTAAGTGCAATGTTCCTTTGACTTGCGGTGTTCAAGTCATCTTGGTCATAGAGACTTATACTTTGACATCTTAAGCAAGCATCTCCAAGGAGGTGTGGACCCAGGATGATTGGGTATAAGCCGAAGTGCTCGAAGAGGTTTAAACAACCTACAAAGGATTCACCACTCCTTGCGAGGAGATGTATACCCGAGGCCTATCGTCGGATTGTTACTTGAAGCCTCTGGCCAGAGCATGACATGTTCAGAGTATGAATCTCTTAAACACATGAGAGTAATTAGAATCCGTAGGACGAGAAAGCGTTACTTGGGCTAGGTGTGACGTAGTCAGCCTAGTGGGGACTGACACACATAGACCATGTCCTGAACCAAGTGGGTATAAGATGGTGAAGGGAATGGGGCACGATTCATTATAGCTGCTGAAGGGTTTCAGAATTGTTTCTGAGGTCAACCGTTGATCTTTCGATTAATTAGGGATCATGATGTACTACTAGGTGCCACTCATGATCGTTCTATAATTGATTAATTATAGACGTCCAACATAAATCGAAAGCCTATTTAGTCACACGCACTACGAGTAATCCGAAGGATTTAAAACGAGTTGAAAATTAGATTTTCCAATCAAGAGAGATTAGGTTTGGTTGAGCCAAACAATAAGTCGAATCTGAATTTTTCAGAGACGCATCGGAAGCGTATAATGGCTAAGTCTTTTGAAGATTTAATAGATGAATTAAATAAGTTTAATTCATTGGAGCTTGGCTTGGATGTGCCGGCCAAAGAGGGCCTCCATCCTCTTTACTTGGTCGGCCACAACAAAGGGATAGAACTAAGTTTTTGGTTCAATTTATAAAATAAACCAAGTGTGGTTTGTTTTATAAAATTATGGATGATATAAATTTTTATAATAAACCAAGGTTTGGTTTATTTTTCATAGAAATTAAAATGAACCATGGATTGGTTTATTTTATCAATCATGGATTGATTTACCATGATAAGGAAATTTATTCCATAGGAGAGAAGAGACTTGATTGTTTTTTATCATGAATTAAAATATGATTTTAACCATGATATAAAATCAAACTTGACATGATGGAATAAGTTATTCCATATTTGAGAGGCTTGATGGTTGAGAGGCCACTATATAAAGGACCTAAGGCAAGGCTTGGGAGAGAATAATATAGATGAAGGCATAGGCTCTCTCCCTCTCTTTCTCTCCTTCTCTTCTCCCCTTCTTGCCATGCGCCAACCAGCCCTAAGAAGGAGCACCAGCCGACCATCCTTTTGTGGTTAGTCTTCCGACTTTCTCTTGGTTTTTCTCGTCGCGTTCTCGGAGAATCTAGTAGTTCTCGAGAACACGAAACTCGTGGCTTTGCGAAGTCATCCTGAAGATACTCGGCGTGGACGCGAATAGAGGCGGAGCTTCCAAGGGACGCTTACGGTTGGATCTCGTCCCTTCCTTCGAGTTACGCGAGGTAATACGTAAATTAGATTACGTTTCTGCAAAATTTTAAATATATGATCATGTCTACACAAGATAAAATTGCATGCTTAGATGTGTGGTTAAATAATTAGAGAAATTATTTATGCTAAACCTTCCGCTATACGTAATTAATTTTTAAAATTACGAACTCGCATCCATGTCAACATGCACCCGGTCCCAACAGTGGTATCAGAGCCGAGGTTTGTGTTCGACATAATCATATAATTGTTTTGCGGAAAGCTTTATCATGATCTTAATTTTGGAAAATTTTTCAATTATGGAAACTTTCCAATTATGGTAAATTTTCGATTTAGGAATTTCAAAGTTTGGAAATCCTCATGAAATTTCACAAACTTTTGAAATATCTCTATTTCTGAAATTTTATGATAATTGTGAAAACTTTCCAATTTTGGAAATTTCCTATTTTAGAAATTTTTCAATTTTGGAAAAACGTAAGTTTTTTTTGTACCAGAAACTTACAATTATTCTAAAAACCTTTTATTTTTGGAAACTTTCCATTTATGGAAAGCTCGTAATTTTGGGCACTTTCTTTCACGAAAGTCTAGACAAATTATGGGAATATTAATTGGCATTTAAATTTATAATTGGAAATTAAATTATTTACAAAATTCTTTATTTTGGATTGAGTCTCGGGGAGCCGTCCAATTTAAAGTTAGTTGTTATAAAATAATTAAATTTTCTAAATTGAATTTAAACTGTCAAATCTTTAATTTGGATTGAGCCTCGGGAGCCGTCCAAATTATATTATCAATAAATTCTTATTTTGGATTGAGCCTCGAGGAGCCGTCCAAATTAACTTATTGATATTAATTTTTCATAAATAAAATATGTGATCAAATCTTGGAAATTTTTGAGGTGATTCTCAAACGATAATTTCCTTATTTGATTTATGAGGTGATGCTCTTACATATTATTGTCTCCAAAATTAATTAGGAAAATTATTTCCTATAGAGTATATTTCCTTAAATAAGATTTTCATGAAAATAATATGTGGTTGAATTAAGGGAATCTGTCTCTTAATTTAATAAGATTTGATTTAGAGAAATCAAAGACT
This sequence comes from Boesenbergia rotunda, assembly GCA_024364735.1. Taxonomy (NCBI): domain Eukaryota; kingdom Viridiplantae; phylum Streptophyta; class Magnoliopsida; order Zingiberales; family Zingiberaceae; genus Boesenbergia; species Boesenbergia rotunda. Next base: position 76,571 of record JAGFNQ010007314.1, on the reverse strand, counting down.
TAAACATATTATTTCCGAAATTGATTATGATAATTCAGAAAATTGTTTCCCAAAACAATTCCTTGAATAAAGTATGAAATTAGAATTAGGAAATCCGGTTCCTAATTCAATTAATGAGACTTGATAAATTAAGTCACATACATACTTTATTAAGGAAATCATTAGAACATGACATAATTATATGTCATGAATGTGCATAAAAGAAAAGGATGAGACCCAAAACCCCTTACAAAATATTAAGGCCAACACCTTCCATTAATATGGTTAGAACCGGAGTTTTGTTTCTCGTTTAGGTTGATGGACACATCCATGCCGGCTTGAACCTCAACATGTTCAAACCATGGAATTAGTTTATGATTAATATAGTTGGAGTCAGAGGTCAATCCTTAGTTTTGGTTGTTGGACACATCCAAGCCTGACTAAACGGTTGAATGAGCTCCAACCATATTAAAACTATTTCTTGATTAATGGGTCAGCCTTAAGCTTGGAGCATCGATTTGTTGTGCCACAGCCAAGGTCGATGTAAAGAGAGGTACAGTTGGGTGCTATGTATATTGTTGCATACTTGTTAATGAGTTAACAACCCAATGATTTATGCAAACATTCAATTAGTTGATAGCATAATGTGATAGTTACATATGTATAATATGTAATCGGTATAATTACCTACCTTCATAGCTAAGAATAAATTGATGGACTCTAGCCATGGTTGTTCTTATCTATGGTTGGATATCAACCTATTTGGAGATGTTCCTACGATCTCCCGAATTGATAAAAAGGGTTATTCAATTCAAAAAATAAATAGGATTTAATTAATGTATATTGATGCATTCTTTATCATTCTTATCACATAACCTCAATTTGTATTTCTAGGATAATCACCTGATCATGTCTTCTCTGAATTTGCGTTCCATTTTGGACACCAATAAGCTGACTGGGCCAAACTTCATGGACTGGCTTCGAAACCTGAGGATAATCCTCAAGGCAGAAAAGCTTGCTTATGTCCTTGAAGAACAACTTCCCAACCATCCTCTTGAAGATGCAACTCCAGACCAGTTAGTGGCCTATCAGAAACATGTGGCCGATTCTGAACTTGCGAGTTGCATAATGCTGGCCGCTATGGTACCTGAGCTACAAAAGCAGCATGAGCATATGGATGCTCATACCATCGTCTTCCATCTTCATGAGCTGTTTGACGAGCAGGCGAGATCCGAAAGGTTTGAGGTCTCCAGACTCCTCTTCACCTCTAAGATGCAGGAAGGCACTTCTGTTTCACAGTTTGTGTTGAAGATGTTGGGGTACATTGAGCGACTAGGCACACTCGGATTTGCAATGGATCACGAACTAACTATTGACTTAATTCTGCATTGTTTGCCCAAGAGTTAATCACAATTTGTGATGAACTATCGGATGAACAAACTGGAGACTACCATTCCTGAGTTGCTAAACCTGCTGAAGACTGTAGAGCCTTCTGTAAAGCAGGATCAGAAGACGGTACTGTTAGTTGGTTCCTCAAAGAAAGGCTCTAAGAGGAAGCCCAAAGAACAAAATAAGGGGAGGAAGAAAAGGGCCAAAAAGATTGAAAAGGCACCAAAAGGCACTTGCCATCACTATGGCAAGGAGGGCCACTGGCGAAGAAATTGCAAGGTTTATCTTGAGTCCTTGAAGAAGAAGGCATCCGATGCCCCATCCTCTTCAGGTATCTTCGTTATTGAATGTCACTCTATTTCCTCATACACCTGGGTACTTGATACTGGGTGTAGCTCACATATATGTAATGACATACAGGGGCTAAGGAATAGAAGAAGACTCGTCAAGGGAGAAGCAAATTTGCGAGTTGGAAATGGAGCAAAGATTGCTGCTGTTGCCATCGGAACATATTTGCTAAAGCTCCCTACTGGACTTGTCTTAGAATTGGATAATTGTTATTTTGTTCCTTCATTAATAAGAACATTGTATCTATTTCATGCTTGAATGAAAAGGGTTATCATTTAATTTTTAGTAACAATTGCTGTTACATAACTTTAAATGGTGTTCTTTATGGGATCGGAACTTTATGCAATGGTATCTACACGTTAGATTTATCCAGTGACGTTTTCAATATCGAAGTTAGCAACAAACGTGCTCGAATAGATAATCAAATAGACTCCTATATGTGGCATTGTCGTCTTGGCCATGTATGTAAGAAACGCATGACCAAATTACACCGATGTGGAATTTTGGAATCATTTGAACCCGGTTTATTTGATACATGCGAATCATGCTTAAAAGGCAAGATGACCAAATTACCCTTTTCCGGGAAAGGTAAACCAGTGGGAGAATTGTTTGGTCTAATACATACTGATGTATGTGGACCAATGTCAACTCTTGCACATGGAGGCTATAGCTACTTCATTACCTTTATCGATGATCACTCACGATTCGGGTATGTGTTCTTAATGAAACACAAATCTGAAGCTTTTGAGAAATTCAAAGAGTTCAGAAGTGAAGTAGAGAAACAACTTGGCAAAAGTATTAAGATACTTCGATCCGATCGGGGTGGTGAATACTTAAGTCAAGAGTTTCAAGATTATCTTAGGGACAATGGGATATTGTCTCAATGGACTCCGCCATATACACCACAGCATAATGGTGTATCTGAGAGGCGTAACCGAACCTTGATGGACATGGTTAGATCTATGATGAATCATGCAACTCTTCCAAAATCCTTTTGGGGCTATGCGCTTAAGACAGTTGTTTACTTACTAAACAGAGTCCCGACCAAGGTAGTCTCTACTACTCCATATGAGTCATGGAATAGTAAAAACCTCATTTATCTCACCTAAAGATATGGGGTTGTCCTGCTTATGTAAAGCGAGCTGTATTGGACAAATTGGATGCTAAGTCTGATAAATGTCTATTTATTGGATACCCTAAGGAAACGAAATGTTACCAATTCTATCA
>JAGFNQ010007314.1:51505-68742 GCA_024364735.1 Boesenbergia rotunda | reverse complement strand
TTTGAAGTGGAGCCGAATGGATAAATGTAACATGTCCCCTCGGGAGGAGACCATTAACACCCCAACTCCACTGTGCTGGCTGTTGAAGACCCGTCTACATAGATCTTCCAGACTCCTTTAGCCTCGGCTCTGGGACAGTCTCCAGCATGAAGTCTGAGAGAGCTTGTGCCTCGATAGTGGTACAAGGATGATACTCAATACCGTATTCGGTTAGCTCTGTCATCCATTTGATCAGCCGACCTAAAGCTTCGGGATTGGTGAGGACCCGTGCGAGCAGGCTGTTGGTGAGAACCACGATAGGATGTGCTAAGAAGTACGACCTTAACCTCCAGGCCATTAAGACCAGAGCATAGGCCAGCTTCTCCATCGTAGTGTATCGTGTCTCTTACACCATGCCTTCTTCTCGACGAGTGCTGAGCCTACCGCTTGTTCTGTTGCAGATAGGTAGACAAATAAGGTCTTCCCCTCCATTGGCTTGTAAAGGATGGGGAGCTCGGCGAGATAGGACTTCAGGTCAGCGAGTGCCTTCTCATAGTGGTCATTCCAATCGAAATGGCTGTTATTCTCAGAATCTTGAAGAATGGTAGGGTCCTGTCTGCATACTTGGAGATGAACCTGGACAGAGCCGTGATTCTACCAATCAGCCGTTGCACTTCCTTAAAGTTGTGAGGGGGATGACATATCCAAAATAACTTTTACTTTTTCTGAATTAGCCTCGATTCCCCTCTCTGTCACCATGTACCCTAAGAACCGGTCGGTCTTCACCCCAAACAAGCACTTGGCAGGGTTCAACTTCAGCTTGTTGGCCCTCAGGGTGGCGAACGTTTCTTCTAAGTCGGCTATCATGTCTTTTCCCTTGTCAGTCTTGATCAGAATATCGTCCACATACACTTCGATGTTTCTCTCGATCTGATGCCTGAAGACATTGTCCATCATCCGCTAATAAGTTTCCCCAACATTGTGCAATCTGAAAGGCATGACATTATATCAACATGTGCCATCGGCTGTCACAAAGCTGACTTTCTCCTGGACTTCAGGAGCAAGAGGAATTTGATGGTAGCCTTGATAAACATCCAACATCGAAATGAAGTCACAACCAGCCGTAGAGTCTAATAACTGGTCTATTCGAGGCAAGGGGTAACAATCCTTAGGGCAGACTTATTCAAATCACGAAAATCAATATAGACCCGCCATTTACCCCCTAGCTTAGGGACAAGAACTACATTAGCTAACCAGGTCGGGAATTGAACTTCTCTTATGTGCCGACTCTTAACAGCTTGTTGACTTCGTCTCTGATAGCCTTGTCCTGTTCTGGTGCAAAGTGTCTTCGCCTCTGCTTCACCGGCCAAGCTCCAGGGATGACATGCAGGTGATACATGGCTAGAGCTGGGGGAACCCCTTTGATTTCCTCAGCAGCCTAGGCGAAGACGTGTCGATGGCTCTGTAGGCAGTCTATAAGACGGCTTCGCAGCTCCGGTGCAAGGTCGATGGTGATCCTCGTAACTCCCCCTCTCTACTGAGGGTGAATCTGGACCTCCTCGCTCCCGATCTCCCTCCATTCTTCTCTGGGTCCTTCCTCTTTTCGTGGGTCAACGAGATTGATTTGCAGGGCTTCGTGTGACTTCGAGTTCTTGCGGGACTCTGATCTAACTTCCCCGTTGTAGCATCGCTAAGACACCAACTGGTCTCCTTTAACCTCGGCCACTTGATCGCCTACCAGAAACTTGATCTTCTGGTGGTAGACCGAGACCACCTCCTGGAATATGCTGAGTGTCGGGCATCCCAAGATGACGTTGTAGGATGAGGGAGCATCCATGACCAGGAAGGGAGTCCTCCTCATCCTCTCCAGTGCATCACTGCCTAACGACAGCGATAGGGTAGTTTGCCCTATCGGCTGTACTCGGTATCCGGTGAAGTTGAAGAGAGGGGTCGAAATCGAAAGCAGTTAATCCTCGTCAATCTACATCTGATCTAGAGCAGCCTTGTACCGGATGGTAACGGAGCTACCTGTATCCACGAAGATGTGCTTAACCTCATAATTTGTAATGTGTGCAAGGATTACCAGGGCGTCTTCGTGGAGAGCTTCTACGTCTTCCAAGTCCTCCGGGCTGAAGGAGATTGTAGGGCCACGATGCTAGCTCTGACTAGTCTCGATGGCGTAGTTCTCCAGCCGACGGGTGTGTGCCTTCCTTGCCCGGTGGGTCCTCCTGAGATCACTCCCACGTGTCCAGAAGGAGAGCCACGTGCAGTGGCCTTGCACTTCTTGGGGTCTCTTTCCAATGAGGGAGACCTACGGGGTGCAGGCTCCCGACTTCTCCCTCTTGACCGTGACCGAGATCGATGTCGAGCCTCGTCTCTGCCGACTGCCGTTGGCGGGGGGAAAAGCTCCGTCGAGGGGACCTCTGACGATACCCCGTCTTCTTCCACTTCCTCTGCGGTTTGGTGTCTGCTTCCTCATTCAATTTTTTCTTCAAGGCATGACATTCTTCGGTGGAGTGTGTCATACTACCGTGGAAGTCGCAGTACTTCATCAGCGACTCTGGTTGTTCGGCGTCAACTGTCTCTACCAGCTTCCGCTTACCAACCCACTAATCTTTCCCCAGGCGAAGATCTTTTCCTTGGGCTAGAGCCGGAGGTTCCCTCCTTTCTGACCGTACAACGGCTTGAGGAGGGACCCGGCTAGTTCCTTGCGGCGGGCGTGTTGTACTTCTTCCACATTAACGTGTTGACAGAACGCTCCAGCAAATCATCGAAGCTGGTGGGTGACTTCTTCACCAAAGATCGGAAGAAATCCCCTTCCGACGTCACAGTTGGCACATCTTGTGCTACTCGGTTGAACCGCTGGATGTAATCCTTGAGTGGTTCTTTTGGCTTCTGCTTGAGAGCAAATAAATTTAATGTCGTCTTCTGATAGCGACGGCTGCTGGCGAAATGATGGAGGAAGGCAGTACTAAACTCCATAAAGGAGTTGATAGAACCCTGGGCCAGCCTCTGGAACCATCGCTGGGCTGCTCCTAATAGGGTGTTCAAGAACACACGACACTTTACACCATCGATGTACTGGTGCAGGAGAGCCGCATTCTCGAACTTGCAAATATGATCTTCAGGATCTGTCTTTCCGTCATAGTTGGCAATCCCAGGCCCGCGGAACTGCTTTGGCATGGGATCTTCTACAATCTCCAATGAGAAAGGGGTGGAGGGTGCCTTTGAGAAGACATTAGGTTCTTCCTTCTTTCCAAGTCCATCCTCTTGTCTCAGCGCGCTGGAGGTTACTGAGTTGGCCTTCTCTAAATCTCCTAGAGAATCTCACTGATGGACCAGGACTGCTTCGGCATGTCTCCCCGGTGGTGAGACAGATCTCCGTTGTTGGAGATACGAGGTGGAGATTCTGGGGATCTCCTCTTGCACAGAAGCTACTCGCCATGAGGTGGCCTGCTCGATTTGGTGCTATTCGAGCGCCCCTTTGACAACATTGGCCACCAAGCGATCTAATTCCTCTTTAGTCAGAACGATGGATTGTCCCTCCGGCTTTGTCATCGGTGCTCCTTCTGGTGCTTTAATAGTTTCCTACAGACGGCGCCAAACTTGTTCTGGAAGGAATCGACGTCAACGACCAGTCACTAGAGTTCAACCCACGAGGATGATGACGAGAGAGGAAGAGCTCCCACCCTGCAAGATTAACATGAGTGTTAAGGGGAATACGCCGGAGGTTGTTCGGTGAAACCCACTCCGACACTTAAGTCAGTACCTGAGTCTCTTAGATGGAAGGAAATAAGGAAAAGTGTGAGTCAGAATGAGCGTAACCCCTTTACCTGAGGGGTTGAAGTACCTTTTATACCTGAGGCGGTAGTCACACGTGTCCCCATGTTCTTCTTCACGTCCCCTCAATTGCCGGTTACTGGATAATCCTTTATAACGATCCTCGCAGCCATTCAATCTGGGTCGTTGCGATAATAAAGGCTTTAATGATCACGTATTATGAGTTAGGATTATCTCGTAATTATTAGTGGTAATTATTCATAGATCTGAAAAAAGGGGATAGTTACTTGAGGTTGGGTGATCCTTGGGCTCTGCTACCCCGAGGTAATCTCGGGGTCCTTTGGCCCAGGGGGATCCCGGGCGTTCACCTTCCCAAGGTGATCTCGGGGACCTGACCTCCCGAGGTGATCTCGGGCGTGTATCCTCCTAGAGCGATCTCAAGAGTATGTCTACCCGAGGGGGTCTCGGGAACTTACGTACCTTCCCGAAGGGTCTCGGGAGTCAAGGAAAGAGAGTCGTCTAGACTCGGTAGATCTTACCACATAGCTTCTTCAGTTCACCTGTCAGTCACGGGGTGCTCAACCCCATCAAATATAATTTAATAGGAAAATAAATAAGAAAGGATAAAATTAAAAAAAATATTAAATTAAAATTTTTAACTATTTTTACTTATCTATTCTGTCCCGCCAGATTTTGATTATTTAGTAATATCCTTAAAATATTTAGTGGATATTGGCTCCAATTAAAGGCCATTAGGAGAGATTTAATTTTCCAACCTACAAGTCATGCTTACAACTCAACAGGGCACTAATTATTGTGAGTGGTCCTCAACACTATATTGTCTTGTTCTATCAAAAAAATAGTACATTTTCTCGTCTCATGGATTAGAAGAGATCTAATTCACAATCTTATAAATTATATTTTAATGACAAAAAAAATTTATATGAGTCATGTGGATTGTATTTCCTTTTTACATCAATATTACACATCATTAGTGGGGTAAACTAATTTCAAAATTATAATTATATGTTGTAAAGATCAACAGTCCATCTCCACATGCTGATAACCAAATCAACAATTCATCGCTTTTTTTATTCTCGATCTTGATCACTTTTTTTCCTAAATTTTGTAAGTTTGATTACGACTAGGTGTTATTTTCATGATCGATTCAATCGAAAAATCATTATATTATTCTACATCAAGTCATTTAGACAAATTTAAGTAGATTCTTGTCATATTATCACCCTTGAATATAGATCATCCTTTCATAATAATCGTTTTGCGTTTTTCTCACCGAATTGATATGAAGTTTCTTTTTTCTTTGAGAAAGGGACTAATTAATTATGAAAATTGGAAAAATTATTTATTTTGATTTTCCCCCCTCTTGTTCACCTACAATCTTTGACGTATTTATTACCACAACACGTGGCAAAAATAGAGCACGCGTTTATATCTGAATACATGTTGTATACTACAAGTTGCACATGTTTCTATCACATTTCTCTATCCATTTGTATATGTTTTGTACGGTATGCAAACGAGAGCCAGAGATCCAAATAACTAGCCAAAATTTGGAAGCTCATATAAGTGAACCGCAAATAAAATCAATATTTACAATTATTTACTAATAAATATAAATATTATAATAAAATTTATTTTCTATAATTTTTAAATACGATGTTTTACATTTAAAAAATAGCATTTTATGTACTATATATCAAATTCTATTATAGATATATATTATAAAATAATATATTAAACGTATTTTAAATTATATCTTATAACTTGATAAAATATATATTCTAAAAAGAAAAACATTCCTTCACATGATACACAGAAAAATGCCAGCCGCAATAGTCGCCAATTATAAGCTAAAAATATAATTCTATTATATTATAATATATAGTCCATTTGGTACTGTTGGGCCATCATCTTGGTGGTGAGTGAGATGGAATTAATTTCAGTACTAATATGAAAACAAAAATAAAATACAAAACTCGATCAAGAAATATCTCTCTTTTTATCACTGTGTCGAACTTTTGTTTTCTTTTTAAAAAATAATTATTATTTATTTGCCACTGAGGCTGGGCAGTGGCCAGTGAGTCATCGCTGTTCTGATGGCAATTTTTTTGACGATATTATGGCCATTGAAAAGGACGTCATTGTTTTGATTCGTCCAATTATAATGTTTAAAATAATTTAATTTTTCTCCAGTAACGTGTCATTGTTAGTTCTAACAAATAATTAAGAAATTTAAGATTTAAATATTAATTATATCATAAAATTTATTATCTCTAATAAAAAATAGTTTTAAAAATATTCATCATCTAAATGAGTTTTCATGAATATTTTTAGATGGCCGATGATAAATTTTGATCAAATTATTTATCTTTAAAATTAATCTATTAAAAAAATTAGTACTGAATTATGGGATAAAAAATAATTTAATTTTATAGTTGGCGACTCAAATTGAAGATTTTCTCACATTATATCACATATTATATATATATATATATATATATATATATATATATATATATATACACACACACATACATACTAGTGTGATACCCGTGCGATATACGAAATCTTACATAATTCAAATAACATGTTTAGTTATAATATATATATGTCAATTTTTATCATTAAATGAAAATTTAAAATGAAAAGTAGCATGCAAAGATCACATGTTCTATGTAACATGCAAAGATCACATGTCATATTTGGTTTAGGCGGAAATCATAAGCTCCCTGTGAATGACGTCGGATCCTCTGTCCCAAAAAACCTCTGTCCAGCCTGTCTCGCTCATCCGACAACGGCCGGCGAGTCGTCCGATCGCTGATCGGAAACTACCGATGGATTTTGATCGTCGTATCGAATCAAATGATATCCTAGAAGAACGGTAAACCTGCCCGAATCGTTACAATTGTAATCTCATCGGATTCGACGGTGAATCCGGCGAGATCGCAATTGCGGTGATCCCGAAGGATTCACCGTACCCCCAGGGTATAGTTTTGTTCAGGATGACGGCCGGAGGCCGCCGGTGGTGTCCGATCGGCGATCGGACAACTCAACGACCGTCGTCGGGGAGCGGGACAGACGGGACAGGGGTTTTTTTTTGGACAGAGGATCTGCCCTCCCTATGAATGTTACGTCTACATATATATATATATATATATTATATATATATATATAAAATTTATTGGATCAATTTTTTAATCTTATCTAAAAAAAAAATTGTATATGCTTAGAGCCATTTTTCTTTTATTTTTTTAGAAAATTATATTTTTTGATTTTTTAAAAATTACTTTTACACATTCTCTAGTCTTAAAAAAAATAATTTTTTTTTTTGAAGCTCGCAAGAATCCAAGGACCCATGAAGCTCTACAAATTGACCTGGTCAATCCCCGAGCAAACGAAGGAGCCAAAGAGAAATGTCAGGAGGTCGAGAGCGAAGAAGTACAAATTCATCCTCAATGGGATGGAGGAATCACGAGAATTGCTGCTGATCTTGTGATAGAACATAGAAGCCAATTGATCCGCTACTTGGCGAATCATCAGAATGTGTTCGTGTGAGCTACTGAAGAAATTAGAGGAGCTCCTCCTACCTTGGCCACGCATCGACTGCATATCATGCCGGGAGCCCGACCAGTAAAACAGAGACGAAGACACTTTGCTCCAGAGTAAGATAAGATAATCAGGGAAGAAGTCGCAAAGTTGTTAAAGGTCGGGCATATCAAAGAGTTCAATTTCCGACCTTGTTAGCAAATGTTGTATTAGTCCCTAATCCTGAGGGTAAATGGCGGGTTTGTATCAATTTTCATGATTTAAATAAAGTTTGCCCTAAAGACTATTACCCCTTTGCCTCGCATTGATCAGCTGGTAGATTCGTTTTCTGGTTGTGAATTTATTTCAATGTTGGATGCATATCAGGGGTACCACCAGATTCCCCTTGCTCGGCAAGACCAAGAGAAGGTCAGTTTGTAATGACGGATGGTACTTAATGCTACAATGTCATGCCATTCAGGTTGCGTAATGCGGGGGCAACCTATCAGCGGATGATGGATAAGGTCTTCTGCCACCAGATCGGAAGGAATATTGAAGTGTATATGGATGATATCCTGGTTAAGACGGAGAGGGGGAAGGACATGATAGCCAATCTAGAGGAGACATTCACTACCTTGAGAGCCAATGGATTGAAACTAAACTCCGCTAAATGTTTGTTTGGGGTGAAAAGTGGTCGGTTCCTCGGGTACATGGTGACAGGGAGAGGAATTGAGGCTAATTCTGAGAAAGTGCAAGCTATCCTCAACATGCTATCCCCTTGCAATTTCAGAGACGTACAATGGCTTAATGGCAGAATTACAGCTCTGTCCTAGTTCATCTCCAGATCTGTTGACAGAACTTTGCCATTCTTCAAAATTCTGAGGAAAGCTGTCAAATTCGAATGAGATGACTTTTACAGATTTAAAAGCATATCTCTCTGAACTCCCCATCCTATATAAGCCGTTGAAAGGAGAAACGTTGTTTGTCTACTTGTCTGTAGTTGAGCAAGCTATAGGTTCTGCGCTTATTCATGAAGAAGGTACCACTCAATATCTCATTTATTTCTTTGGGCACCTTCTTAAAGAGGCAGAGACTTGATATGCTACCTTGGAGAAGTTGAAATATGCCGTAGTATTAATGGCATGAAGGATGGGACCATATTTTCTAACGCATCTCATCGTAGTGCTAACTAATAGTCCACTCGGGCGAATCCTCACAAATCCGTAGGTCTCAGGATAACTGATCAAGTGGACGGCAGTGTTAAGTGAGTATGGAATTGAGTACCACCCCTGAACCTGTTGGTGCAGTGAGCACTAAAGTCAAACCTATGTTTTGATAAAGGCAACAGGGTTCAAAAGTTAAGTCTTACTTGTTATCTGACAATGTTACTTGAGTATGCAGGAAAAGTCCTAGCGAAGGGATGCTAGGCACCTGGCGAAGGGCTGCCAGGATAAAAAGCCCTAGCGAAAGACTGCTAGGCACTTGGCGAAGGAATGCCAAGATACAAAGACCTAGCGAAGGACTACTAGGCACTTGGCGAAGGCATGCCAAGATACAAAGACCTAGCGAAGGACTGCTAGGTGCCAGGCGAAGGATAGCTTGGGACTGAAGCCCTAGCGAAGGAATGCTAGGCACCGGGCGAAGGACAGCTCGGCATCCAAGACCTGGCAAAGGACCGTCAGGCAAAAGTCCAACCAGAGGAACGGTTGGCATCAGGTACATTCTCCCGAGAGGAGTAGGTGAGGACGCGTTCCCCGTCGAGGGAACAATAGGCGTCGGTTCGACCTAGGGTTCCATTTGGGAGACCCAAAGTCAGAACCAAGACAGCTAAGGCTGTATAAACTAACCACTTAATGTTTTGTTGTGTTTTGGACTAACCCTGGATGCAGGACCGAAGGAACGGGTGTCTGCAGATCAGAGAATCTCAAAGGAGTGAGGCAACAGCTGACCAGGGCGCCTGGAGTGTCCCGGGCGCCCCCAAGGTGAACACAAAACACACAAGTAAAAAGCACGCTTCGACAGTACATCCTGCGGGCGCCCCCGTGCTCCCGGGCACCCCCGCTGCTCCCGGGCGCCCCCAACAGCAAGCATCGAAGCGCAAGCCAGCGAAGCAAGGGATAAAGTTTGACCCGGTCAACCCGGGCGCCCCGGTCAAAGCTGATCCCGAAGTCAAAGGGATCAGAAGCTGACCAAGATCAAGCCGGATCAAATGCCACGTGGGGGGGGGGGGGCGCCCCCGACGATCCGAGCGCCCCCAGGGCTATTTAAAGGCCCCTCGACCCCAAGCTTCAACAACAACTTCCAATCAACGCTTCTTGTAACGACCCGGAAAATTCTCTTAATATTTTCTTAAAATATTAAGCATGTCTAAATAATTTTCCAAGGGACCTAGAAATATTAAGGAGAACTTTGGCCTAGAAAATCCATGTTTTCTCATTTAAATTGAGAAAACTAAGTACCAATGAGCTTTAAATGGACTCCAAAAATGGGTATTAATTAGGTAAAAATTAATATAAATTAGGTAAAATTAATATAAATATAAAAGAATTTTATTTAGGAATATTGGCATAATTATGGGTGATTTTAGGGGGATTTTCGGAATTTAAAAAAATAAAAATAATAAAATAAATGAAATAAAAATAAAATAAAAATAAAGGTGCATGAGCCAAGGATTGAACCTTGGACCTCTTGTACAACCATGTATGCACTAACCAACTCACCTAGCAAGGTATTGTTAGGAGGGAATGAAGTGGATATTGGTTAAGGCATAGAAGAAGATGAAGAGTCATGGAGAGACTCTTCATTTGCCTCCTTAATGGGCTATTAAAGGGGGGTTTTGGGAGTTACCTCTTCTTCCCATCACTTGCATTTCGAAACCTCTCCCTTCCCTCATCCTAGCCGAATACCCAAGGAGGGGTTCTCCCTTGGAAAAGCTCCACAAGAGGTCTTATCTCCAAGATCTAAGAGTTTTCCCAAGGATACAAGGACAAGGAGGCAAGGATCCAAAGCTTTTACAATCTTCTTCTTCTTCCAATGTTCGAAAAATCAAGAAACTCAAGGTAAGACTCCCTCACCTATGGTATAATAGTTCCCTATGATTTTTATGATTTTTAGTATGATATATAGTGGTTGGTTTTCGAATTGGATGTTGAAAGGAAAGAAAACCGAGACCCTCATGTTTAAGGGTTTCGGCCACCATGATTTACAGGTCTATAATTATGCTAAAAATCATGATAATGTTATTTAATGTTCCCTTATGATGTGTAGAGGTTAATTATAATTTTTCAGAATTTTTGGAGTACCCTAGGACACCCTAGGGTTTCGGCCAACATGAAAGAAACAAAACTAAGAACCCTCATGTTTAAGGGTTTCGGCCACCATGATTTACAGGTCTATAATTATGCTAAAAATCATGATAATGTTATTTAATGTTCCCTTATGATGTGTAGAGGTTAATTATAATTTTTGGGAATTTTTGGAGTACCCTAGGACACCCTAGGGTTTCGGCCAACATGAAAGAAACAAAACTAAGAACCCTAAGTTTAAGGGTTTCGGCCACCATGATTTACAGGTCTATAATTATGCTAAAAATCATGATAATGTTATTTAATGTTCCCTTATGATGTGTAGAGGTTAAGTATAATTTTTGGGAATTTTTTGAGTACCCTAGGACACCCTAGGGTTTCGGCCAACATGAAAGAAACAAAACTAAGAACCCTAAGTTTAAGGGTTTCGGTCACCATGATTTAAAGGTCTATAATTAAGCCAAAAATCTTGATAATGTTAATTTATGTTCCCTTATGATGTGTGGAGGTTAAGTATAAATTCTGGGAATTTTTGGATTACCCTAGAGACCCCATATGTTTCGGCCAACCTCAAGGGCCCAAGGGTTAGGGTTGAGCCTTTAACTTCAAGTATATGTTTATGTGTTTCCATGATAAGTATGATAAGTATATGTTCAGGATATGAATGATGCCATGATAAGAATGATAGGGTTATGATCATGATAAAAATGATGCTATGATATGTTAGGTTCATGATATGAATGATGCCATGTTAAGTATGTTATGTTTATGTTTAAGAATGAGGATGATGCCATGTTTAAGAATGAAAATGATGCCATGTTAAGTATGTTATGTTTATGTTTAAGAATGAAAATGATGCCATGTTTAAGAATGAAAATGATGTCATGTTAAGAATGAAAATGATGCCATGTCTAAAAAATGAAAGTGAAGAATGAAGTTAAGGTTCATGCCTTTAAGGCATAATGATGATGTTAAGTATGATGAATGAATGAATATGCTATGAATGATGATGAATGAAAGATGATGCTTATGTCTTTAAGGCATAAATATGCTAAGACGGCACGGTCGATGGTCGATGGTACGACGGTCGTGAGGACTGGTAAATGGGCCGGTAGACGGGCCGAGCCGTAACAAGTTATGCTATGTTAAAGATGCCATGAATGCCATATGAATGATGAAGCATGAAAAATATTTTACTTTATGTATGGGCTTGTACCGGACCGAAGTATGGGTCCAAGGGATGGGCACCTTAAGAACGCCCCGGTTTTGGACTACCGTAGCTGTTCACGGTTCTGGCACTACCGGAGCTGTGCAACAGGGATGGGCACCTTAAGAACGCCTCGGTTCGGGGACTACCGACTATGCTATCCTTACCCTAGTAGGTTGGGGCTCGCGACTTCGGACTTGCTAGGGATGCGCGCAATGATGTATGTATGTGGTACAAGCCGGGGACCCCAAATGATGTTATGATGTTTATGTTTAAGCAATGAAAAGTATGTTTTAAAAGTTAAGCATCCTTATGTATATGCATTCCACTCATGCATCCATTCATGTTATGCATTATGCTATGTTGATAAGATTTTATGCTTACGTTTCATGTTAAGAAGTATGCATGAGAATGAATGAATTGTGCCATGCTTAGAATGTTCACTATGTTTATGATTTATGCCATGAATTACGCCATGCTTAGAATGTTCACTATGTTTATGATTTATGCCATGAATTATGCCATGCTTAGAATGTTCACTATGTTTACGATATGCCATGAATTATGTCATGCTTAGAATGTTCACTATGTTTATGATTCATACCATGAATTATGCCATGCTTAGAATGGTCACTATGTTTACGATATGCCATGAATTATGCCATGCTTAGAATGTTCACTATGTTTATGAATTGTGCCATGAGAATGAATGAATTATGCCATGCTTAGAATGTCTATGATGTTTATGTTTATGCCATGTATCATGCCATGCTTAGAATGTTACTATGTTTATGTTCATGCCATGCTATGTATACGATAAGTGATGCAAGATGTTATGTTCTAAGTAGAGCACCAAGTATGTTAATATTTTATGTGCTCATTATGAGATGATGAATGATGGATGGTTTTGTGAGTAGGAAAGAGTCTTACTAAGCCTGTGTGCTTATAGTCTTATTTCCTTATACCGCAGATCATTCAAGGGGATAATGAAGGAAGCAGCAGGAGGGCAAGAGCGCATGTGTGTAGTAGTGACTTGGCCCAGGAAACCATATGTTTACTGTTTATGCTAGAACTTCACCTTGGTACTTATATGTTTAAATAATGACTTATGGAACCTTATGATATGATGTTATGTATGACATGATATAATGCTTAAGTTCAAAGTTAATATGCTAAGGTTCCCATGTTATTAAGTTAAGAATGGTAACAGGGCATGTATAAGTTAAGTTATTCCGCTGCCTTATGATGTCTACATGCCCTAAGCATGTTAACGTAACGCCGCTTAAGGAAAAAAAAAACGGGCGTTACACTTCTACGCTCTTCTGCTCTCGCGCTTCGCCCCGGAATCCTTCCAACTCGAGCCGACGACGTCCCCCTGCTCCGAAAAAGTCGATCTACCCCGGACATCGGTAAAAGAGCGATTTAAGTTTACTGTACTTAATTCTGTAATTATCTTTTGTAAACTATTTGCGCCTTATATAGAATTGCCCAAAGTAAACGGTCAACGACCGTGGGCCTTGGAGTAGGAGTCGACCCAGGCTCCGAACCAAATAAAATCGACCGTGTCTCTGTGAGAGATTGTTTTTATTAATTTCCGCTGCGTACTTGCTCTAAGTGTTTCCGAAAAATGATTTCCGATATTCACCCCCCCTCTATCGGTTTTCTCGATCCAACAGAACCATCATCAAGGCTCAAGCTCTAGCCGACTTTATGCTCGACACTATCCCAGGACTTGAAGCTGATGAAGTGTGGAAAATTTATGTTGATGGCTCCTCCGATAACAAGCATAGTGGGGTCGGGGTTCTGATGATTTCTCCCAGCGAAGACGTACTACAACTTGTTGATGTAGTCTGGTCTGGTTGTTGTTTTGGTGTTTGACAATGATTTAAGTTTGGTTGAGCGAATTTGGGTTAAAGTCCTGGTCGGGGACTGGGCATGAAACCCTGGTGAGTGAAGCCAGGTCCTAGCTTGTGAAGCTAGGTTGAAATCCCGGTGAGTGAAGCCGGGTCCTGGTGAGTGAAGCCAGGTGTTGGAAAAGTCCTAATTCGGAAGAGGTGGGTGAAAAGTCCTAGCTTGGAGGGCTAGGTGAAAAGTCCTAACTTGGAGGGTTAGGTGCAAATTCCCATCTTGGAAAGTTAGGTGAAAAAATCCTGGCTTGGAGGGTCAGGTCCTAGCTTGGAGGGCTAGGTGTGGAAAAGTCCTAATTCGGAAGGGTTGGGTGAAAAGTCCTAGCTTGGAGGGCTAGGTGAAAAGTCCTAACTTGGAGGGTTAGGTGAAAAGTCCCAACTTGGAGAATTAAGTGAAAAGTCCTGGCTTGGAGGGTCAGGTGCCTAGCTTGGAGGGCTAGGTTGGATGAAGGTCTAACTCGGAGGGGTTGGGTGAAAAGTCCTAGCTTGGAGGGCTAGGTGAAAAGTCCTAGCTTGGAGGGCTAGGTGAAAAGTCCTAACTTGGAGGGTTAGGTGCAAATTCCCAACTTGGAGAGTTAGATTGAAAAATCCTTAGCTTGGAGAGCTAAGGTGAATGAAATCCTAGCTTGGAAGGCTAGGTCTGCGTCCCTGGATCGGTCTAGTGACCGATCAGGGAGTTGGCACGCTGCTCCTTCGTGGATCGGTCTGGTGACCGATCCAGCGATGTCTGATCGGTCTGGTGACCGATCAGGGAGTGTGTGTTTCAGTCACTGCACAGCTCCTGATCGGTCTGGTGACCGATCAGGGAGCGAACAGTGAGTTGAGTTCCCTTGCTAATCAGGTCCAGAACGGTCCGGTGACCGATCAGAGACTTAGGATTTGATTAAAGAATCACTGTTCACTCAAGCCTGATTGGTCTGGTGACCGATCAGGCTGGAGCCTGATTGGTCTAGTGACCAATCAGGCAGGAGCCTAATTGGTCTGGGGACCAATCAGGAGTGTGCAGAAGACTGCTGGATCGGTCTGGTGACCGATCAGGCTCCTCCCTGATCGGTCTGGGGACCGATCAGGAGCAGAACTTTAATTCAAATATGCTGTTAGAAGTCTGTTTTCACTGCCGATTCTCTGCTACTTGCTGATTTCTTTTTGATATGCATTGCTAAGCCTCTGTTGGAGTGTGCAGGTGATAGCAGGCGATTCAAACACTCAAGGAGGGTCAATGGGAGGCTTTCCTTGGAGCAGGTTTGGATCTATTGTGTTTTCAGGTCTCAACGGCATCTGGCGCAACTGGCAACTAACGAAGGCGCGGCTGGCAACTAACGGAGGCTCAGCTGGAGGAGTGTCCAGTGGACTGAGTGCTCAGAGAGGTCAGTGGGTCAGGGTGTGAGTCAGTGGTGCTGATGGAGCTGGCGACGTTGAGCCGGAGCTTAAGAGACAAAGCTGGATGCAGAGGAGTGGAGGCGAACAAGACAGAAACTTGGGAAGTTTGGCTGGGCGGTGTTCGTGCTCTCTGTTGCTTTGTGCTTAAGCGATCTTGTTGCATTCCTGTGAGAGCTTTGTGAGTGTTCCTTCTTGTGTGATCTCCTGTACTCAAGTTCTATCATCCGTGAGATCTGTGGAGAGGTTTCTCCACCGAGAAGGAGGCTCTATCTTATCCGGGTTCACCGGGGCTTGATCTGCCGACGATCAAGGGATCGCCTACCTTACGGGCACGCCAAGGAGTAGGGGCAAGTTATCCCCGAACCTTGTATATCGAGGTGTTAGCGTCGGTTTGCTTTCCTTTTGTGTTTTGCTTGCTGTTCTTTATTTCTGCTTCTGTGTTTTTGTTTCCG
The DNA here is from genome assembly GCA_024364735.1 of Boesenbergia rotunda. Taxonomy (NCBI): domain Eukaryota; kingdom Viridiplantae; phylum Streptophyta; class Magnoliopsida; order Zingiberales; family Zingiberaceae; genus Boesenbergia; species Boesenbergia rotunda. The sequence goes on along the minus strand of JAGFNQ010007314.1, from coordinate 53,186 downwards.
CTGCTACTAATCTGATCACGCAGAAGTATCAAAGAGCAAGAAATTGTGATTGGCTATATTCACCCCCCCTCTCTAGCCATCCGGTTCCCAACACAACTATCTATCCGACTCAACTTCCGAGCCACCAATAATGAAGCCGAATATAAGACGATCCTAGCAGGGCTCTAAGATGCCAAGCAAGTGGGAGATGCTCGGGTTATCTTGCATTCAGATTCTCAGCTGATGGCTCAATAGTTAAAGGGGGAGTTCGAAGTTAAAAATGAGCGCCTGCAAAGGTATGTGATCATATATGAACAACTGAGGTCTTCTTTCACTTAAGTTGTTCTGCAAAAGATATCTCGAGTTCATAATGTCAAGGCAGATGAGCTAGTCAAATTTGCGAGCTCCCTTGCACTATGGACACTGGAAGAGCCTAGTGCTCCAGAAGGAGCCGTGACCCAGATTGAAGAAGAAACTACTGACACTGTATTACCTGACTAGAGAGAACCCTATGTGAAATTCCTACGCAGTGGCATAGTGTCGGCGAGTGATAAGGAAGTTCGACTCTTCCATCACAGAGCTTCTAGATTCACGTTGGTCGGAGACTAGTTATATAAAAGAGCATTCGCCCGCCCGTTGCTCAAATGCATCGGTCCGGGAGAAGTTGATTACATCATGCGGGAGGTTCACGAAGGCATATATGGAAGCCGTATTGGGGGGCGATCCATGGCTAGAATGATTATTCTGGTCGGATATTTTTGGCTCACGCTGCAAGCAGATGCTACCAATTTGTTGCCGGGTGCGAAGCTTGTCAAAAGCATTGACATATCACTCACTGACCGACCAAACTATTTCGAGCTTCCACTGTCTCATGCCCCTTCGATCAGTGGGGGATGGATATTGTGGGTTCTTTCCCGATCGGACCTCAGCAGAAGAACTTTCTATTGGTATTAGTCGACTACTTCTCCAGATGGGTTGAGGTTGAGCCGCTTACGCACATCACAGAGGTCACCGTGATGAAGATCCTGTGGAAAGATATACTCCACAGGTATGACATTCCTTATAAATTGGTATCGGATAATGACAGACAGTTTGCAAGGCTCTCAGAGAGTGATGTGAAGGACTAGGTATTCACCAAGCCTTCACCTCTGTCGCTTATCCTCAAGGCAACGACCAGACAAAAGTGGTCAACCGGGAGATCATTAGAGGGCTCAAGATAAAGCTGGACTATGTCGGAGGCAGTTGGGTCGAAGAACTCTCGAGCATCCTATGGTCGTACCGTACTACTCCCAAAGAAGGGACTAGTCAGAGTCCTTTTAATTTGATATATGGAGCAGAAGCGGTGATTCCTGTGGAAATAGGCGATGAGTCAATCTGATGACAATACTACAACAAGGAAGATAATGATCAGGAATGACTTATCAACCTAGACCTGGTGATAGAAGTGCAGGATAATGTTGCTGCTCGACTAGCTGCATACCGGCAATGTATGCAGCAAGTGTGCAATCGTCGAGTGATCGTTCAGACTTTCCAAGTCGGAGATAAGGTATGGAAAGAACCAAACTAGTGGGTGGCGCTGGAAAGCTCGAGGCCCAATAGAGCAGACCTTACATCGTTATCAAAAAAACATGTAGGAGGGAGCTATTACTTGCAAGATGCTGAAGGCAAAAGATTGGAGAGGCCTTGGAACGCAAGTCACCTC
>JAGFNQ010007314.1:0-46694 GCA_024364735.1 Boesenbergia rotunda | reverse complement strand
CCTTTCAATCTAGTCTACGGAGTAGAGGCGGTAATTCCTGTAGAGGTAGGCGATGAATCAACCCGACGACGACTTTACAACAAGGAGAATAACGACTAGGAATGACTACTCGATCTAGACCTGGTGTTGGAGGTGCGAGATAAGGCAACTACCCGACTAGCTGCATACCGCTAAGGCATGCAACAAGTTTACAATCACTGAGTGATCACCCAAACATTTCAGGTCGAAGACCGGGTCTAGAGAAGGACCAAACCAGTCGGTGACGTTGGAAAGCTCGAGCCTCAATGGAGTGGACCTTACCTGATCGTCAAAAATCTTGCAAGGGGCTGTTATTATTTACTAGATGTTGACGGCAAAAGACTGGAAGATCATGGAATGCAAGTCACCTCTGACCTTACTGCACCCGATGATCCGATGATTACTGTGTGTATTTATAAACATATTTATATTTTCTTGAAGCTTGAATAATCAAGGAAACAGACAGAAGCAAATGTCTCACCAAGGCCAAATGAGAGTTTAAACCCCGAGTTCCTACCATCTTGTGGTGCCGAGGATGCCCAAGATGAGTAGACTTGGTCGAGGCGCTAAGGATGTCCGATCGGGAGCAGCCCGAGTTCCTACCATCTTATGATACCGAGGATATCCAAGATGAGTAGACATGGCCGATGCGCTAAGGATGTCCGGCAGGGAGCAGCCCGAGTTCCTACCATCTTATAATACCGAGGATACCCAAGATTGTAGGACCGATGCACGTGAGAGGGGGGGTGAATCACGTGACTTTTAAAATCTTCGTTATAAAATCAGAGTCGATAGAAAATTGTACGATGCTTTTTATAACGTGCGCAGCGGAAAAATTAAAATGAAATGCGAAAGCAAAAAATAAAAAAAAATTACACGAGGAGTTTTACTTCGTTCGGAGCCTTCGCCGACTCCTACTCGAAGGCCCAGGTTCCTTGAACCTTTCCTGTGGGCAATCCACTAAAAACCTCTACCGACAAACTACCGATAGAGTGATTCGAATACAAGATTGGGCGGAAGTGTAACAGCCCTACACTTCCCCCTTAAATAATTTAAGTGCAGAAAAAAAATTCGTTACCCAACACTTAGATTTATCTGAAGTAGCTTGGGTGTTGGGAGCGATCTTCCAGCAGCGGTCGGACAGCGTCGAGTCAAAGCACAAACCGCAGCAGAGGAGCGTGGAAGCAAGAGAGCGCCAAAGCTTGAACCAGAATCAAATTTTCTTTTCTGTTAGAGGGCTTGCTTGCTTCTATTTATAGTGCCTCGATGCATGATCTTCTCAGCTCAAATTTTATCCATCAACAAGATAAAATAATAAAAAAAAGATAATGTTTCTATCCTTTGCTTCAATTAAGAAAATAATTTAAATAAAATATAAATACAGAATATTGAAAAGTTAACCGAGAGGTTTTATCCTCTTACAATTTTAATTAATAATATAAAAGGAGATTTTATCCTTCCAGCTAAGCTTTACGTGAGAATTTTAAGCATTAGTAGGAATAATTTTATTCTCTAAAAAGAAGGAAATACGAATAATTTAAATAATAATTTATCCTCCACCAAGGCTTTAGATAAGGAATACTTTTATAAAATTCAACTACAAAATTCTAATTAAATAAATTCTGTAAAAATAGAGTTAATGCATTTAGAATCTAATTAAATAAATTTTGTAAAATAAAGTTAATGCATTTAGAATCTAATTAAATAAATTCTGTAAAATAGAGTTAATGCATTTAGAATCTAATTAAATAAATTCTGTAAAATAGAGTTAATGCATTTAGAGTTAATTAGACCCCGTCCAAACCTGGATAAGGATCTAACCAGGACTCAACCGAGGTAACCAAAATGGGCCTAAGTTGGACCGCGCCTACAGTCCTAAAATAGGACACGTCCTCACTGGTTCGCTCCTCCAGTGACTTACCTCACTTACCTCGTGTAGCTCTACTCAACTTCTTAACCCACCAGGTCTTCCTGCCAGGGCTCAACCACCCTAGTCTTTTTGCCAAGTTTCAACTAACTTGGGCTTCAGCCAGTTGTCAGGCCCCGTGAACCCAACTGGACTTCTCGCAAGGACTCAACCACCCTGGACTTCCCGTCAGGACTCAACCACCCTGGACTTCAGCCTGGTGTCAGGTCCTAAGTCTTTCAACCCTGCACACTTAGTAAAGAGGTCAAAACCAAAAGCAAGTCTAACTTTAACCTATTTGTCATTCATCAAAACTCAGGTTTAACTATTAGTGCAAATTGCACCAACAAAGATAAGTAGACATGGCCGATGCGCTGAGGATGTCCGGCCAGGAGCAGCCCGAGTTTCTACCATCTTGTGGTGTCGAGGATGCCTAAGATGAGTAAACCTAACCAAGGCACTGAGGATGTCTGGCCCGGAGCAATCCGAGTTCCTACCATCTTGTGGTGCTGAGGATGTCCGAGATGAGTAGGCCTAACCGAGGCATTGAGGATGCCAGGTTGAGAGTAGCCCGAGTTTCTACCATCTTGTGGTGTCGAGGATGTCCAAGATGTGTAGGGCCGAGGCGCTAAGGATGCCCGGTTGGCAAACCTGGCCGAGGTGTTGTGTAAGCCAAGTCATGTCCTTGCCGGCACAAGAGGATAAGAATGCGCCAAGTACCTGCTTCCTCCTTAACAATAGATTTCGTGGTTGCAAAGAATTTTATAAGGGTGAGGCAAGAGGCAACACTGAATATAGTCACAGTTCATAAGATGTAAGGCAAGATGCATAAGGTAAAGGATTTCATTCACAGGATTGGACTTACATACCCAAAGGCATTCTTAAAATAAATAAATAAATAAATAAATAAAATATAGTACTACAGCTCCTTCTCCTCCGCCGAGAGCTCCTCCCATACTCGGCCGATGTTGAGGAAGCCCAAGTCAACATCAGATTTCAGTGCATTGGCTCGCTGAAGTTGTTGGATAGCTTCGTTGAAGCCCTACTTGAGTCGTTCGAGTACTTGGCCCGCCAGAATATCATCAAACTCCTCATATTAGAGGAATTTGGCCTTAAATGATGCCTCGGCTTTCGACTGTTGGGACTCCTCACCAGCTTTGTAGTTTTTCATTTCTTCAAGGGCTCGATCTTGATCAGTTTTCAACCTAGCCACCTCGGATGATATCTGATATTGAGCCACCACCGCTTCTTCAAGCTGCTCGATGGTTGTTGAGAGGTGGGACTTAGCCTGGTGGAAGTCCTCCTGCAGGTCAGATACGTGAGCAACAACAGCTTGTATCATTGTTTCCATTTTTGCTAGCTGATTCGCCTGCTCCTAGATCCGACCATTAAGGGCCTCGGTTGACGACTCCAAGATGTGGACGCCCTCCAATAGCTTTGTCTCCCGAGCCTAGAGTCGCCCCCTCTCCTGAGTCAATTGACTCACTTCCGCAAAGAGGGCTATCACTCTCTTTGACAGAAGGCGTCCCCGATGGCGGGTACTGTGCAAAGAAGACTCGGAGGCTAAAAGAGTGTCCTGGCAGTGGTCTACTTTGGCCCGAAGATTTCTGCTGACCTCCACCTGCATCTAGCCCTCCTGACAAGCTAGATAAACTTCCGCCTCTAATTCCGCCACTCGGTGGCGCAAGGCTTCAATTTCCTGCTCGGGAAGTATTCAATCACCCAAAGGAGGCACTCCGAAGTAACCTTCCATAAGAAACAATAAGGGTCAGAGACGAGACTAAAGATAATGAGAATGAGTAAAGAGAATTATACCTTCAAAAGTGACTCATACAGGTTGGCGATTACCCCAGCCGAAGTCATTCCTCTGAGGGAAGCTAGATGTTCTTCGGTCCATTACCTTATAGCCCCTCATCTCCTCGGAGATGGTATGCTGGAAGTAGCCCCGGAGTGGCAGGGGGCGAGGGGCAGGAGACGCGACTACGAGAAGGGTATGACGGAGGAGCCCGAAGCACGATCGTCAGTACTGGAAGATGCCTCCTCGAAAGGGTGATCCTCCTGTGACCTCTCTTTGAAATGCACGTGTTGGGGTCCTAATGTGGCCGCCCTCTCAGCCATTACCTACCAGTGCAGACGGACACTAGTGAATTCTGGCTCCTCCGACCTCGCCCGTTTTCCTTTGGGACAACCATGGGAATCAGGAACTTTGGGCAAGGATGGAAGAGAGCGGACCTCCCCAATATAAGGCTCGACCTTATCCCTGGGCTCCGCAATGACAGGTGCCACTCTCCGGTAACGTTTGGAGAGGGGAATAGCATCCACTTCTTCCTTGAGCAGAGGGAGAACCCTGGGTTGAACGGGTTCTCCTCCTTAGGGGGGGTGGGAGGAGCCAAGTGCTTCTGAGGGGAGGCCTATATCCCGATCTCTTCCTCCTCATCGGGCAGGATGAGTCATCTTCGTTTGGGAGGGCTTACTTTTCAAGTCAGCTCTGCCACCGGCACAGGAACCCGGGGTGGTGGTTCCTCATCGCGTTCTACTCCAGCGGAGGTACAGGAAGCGTCGACTTCCTGGGTGACAGGCAGTTTGGAGGCAAGAGACTCCTGGCTCTGAGTTTGGTCGGAATCTGCAGAAGGCTCGACTACTGGGGTCGTAGGAGCAAAAGGCGAAGTGAGGGATCTCTTATCTGTAAGCTCTCACTTAAGAAGCTTGCTCATAGCCCTATCGAGCATGATGTTTTCTGCAACACACAAACAACAAAACATCAGTTAGAATAGATAAATATTTAATGAAATAGTGGACTTACTGAGGTCATGGTCAAAGTTAGTGACTTTGGGGCTAATCCCAACCCGATACAGGAGCTCTTTACATTGAACCAAGTTAGGGGCATGAAACTCCATTTCGGCCAAGATGTTTCTGGCTCGTTGATACTCCTGATCTTGCTGGAAGCCCCCCAAATCCAGAGGAGAGGGGATAAATCTTCTCGCCAGCGAGTCGGGCAAAAGGGGTGCTCGATAAGTTGGATAAAAAAGAAGCGCTCCTTCCACCCCATATAGGAGGAAGGGAGGTCACCTATAAATTTGTGGCTGAGACCAGCAGTAAAACTAAATGCTCCTCTAGACGCTAGGTTGGGAAGGAAGAAGTAATGAAAGGAACGGGGGGGTCAAGGGTATGCCGAATAGTTTGAATAGGATAAATGCCCCGCCTATCTGAGAGAAGGCGTTTGGAGTCATTTGGTGCAGGGGAACATCGAAATATTTAGAGATGACGATGAAAAAATAAGGGATTGGAAAACGGATGTCGAACTCTACCTGACCTGAGAAGAAAGTGTAAAACCCTAAGGGGGTTCTATGGGAGACTGGCCAATTCTAGGAATCCTGACTTCTAACTCTGCCGGGATACCATAAGTCTCACAATTGGCTCTCAAGATATTAGGTTTAACCTTTGACGAAGTAGCTCATATCACTCCGGATGATAAATCTCCTCCCTTTCAGGTTTCTCCTTCTTACTCTGATTTTTCTTTCCCTTTCCATTCTTGCCCATGATCTTAAAGAAAAGAAGGGGTTGAAAGAAGAAGATAGAGGCAAATAGAACTTACACGAGAAGGAGAAGCTCTAGCAAGCAAAGGCAGAAGGCAGAAGTTCTGATAGTCGGCGATGCAAGAAGACGGAAAGCTGCCTCCGCCTCCCCTTTTATAAGGGAGAAGCAGCTACAGTGCGAAGGAATAGATGTATGGCGCATGAAGGATAGTGAATCACAAATCTCGAGGTATCACACTTCATTATAGTCATCGGTTGGTATGACTCGACTAATCGTATCGAAAAGAGATCGCGTAGAAAGGACCTTGCCACGCGGCGGCAATCCGTTCCCAAGAAAAATTTCTTGTCAATAATATACCCCATGCACCCTTAATGGGTGATGGACAACCATCACTATAGGGTTTCGAACCTAGTACAAACTCTTGGATTGACTCATCACTCAAATGACCGCCTCGGGCAAGGAACGAATGTTTCAATTCTTAGAACTCGACGATTCATTAAAGAAAGAGGAATGGTAATGTGCGCTCTGCATATATTGCGCCCTCTCTTCTCATGCCACAAGACTAATCAGTTAGACTCACTTCCTTCAATTATACTTGAAGGGGGGACTTGTGATAAGGATGAGTGATTGAGGAGGACACATGACATGGAAAAGCTACGTGGCAGTGTTGACCCGGCTAGAGACCCGAGGCTAGACGGGGAAGTCAGGCCCGGGATTATCTCGGAAGAATGGTGGAAGGCTCCCGAGACCAAACCGGGAACTCGGGCTCCCGAGACTATCTCGGGGAAATGAGGAAGGTCCCTGAGCTCAGTCCGGGAGATAAGACCTTGAGACTAATTCGGGAGAGTGGAGCCCAAAGAATAACTTAAAAAGAAGAGAACAAAACTTCAAGTATCCTCCCCCTTCCAAAACAGAAAATTCTGCAGGTAGTTATTACATGTAACACATGGTAATAATGGACTTAATAGCCATGATGGTCGTTATCGACCATCATGGAGAGGAGAACAGCTGTCAAATAACCAATGATCATTAAACATGAGAGGGAAGGTGGAGACGTGGGAAGGGGGAAACGTCAGGTATATAGGATGCTTCGGCACGCAGGTAAAGGGGGACGGTAAGATTTGAGACGGTAATACTTTGATTCCTGGTTTCCTCCTTAGAAGAGAAATTTCTGACTTGAGCATCGGAGAGAACTCCACCGGAACCCCTTCTGGTACATCCCTTTTACGCTCATGTTAATTTCACAGACACTAACATCCTCTCTTCGTCATCGTCATCCTGGATTACGCTTTAATGATTCTTCATCCCGTCGTTCACTTTCGAAACACCGAACATGCAAGAGTAAAACTTATCCTTCTCTCTCCTTCCCCTACTTAAGTCACTCCCTCCCAAACATAAGCTACCGGTTCGATTGAAATTCACGAACCGTAGGACATTAACCGGGTCTACAAATTCCAGTAACTGAATGAAATCCCCACCCTACATACTGTATATCTCCTCGCCCTTCCGGTCGAACTCGATTCCCCTCCCTCTCCGGCTCTCCGGCCTGCGGCGGCTTGCGAGGGACGGCACCGCCTATCGAGATCCGGCGTGACGCTCCGACACTTCCTCTGCTCTGATCGGTAATATCTCCGCTTCATCTCGTCGTTCCCGTTTTTTCCCGGTTCGATGTTCGCACCTGTCTGATCGCCCAAAACGGCTTGGACCAATCGAAAAAAAAATTCTAGGTTTTCGACTTGGGTCGTTCTTTACCACCCTTTTTTCTTTTCCTTGTTTTCTCAAGGTGACTTTACATTTAGTTTGATTACTCCTAGGGTTTCCAATGGAACTGACTTGTTAAGAATCGATCTTTGTTTACCCTTTTCTGATGGATCGCGTTCTCAATTGTGGTTTTCTGTAGGTTTGTTGGACGAACTCAATAGATTTTCACCGGAGTCCACTACGATTGGATTTGAAAAAGGGCTTTTGGAACATCGTCCTTGGTTCGTGGTTGTTTTTTTTCCAAGTTATCTCTTCTCGCATGAATGGCTAGAGTATAGGCCTTGTTATTTCACAATAAAAGGCATTTCTTTCAGTTTTTTTTGTCACCTCCGAGACTTGTTTGCAGCAGGTCTCTATCTGTGAGTCATTTGCCATTGTACTGGCTTGTAAAAAAGTGAGGTGGCAAATGGAAGGGTCTGAATCTAACAGGATCCGAAGCAAAAGAGATGTTGAGGAAAATGTAGAGGCTAGGAGCAAGGAAGATGATGATGATCGGGAAGGCGCAGATAAGAAGAAGCACAGATCTAGCAAGGCAAGGAAACATGCGGATGCAGAGGAAGTTGATGAACAAGACAGTGGCAGGAGGAAGGCTTCTGATGACAGGAATGAGTCCAAGAAGAGGTCTGGTGCCTCGAGTGGCATCGGAAGTGGTGATGAGGATGATTATTCGGTTAGAAAGGAGCCCCGCTCAAAGATCCCACGGAAAGATGTGGATGAGAGAATTGATAGGCGACCTAGTGATAGCTACAAAGACAGGGAACCGGACGGCAGCAAAAAGAGGAGAGATGATGGATATGAATGGGATTCCTCAAGGAAACCAAGTTCCAAAGCTTCTGCACATGATAACTCTGATAATAAAAGCAGAAATAAAGCAGAAAGTTCATATGATGATGAAAATGATAAGTTGCATGAAAGAGACTCCAGATATCCTGAGAGGAAGGACAGCGATAAGGAAAAAAAAGATCAAGGTAAGAATGAACATGAAAGAAACACCTATCGTAGGAGATGGGATGAAGTAGAGGTGGTCACAAAGAGAGCAGATGAAGGCAGTCATACTGACAGATCTGATTCAAGACTCAGGAAAGCCTCAGATTCTAATAAGCATGATCTTCAAGTGGACATAGAGACGGACTTCAGAAATGATTCAGGAGAAGGTAAGAGCAAGGTTCTGGATTCAAGTGGTGACAAGGGTAGTAGGTCAAGCAACAGAGATGACAGGAAGGATGGTAGTGAAAGGGGCAGGAATTGGAACAGATTGGAAGTGCAAGATGAGGAAAATAGGGTGACTGGTGGTCCTCATGAAAGTAGATCAAATGCAGTCAGAGATGATAAGCAAATAAAGGTAAGTGACGGAGCTGCTGGGCCAACAGAAGATGTTGAACAAGGTTCCCATAGATACAGTTCAAAGCAGCATAGTGAGAAAGGCAACAAGCAAAGGCAAGAAAGAGATTTTGATCATGGCAATCATGATGAAGTTGTAACCTGGGAGAAAGCGACCAACATGGATGAAGATGATCATTCTCAGATGCGGGGTACAAGTACAAGAAATGCTGACCGTTATAAACAGTCTCGTAGTCCTGAGAGAACAGGAAGACACTACAGAGAGTATGAAGAGCATGACCGAGGATTTTCAGATTCAGACAATGAAAAGAGCATTAGCATTAAAGGATCCTTGACTGACAGGAATAGGGATCGGGAAGTTTTTAAAGATCACTGGAAGAGAATTCAAGGCAGGCAAGATCCAATAGATGGTGATGATTTTGGTCAGGTGAAGGAATGGGAAATCCATAGCCATGAACAGGATAGGTTTGGTAGTGAGAACATTCAAATTAGATCTGGTTACAGAAAAGATAATCGGACTAGGTCCGAAGGTGCAAGAGGTTCATCGACATTTAGCAATAGAAATGAAAACTCCGATTCAATTGAAATCAGGCCAAACAGGAATTTAGATTTTGGAAAGGATGATTCACTTTCAACCTTTCCTGGAAGGAAAGCTGAAGTGGGCTCACAGCAGGATTTTGCTTCAGGAGGTAGTGATGAAGATTGGGGTTATCTTGCTGAGGATAAAGGAAAAACTACATCAGCTTATGGGGATGATTCACAGGAAAGATTCCTGGATGATGGCTCACCTGTAGAACAAAGTTCTGGAAGAAATTCTTTTGATTCACAGACTGGAAAAGGATGGAATCATAAAGCATCTATGAACACCAGTCGCGCAGGTGCAGGACATAGTTCTAGTGATAATATTCAATCTTATGGGAACAGCCAGGGAACAGCCCCTTTTAATAGAGGTCTTCAACAAGGACCTAAAGGTGGAAAATCTGCAAGAGGAGGAAGAGGCAGATTAAATGGGAGGGATTCTCAACGTGTTGGACCTCCATCTTCTATGATGGGCCCTCCTTTTGCTCCCCTCGGCATGCCACCTGGTCCAATGCAACCAATTGGACCAAACATGACGGCGCCTCCACCCATTGGACCTGGTGTTATCATCCCTCCATTTCCTTCACCACTTGTTTGGCCAGGAGCTAGAGGTGTTGATATGAATATGTTGGCGCCTCCACCCAACCTTCCTCATATACCTTCCCTTGGCCCAGCACGGCCTAGGTTTCCTCCCAACATGGGAATTGGTCCTGGTCACTCAATGTACTTCAACCAACCTGGCACTGTAAGGGGTGTTCCACCTAATATATCAGCTCCAGGATTCAATACAGCAGGACCAGCTAGTCATGATATGCAACATGATAAAGCTCCAGGAGGTTGGGCACCTCCAAGAACTAGTGGACCACCTGGTAAAGCTCCCTCAAGAGGGGAACAAAATGACTACTCTCAGAATTTTGTTGACACTGGTATGAGACCCCAGAATTTCATCAGGGAGCTCGAGCTTACTAGTGTTGTTGAGGACTATCCAAAGTTGAGAGAACTTATTCAGCGAAAAGATGAGATTGTCGCTAAGTCAGCTTCGCCACCCATGTATTATAAGTGTGATTTACGTGACCATGCACTTTCTCCTGAATTCTTTGGGACCAAATTTGATGTTATTCTTGTGGATCCTCCTTGGGAGGAGTATGTTCATCGAGCTCCTGGTATTACCGACCACTTGGAATACTGGACTTTTGAGCAGATACGCGATCTCAAGATCGAGGTATGTCTAGGTCTTCTACTTTCAATTTGTAATCATCTTTGAGGTGTATTGTTTTTGAGATGCTATGCTGCAAGTTGGCCATTCTTTCAGTGAAGGATGGGTCTGCCATTTAAGCACATTTTACTGTCTTATACAGGCAATAGCTGACACGCCATCATTTATCTTCTTGTGGGTTGGTGATGGTGTGGGGCTGGAACAGGGTCGTCAATGTCTAAAAAAGGTATGTTATGCCTCTTGTGTTTCAGTTTATTTATCTTTCCTTGATTTTGTTTGTCGTTCTCACATGCTTTGCATGTAATATTCTCTAAGCATCATAGGTAGCTCCTCCACACCTTCTGTTTCTATTTTTTTTTTTTTTTGCTACTATATCAGTTATCTCTGTTCTTAGACTTGTATACCTTTACTATATCTGTTTTATAGTGGGGTTTTAGAAGGTGTGAGGACATTTGTTGGGTGAAGACAAACAAAAAGAATGCTACTCCAGGTCTGAGGCATGATTCTCACACACTGTTTCAGCATTCAAAGGTTGGTTCCTTCCCTTCCCCATTATATTCCTATTCTTCTTCATGCTTGTTCGTCTATCTTTTTGTTTTACTTTTCTGTTTCTTTTTACATTTACAGGAACACTGCTTGATGGGCATAAAAGGAACTGTTCGACGTAGCACTGATGGACATATCATCCATGCCAATATTGACACAGATGTTATAATCGCTGAGGCACCAAGTGATGGTTAGTTTAGTGTGCTGTACAATATTTTTCTCCATTAACTGAATGTGGTACCTTTTTATACATGACTTCCTTACTAAAAGGATCCTTATCTACTCTATAGTATTTAAATGCCTCTTAGCTATTAGTGCCCTTTTTGCACCAATCACCAGGACCTTATGTATCTTTTATATTCTATTCACTGTCACTAAACTTGTAAAATAGATTCTTTACCCAGTGGCTAGATGTGTTTCATTTGGGTATTTCTTGTTTAGTTTTAGATAAACCTCCAGCACCATAACTTAATCATCAACCTCCCATTCTTTAGTTCACTTAGTTAAACATAGTAGTTTGCAGAAGCCATGATGGCTTTTGTACTTTTCCCCATCAATTTAATTCAATTTAAAAAATTAGTTGCTGTGTTTGATTTACGGATAACTTGTCCACTTGCACTAAATCTTCTTTATTTCTCCTTCTCCTTCTTCTTTTTTCACCTTCAGCGGGATCTACCAAAAAACCAGATGATATGTATAGAATTATTGAGCATTTTGCACTTGGACGAAGGAGGCTTGAACTCTTTGGTGAGGACCACAATATTCGTTCTGGCTGGCTAACTGTAGGGAAAGGATTATCTTCCTCTAATTTCAATGCTGAGGTACTCGTTCCTTGCAATACGTTAGAATGTTTTTCAAAGATTCTTTATATTAGTAACATTTGATTCTCTTACTCTTGTGATTGTCCTAATTGCCTGTTGATTGGCAGACCTATGTTCGGAATTTCATTGACAAGGATGGGAAGGTTTGGCAGGGTGGTGGAGGGCGAAACCCACCACCTGATGCTCCTCATCTTGTGTTGACTACGCCTGAGATTGAAAGTTTGAGGCCGAAATCGCCACCTCAGAAGAATCAACAACAATCAGCACCAATAGTAAGTTCCGGCAACAGGAGGCCTTCAGGAAACTCTCCACAGAACCCCATGAATCCATCATTTCATGGGATGATGAATGCTGATCTGCCTGGCTCTGAACCTGCAACTCCAGCTCCTTGGTCTTCCTCCCCAATGGTTGGATTCAGAGGACTGATGGCGAACTCATGGGCATGGATGGTTATGATGGATATGGGTTCAATGCCTCTTTTCCTCAACCATTTGGAGATCATATAGACATTGATCCTCGTCGATCAATTAATTTTTTGTAACAAGGAACATTGTGGAGAACTCCCTTATTTTCGTTTATTGCATCTGCATGAGCGGAATTGTTAAGTGGCCTTTTGTCTCTATGGTCATTCTTTATTGCAATTGTTTCCTTGCTGCTGCAGTCTTGCAAAGGCATCTTTGTTGCTTTTATTTTATTTAATTTTGTTGACTGTATTTGTATTTTATCTAGGTGATTTTTTCCCCAAGTGCCTCTAAAAAAGATCATGCGTCGTTGAAGAAAAGATTGATCGATTCTAGTTTTATACTTTCTGGTTGACAAATTCGGATGTGTTAAATATGACAGTTGTAGTTGTGCCACTATTTTAAGTGCAGGCCTATGACTTGTTTGCAATCGTATAGCAGTAAGTAATCATGGGTTGTTTCATGCTTTCTTTCTAAATCATTGTACTTATTTGCGGTTTCTACTTTCTACCATAGTTGTAGAATCCGCTTGCTACTAGTGACTAAACTTTTCATTTTGGTGAGATTTAAAGATTGGTTGGTAACTTATGCAGGGAGGTGCTTGCAATTCCTACCTTTAACCCCTTAAGATGCTCGAGTGTGGCCGGCATGATCAGTAAGCAAAGCTCATGTGTGGTGCTCAAGTGGTAGCTTCCTTTCCTTGTGAACATTAATTATTCTTTGGTATGAAAAAGAGACCTCATTTATATGCTCTTTTTTAAGGAGGCATTTTCGTCCAATATATTGTTTGAATTGTCAGGCTACTCATTTGTTTAACGTTCTTATTTCCTTGACAATTCAGCTATGCAACTTATCCATGGTGATGGTTATGCAATATGGATAACATGATATGAAAATTAGTACTTCTCTTAATTTAACTGGGATTATCTCGCTACATATACCTGAAAGCAACTGAACATGCATGTCCCCCTCTCTTTTTTGTATGCTTTTAGCTTTGAAAGTATGGCCTATTTGCAGGAAATGGTAGAGCTAGAGCTTTGTTCAAGGTACGTGATGTTAACGCCAATCTTTAATATATATTTCATTTCTGTGCACAAATCATTGCATTTGCTGTTTATTTTGAAATTTGGATATCTACACTGTGGAAACTACTATTATTTCTCGTTCTTAAATTTTATCTGATAAGCAATTTCAACTTCCTGCATCCATACCAGAGACTGGAATGGCTAGGCCACGACGGTTCTGCTTGCCCGGTGAATCCTTTAACATGTGAATTATTTTTAAAAAAAAAAATGATGTCCTTACTTGGTGAAGCATTCGTTGGTAAGTGTTTAAAACTTTACATGATTGGATTCCCTCGATACATTCAAAGTATCCTTGATTTGCTTAATTAATGTTGTTCTGGTGCCTTCTTGATGGTATCTTAGATCACAATGATTTGCTCAAGAGGGTCGTCAATCTGTGATTTGCAAGATCATGCTAGATCATCTTTTTAAGTGATGCAAGATATCATCGAGGTAGATATTTATTGGATTGAGCTAATCGGAGGCCAAGTGGCTTCAAGAGAATTATCTCCCATCAAAGTTGAGAGATTAGCCCACGAGGTATATTTTGTGCATATAATTCTTAATTAAAATGACATTGCATTGTAGTAGGCATATATCAGTTTTGATCTGCAAACAATTCAATGTCAACATACAATGTCAGAGGGTTCTCCACCGTCAAATTTTATATCCTCATTGTTCTTGTTGTGCTTTGTTTTTTTAGCAGTAGCTATTCGGCCTTTCAAGCCTATTAATCTCGGAATGTTCGATGTTATTTCATGAAAGTTTTTCATGATAAATTTGAAAGTTCTTGCAACGATTCCAACATTTTAGGGTTGTCATCTTATTGGAAAAAAAATATTAATCCGTTGGAGATTAAACCATTGATACTTGAGAGACTGAATAGACGTTTTATTGTTGCACCCTACTTCAAAGGCCATTATTAGGGCTCTAATCGAGTCGAATACCTAAGAGTTTGAGTTTGGTTCGTTTATTATCGAGTCGAGTTCGAGCTTAATTTATCGAATATAGTGATGGCTCGCGACGCGAGCATATTCGAGCCTAATCGAGTCCTAAACGAACTTACTAAATATAAATTATTAATTAAATTATTCATCAATTTATTAAAAAAATAAATTATATATTCTAAAAAATATAAAATATTTATTAAAATCTATGATTTTATTCATACAAATGGGCTTTATTAGATATTTTATATTTATTAAATATAAAAGTGTCAAAATTATATATTTAATATTAAATATTAATTTTATATTTTACGAACTAGCTCACGAGCTTATTAATGAGCCTGTTCACGAGCTAACGAGTTGAATACTGTTGAGTTTAAATTTGGTTCGTTAATATTAATGAACTTTATTAAACGAGCTCGAACGAGTTTCTATCGAATCGAGCTCCGAATAGTTCATGAGCGGCTTGATTCATTTACAGCCCTAGCCACTATCATAAAATAATATGATCTCGATAAATTGAAAAACAATAAGGAGTTAAAACTAAGGAGGCGTTTGATATACATTCGGCAATGGAAATTATAATGGATTTTAATTGAGGGGTTTATGGGTTTAGTGATAATTTAGTGACGGCTGAGTTATAAAATCAAGAGTATCATTTCATATTTTGATTTCGATAGCCGATCAAGCATTATAAATGAAAATGAAATAGCTCGTCTTGTAAATTTGTTTATCACGCGCCCCCTAAAAATCAAAGACCACAATCATTATCATATCTCATGAAAATTATGAAACCTATTTGGATTTTTAACGAACGATTATGAAATTGACCGTGTGTACGGGTGAACGTATGACTTTCCGAAGGATGCAAAATTAATACACACCGTATAAAAGAATAAGATGCATATTAATACGAATGACGTCAGTCATACCAATATGAAAAGTATTTTTCAATGTTCAAGTTTTATATATATATATATATATATATATATATATATATATATATATATTATATATATATATATATATATATATATAACATGTTTCATATGAGAATTTGTTTAGAAAGAGGGACCTACCATTAGATCTGTCCCAAGTGGCTCCCATGATCCTTATTTATAACAGACTCCCCCACCATCTTATCCTTCCACCTTACCAGATCACACTCCTTCAGCGTCACCACCCCCATAACTTCATCTGCGCTTCCCTTCTCTTCTTCTTCTTCAATTCTTTTTACTTTGATTAGTTATTAAATCCAAATCATGGAACAATGCGACGGCCAATTCCTCACGCCGCCATGCACGTGGGTTAACGGTCCGATCATCGTCGGTGCCGGCCCCTCCGGCCTCGCCGTGGCGGCAGGACTCCGGCAGCAGGGGGTCCCCTTCGTCGTCCTCGAGCGCTCCGACTGCATTGCCTCCCTCTGGCGGCGGTGCACCTACGACCGTTTGAAGCTCCACCTCCCCAAGCGCTTCTGCCAGCTTCCCTACCTACCCTTCCCCGCCGACTTCCCGGACTACCCCTCCAAGTCCCAGTTCATCGACTACTTGGACTCCTATGCCGCCCGCTTCGCCATCCGACCGCGATTCGGCCACTCCGTCCGCTCCGCCAGGTACGACGCCGCCACCGGGCTCTGGCGGGTCGTCTCCGCCGTCGGCGCCGCCGAGGCGGAGCACATCGCGCGGTGGCTGGTGGTGGCCAGCGGAGAGAACGCAGAGAAGGTCGTGCCGGATCTGGAGGGGCTCCTCGATCAGTTCGGCGGCGAGGTGATCCACGTCTGCGACTACAAGTCCGGCGAGCGGTACGGCGGCAAGCGCGTGCTCGTCGTCGGATGCGGCAACTCCGGCATGGAGATCTCTCTCGACCTCTGCGACCACGGCGCCTCCCCGACCATGGTGGTCCGCGATTCGGTGCGCGATTATTAATCGATCTAATAAAAAAAATCAAATTTTGAAACGAACGATCGTCCAATTCTTCCCTCCCGATCCGAATTCCGCCATCAAAATCAAATCTTGCCCGCAGGTTCATGTTCTTCCGAGGGAAGTGCTGGGGAAGTCGACGTTCGAGCTGGCGGTTCTGCTACTCAAGTGGCTGCCGGCGAGGATGGTGGACAAGCTTCTTCTGGCGGTGGCGTGGGCAGCGCTGGGGAACGTCGCCAAATTCGGGCTGAAGCGACCTTCCGCCGGCCCTCTGGAGCTCAAGAACACTCAGGGTAGGACGCCGGTTCTGGACATCGGCGCGCTGGCTAAAATAAAGTCCGGCGATATCAAAGTAGTTCCCGGAATCAAGAGATTTCTCCCCGGAAAGGTGGAGATCGTCGACGGCCAAATCCTCGACGTCGATTCCGTGATCTTGGCCACCGGATACCAAAGCAACGTTCCTCAATGGCTTCAGGTACGTACCTCGATCTTCATAATTCATATAATTAATCTATATATGGAATTAATAATAATAAAAAAAAATTGTTGCAGGGATACGACGACGACGAAGACGATTTATTGTTGAACGATGAAAGGAGGAGGGTGTTTGGCAATGGATGGAAGGGGAAGTTTACTGGATTATACGCTGTTGGTTTTAGAGGGAGAGGGATCTCCGCTGCTGGCTCGGATGCGGTGAGAGTAGCCAATGACATTGCCAAGGCATGGCGATCGAATAAATTGTAACAAAAGATGATTACGCTCATCTCAAATGTCTCTTAGCATGGACAAAGCCACCTAACAAGAGATCCTGCATGTAGCCAATTAACACTAGTACTCCTCACTCATCAATTCCATTCATACTCTCTCTTCTCTTAGGTCTCGTGCATGATTACATTCATGTACATTAATTAATAGTAAGATATGTGTGTTTATATATGTACTCCTCACTAGAATTAATTTTGGATATTTTGTACAGATTTTTGTGCCATTGTTTCAGTGAAAAATATTAGTTTGTGTATGTATACGTATTTCTAACCATGTACAACAAATTTGATGCGGAGTGAATTATTAGGTGGAGATTAATGAATGAGTATAAATGAGCTTTTAGGTACCTTTCATTGTTAAATCTCTCAATGATCTTTTTGTATTTATTAATATATCACATCAATGTCACATTACAAATATAAACATTTACTATTCTCTTCACAATCAAATTAAAAACCTCCATATAAATTTTTTTAGCCCTACGTTACAATTCACATATCTTTATTTCTATATAATTTTTATTTAATATTTTAATTAATTATGATCTTTAATTTAATTTATTTATAATTTATAATTTATAAATTAATACATTTATGATTTTTAATTTAATTAAATTTATAATTTCTATTTAATATTTAATCAATTTATGAATTTTAATTTAATTAGAGTCATTTGTATATTTTTCTTTTTTTTAAATTATCAAATATATTTCTTTTCAAAAGAAAGAGTATCATTTTAATTATTACTTATAATAAAATAAAATATAATAATTAAATACTATAAAAATAATTCATTTTTAATTGTTTTGAAAGGGTCTAATATAGGCGTGCAAATAAATCGAGCTCTTTTCGAGCCAATCCGAAAATATTCAATTCGTATTCGAAATTATCGAATTCAAGTCGAACTTAAACGTGTTCGAATATTTTTTCGAGTCGAATTCGAATATATACTATTTTTATTTTGTTCGATTGTTCATCAGCCGCTCACAAGTTGAACTCAAATCGAATTCTAGTTATTTTTTATATAATTTTATTTAAATATATTCAAATTAAGATTCGAATAATTCAAATCAAATTTGAATTTAAGTCATTTTGAACTATACTTCGACACATATGCTCGAATCAAGGTTTAAACCATTCAAATTGAACTCGAGTTCGAATTTTATTTCGAATTGAGCTCGAGCCAAAACTATATATATTTTAGAGGTTCGAATCAAGCTTCGAATATCATATATATTTTTCGAGTTTGAACTAAAATATTAATATTTTCATATTATTCGGTTTGATTCGATTCATTTATATCCCTAGTCTAGCATGCAATATTATCTTATAATTCATTATTGACTTCACATTTTAAAAAAAAATAGATGAAAACTCAACCCTGCTTAATTAAAAATCTCAAATCTCATCTCCACAATCATTTAAATTTATTTTTTGAGGGGTTTTTTATTCTACACATCTTTGACAAATCTTGTGCACTTATTGAGTCTTGAATATGTTTGTGAATATTTTTTATTCATTTTCAATGTGGTCATATATGACTATCCTAGAGGGCCCATGAAGAAGATGCATGAAGAGAGTCAGAGGGAACTCAAAATTTAATTCTCTTTAGGTTAATTTTTTTTCCAAAAAAACTTTTTTTCCGTATCTATTAAATAGGTTCATTATATTACTTTAATTTGAATATATATATATATAGTATTTATTTCTAATGAGATTCAAACTCTGTCTTCTTAGTTGTTCCTTTGAATATTTTACTTACTACATCACATCTTAATCTTGAACATTGCTTTCTAGATAATAAATTATTTTAATAATTTTCAAATGAGGTAATCTACTTTTAAAATAGTGACAATAATAATGAATTCGTAAAGCAATTTTTAAAAATATATATATATATATATATATATAAATCTATAAACCTAGAGTGGCACCCGGCCTTGGCTGGGTCCCCTCATTAGCTCCGGCCCAAGGTTGGACCCCCCATCGGCTCCGACCATCTCGTGGGCGTGTACTATGGATGTTCCAATATTCCATAGAAAATTGAGTTGAGTGTATGCCAAGAAGGGATGGATATGAGAGTGAAAGAAAAAAGGCAAGAATGATTGGTGAAAGGGAAATTTAAGGTCACATGATCGATCGTTTGTTTTGCCCAACAAGAAGCACTCGACCACATGGCTAAAGCCCCACCAAATGGTTGCCTCATAGGCCTCACTTCCTTCTCGATCGTGCCCTCCATGTCCATGTCTCACTAAGTTTTTAGTTGAGGTCTCCTTTTGTGTCTACATGCCCTATCTATTGGTTCTAGTGTTGGTTTGAGAGTTAGTTATGATATCGGTTGCGCGTAGGTATTTCACAGATGAATGTACCTTACCGAATGCGCCTAGTAGAGTTGATATTTTATCAAGTTAGTGGCTTAGGGCAAGATCTATTGATCAGGAGTTAAACAAAAGAATATTAGGCATTAATTGCTATGAAGCTCTAAAAGAATTATTAAGCTACCACTTTCGTGACGAAATTAGGTTTAATTTTCAATTCAAGACCATGAAACAAATTGGCCAGCCATTTTCAATACGATTCGACAATGGAATTGTTAATTAATTTTATTGGAAGTCCCAACTAATTAGTCAATTGATCCATCAAAAAAAAATCAAGCTAACTAAATTTTCCAATAGCATGCATTCTATGAATATGATTCTTATTACAGTAATTTACCAAAAGGTGTACCTAAGAATTGGTATTTATCAAAAGGCATATCATAGTTTCATTTTCACTAAAGGGTGCACTTATTTTAGTAAACTTCCTCTTATACCCCTCCTGCTATGTACTGCCTTTTCTTTCTCTCTCAGTAACAAATTCTGAGACGTCTGCACATGCAACGTGACTTAATTACTGACTTTTATTTTAAAATAATATATTATGGAATCGGCGCTAAATTAAAAAACGTAAGGTAAAAATTAAAAAAATATTTCACTTAACAATTTTTTCATCCAACGTGATTTAAAAATATAAATAAATAATTTTTATATTTGATTAATAGAAATTAATATATTAAATAATATTTAATAAATATATTAATGTATAAACAATTTTTTTGAAAAAAACTGATCGTGGGTCTGAAATTTTTTATTTCAGGCCCAGCGTGGGTCTGAAATTTTTTATTTCAGGCCCAGCGTGATTCAGGCCCGACGTGGACTCAAATTTTTTTCTATTTTAAAAATATATTAATATATAAAAACGTATCAAAACACTTAATTTCAGATTCAAACGCAGGGTCTGAAGTCATCCCAGGAGGGTCTGAAGTCAAATAACTTCAGATCCTATAAATAATTAATTTAATAAATAATAATTAAATATAAAAAAATTAAAAATTTTCAGTGCCCTTGGGCCTGAAGTCATCCTCCATCATTAAATATAAAAAATAGTAACAAAAATTTTATAAAAAGGTATAATATATAATTATATAATAATAAAATGTTATTATAATGAAATCCAGATATGGGAGGTCCATCAATGGGTTTTGGTCAAAACCCACTGATATTTCTAAACTACTCCTATTTCATTGGTGATATATAATATATAGATGTTAGGACACCTAAAACATCATCTCCTACCTCTACCCTCTCTATTCATATGGAGTTTTCAGAAATCCAGATATGATAGGTCCATCAGTGAGTTTTGGTCAAAACCCACTGATATTTCTAAACTACTCCTATTGCATTGGTGATATAGAGTGTATAGATGTTTGGACACCTAAAACATCTTCTCCTAGGTCAACCCTATCTATTGATATAGGGTTTTATGAAATCCAGATATGGGAGGTCCATCAGTGGGTTTTGGTCAAAACCCACTGATAGTTTAGCCATATCAGTGGGTTTTGACCAAAACCCACTGATGGACATCCCATATCTGGATTTCTGAAAACTCCATATGAATAGAGGTTAGAGGTAGGAGATGATGTTTTAAGTGTCCAACCATCTATATATTAGATATCACCAATGCAATAGGAGTAATTTAGCCATATCAGTGGGTTTTGACCAAAACCCACTGATGGACCTCCCATATCTGGATTTCTGAAAACTCTATATCAATAGACAGGGTTGACCTAGGAGAAAATGTTTTAGATGTCCAAACATCTATACACTCTATATCACCAATGCA
The DNA here is from genome assembly GCA_024364735.1 of Boesenbergia rotunda. Lineage (NCBI taxonomy): Eukaryota > Viridiplantae > Streptophyta > Magnoliopsida > Zingiberales > Zingiberaceae > Boesenbergia > Boesenbergia rotunda. The sequence goes on along the minus strand of JAGFNQ010007314.1, from coordinate 25,653 downwards.
ATAGGAGTAGTTTAGAAATATCAGTGGATTTTGACCAAAACTCACTGATGGACCTATCATATCTGGATTTCTGAAAACTCCATATGAATAGAGAGGGTAGAGGTAGGAGATGATGTTTTAGGTGTCCTAACATCTATATATTAGATATCACCAATGAAATAGGAGTAGTTTAGAAATATCAGTGGGTTTTGACAAAAACCCACTGATGGACCTCCCATATCTGGATTTCATTATAATAACATTTTATTATTATATAATTATATATTATACCTTTTTTTTATAAAAATTATAAATAATATGTAATTATATATTATACCTTTTTATAAAATTTTTGTTACTATTTTTTATATTTAATGATGGAGGATGACTTCAGGCCCCAAGGGCACTGAAAATTTTTAATTTTTAATTTTTTTTATATTTAATTATTATTTATTAAATTAATTATTTATAGGATCTGAAGTTATTTGACTTCAGACCCTCCTGGGATGACTTCAAGCCCTGCGTTTGAATATGAAATTAAGTGTTTTGATATGTTTTTTAATATATTAATATATTTTTAAAATAGAAAAAAAATTTGAGTCCACGTCGGACCTGAATCAAAAGATTTCAGGCCCACAGTCAGTTTTTTTCAAAAAAAAATTTTTATACATTAATATATTTATTAAATATTATTTAATATATTAATTTCTATTAATCAAATATAAAAATCATTTATTTATATTTTTAAATCACGTTGAATGAGAAATTTTTTAGGTGAAATATTTTTTTAATTTTTACCTTACGTTTTTTAATTTAGCGCCGATTCCATAATATATTATTTTAAAATAAAAGTCAGTAATTAAGTCACGTTGCATGTGCAGACGTCTCGGAATTTGTTACTGAGAGAGAAAGAGAAGACAGTACATAGCAGGAGGGGTATAAGAAGAAGTTCACTAAAATAAGTACGCCCTTTGGTGAAAATGAAACCATGATACACCTTTTGATAAATACCAATTCTTAAATATACTTTTTGATAAATTACCGTTCTTATTAATTATATCTCAGGATTGATCATGATGTTGTATCTCTAACAATTGAGAGTGATAGTTGTATACAACAAGCAATTAATTGTTCCTTTAAATTGCTTATAAATACTCAATTAAGTGAAGCTTAATGGTTATGCACTAATGATCCAATCATTTGCGTGAACAAAATCAAAAGTTGTTATACTGTTACGTTAGTCATGCGCGCTAGGTGTGCGCGACAGCGGTGCAGTTGCCTACATAGACCCTTGCACCTTGGTCGCGCGCGCCTTGAAGCGTACTATTCGGGTGCAACATAACAAAAATTTTTCTTCTTTGATATCTCTTTAATTAGCAACAGATATCTATCTCTTTAAATCACAAATTTTTCACCAATCATCGGGATAAACGCTTATAAAAATTTAATAACAGACGACTTAATAATCTAACATTTTAAGGTGAATCATCTATTAAAATAAATTAATTTAGTAATTGATCCTGTCACAAGGCGAGGTGGAAGTTCTAAGGGCAGGATGATCCCCCGAGCGATACGAACGGCTATGGTGGAGCCGACTTGGCTCCGATCTGGCGACTGTCTGCAAAACAGTGACCGTTAGCGAACCCGACGGGGAGTTTCCCCGATCAGGCACTCCGACGATCAAGTCAGTATCCGCAGGATATAGTAGAGTAAAATGGAAGTATAGTGGAAGAGAGAGCTCGCGCGTATACCTGCGGAATGAGGAGTGGAGAACTTATATAGTCGGGGAAGTTGACAACCTCCTGTCCGTGTTAACGAGACAGGGGTGTGACAATTGTCAGCTCGTATGAGAGCACCTGAAAGTACCGCGACATGGCGCAGGGTGCTGAGGCAGTACGAAGGTACTGAATTGAAGGGATAACCGCGAGAGGTATCATAAATGGGTAAGGTGTGTAGTACCCCGACGTCAAGATCGTACCCCGGATATAATAATATAGGGCGGTGTAGGGACGATCTAGTCCATAGAACGAGCGCCGACTGACGAGTCCAAGTGTCAAGGACTGGGTCAGATAATGGCCAGGGAGCGTGGGTCGCCACGCGTCCGACTGGGAGAGTTGAGACGCGAGGTACGCCCTGAGTCAGGGGTTTGTGAGGCTATCTTTGTCTGGTTCTGTCGTGGTTCTGTGGGTTGTCGGATCCAAGTTCGAATCGGGGTGCGGGTTTAGGTGAATGAGTTAGGAGACGCTCGGGATCGACTCGACCGACCCTATCTGGGGTCGGTCGGCGAGCACCTTGGAGATTTTCTGGCTCTAGGATTTTCCTAGTGAGGTCATCGTCGCCCTTCTGCTGAGCCTCTGTGACGCCAGGCTACCCGTAAGCAAGGTCAGGATTAGTAATTCAACGAAACAGTTGGAACTCAATTTGAAAAGGTACTCAGACGCGGCACCATTAATGGCCGGGCCAGGAAGGGGATTATCATCAACAGTTGGATTTGGTTGCCATCTTAGTAGGATGATCTGAGAAGGACGTTAGGGGCCCACGTCAGCATGGGCCATGGCAAACTGATGGCTCATCCAAGTGGGACCCAAATAACGACTTCGGCCATCCATGAAAAGGTCCAACCATGCGATCCACATATCGAGGGGTCCACTGCCACATGGCAGGATGGGGTTCTTCTTCACTGGACCATATTTTAATAAATGAGATACGATAACAGTGAGAGGCTTTATTTTAATAATAATAAAAATAAAATGTGTATTTTTAATGATTTTAATAATAAAAAACGTCTTCTAATTTTCTTCCATTTTGATTTTTTTTTAAAAAAGGAAAATCCAATAATATTCAAAAGATCACAGTCAGCAGTAGTGTCAACGTACATGCACCCACGTGATCGTCTTGTGGGTTTGCATGATATTCTTTATTATATATATATATATATATATATATATATATATATATTCTAAACGAAATTAAAAATTAAAAATTAAAATTAAAATATATATATATATATATTCTAAACGAAATTAAAAATTAAAAATTAAAATTAAAATTAAAATAGCACTCCAACATATTAATCATATATTTAATCCCATTATATCAGGTATTTTGAAACATTAGCATACGTAATCCAGAAAATTAAACATTAAACAACTCGAAAGAATCATACATTAGCTTTTAATTGCCCACAAAAGAATAAAAAAAAAATTTTAAAAATTAACCAAGTTAGATAACTTCAAACTTGGGACTTAATCATCTTGCAATCCAGAAGGGAACATAAAGAGCTTGGTCATCTTGCAATCTATCCACGTCCTATAATTTACAAAGATTCCGAAGAAAACTCAAAAAGATAGTAAGTTCACAGATTGAAACATAAACTAAGTTGTCTTTGAACGATTCCAACAAGTTATCCATTTGTGATCTCGGGATGTTTCAGTGCCACTAAAGTAGCCGATGCGGTCCTTGGGATGCTCATGGAGACCAACACACTCGAAATGGAACCATTCTGTCTTGCATTGTAGTAAAAGAATTTGCAGGAGAGTGAATCAAACCGGTCCAAATGCAACGACGAGCACAGAGCAAAGACGAGGATGACAAGCAACCATGCGGTCGAAGCTAACTTGGTTAAAGACACAGTATCTGGGCTCGTTTGATCCACAGGCAACTCCAATTCGATCTGAGGTCAAGCATAGAGCATTAAGCAACTGCTCTAAGTAGTGAATTTGATATACTTATGAAAGATTTAAAGATTGCCAACGACGGCATACTTTTTACACGGCCCTCAGGCACCTTCACCCCTTCCAGATCTTGTGTTATCCGTAGTATTGGATGCACCCGCCGCCGCCGCAGCTGCTTCTGCTGCAGCAAGTTCTCGCTCTACCAATCAAAATACAACAATATGGTTAAAAAATATTGGCTAGTGTTACCATGCAAAACAAAATTTTAGTTGAGCACCTCGCTGAATTTCTCAATCTTTCTCAAATATTGATCAAGTTGTTGGATGCGAGCAATCCACCTATACTGGGACTGTGATCAGAACAGAAAATGATACTAATTGCCAGGTCAAAGTTAGGAAAAGAATCAAGAATACTGGGTTAAACTGCAAAAATAGGGCAAAAACAAAAACAATATAGGAACTAACTGTAGCTGGTGTATCAGCGCTGCCTTAGCCAACAAAAAAGATGAATCAATTAGAAGGTACAGACTCAACTCCCAGAGAGACAAAAGAAACAGTAAACGAAAGGTACGCAAACTGTAAAAAAGGAAACAGGGAAATCACAAAGGTTAGTAAAGCACCAAAAGCTCCAAATGAGGATTCTGATTTTTAAATGCATCCAATCTTCCAATCGACACTGAGTAAAGGTAATAATAATTGAGTAAGAAGGACCATTGCCATTAAAAGTAAGGAGAAAAAAATTAGCTTCTGGTTTTACTGAAACCAGATGGTAGAATTCAAGGGTAATCTTTGTATTGATAATTGATGTCTTCGATTCTTCAGGCTTCGCCGTACTAATCCCGGACATAGACTACTTTCGCCATGATTCGTCCACCAAGTAAATCCAGAGCAAAACTTATGCACACTTAGAAACCGACCTCCAAAGAGAGAGAGTATTTAGTACATAAATATAGACATCTTAACGTTATATAGAGATTAATACATTTTATCAAAGATACTTTAGTGGTGTAATTTCAGTAAGAAATATGTGATAACTTATACAGTCAATTATGTACTATAAAGGGAAAAAGAAAATACAGAATTAGTAAAGACAAGAAAAGGAAGTGCATAAACTTGGGTTACAAAATGAAGAAAAAATCTCGTAGATAATAAGAGATTAAGGCAAAATAAAGCAATATATAGGAACAACAGCAATAAAGGTAAGCAAGAATGAGAAAAAACCAACCATAGAAATCCAACCCTATTAAGACTGGTGTGGTGCAACAAAGACTTTAAAACTAGTTTCTAACAGTAGCTAATCGACTCATTGAAGATTGATTGTCAATTCGCCCCACTAGACAGCAATCAGGGTCCAAGCGATTGGTACTAAAATAATATTAAAACTAATATATATGTAACAGTGTATAAATCAATGAAAACAAGTTCACAATCACAAGTAAACAAATGATAATTGATAAGGAAACACATAGGAACAACAAAGCACATCATATTTCACAATAATGACATAACACATAACACAACAAACATATGAATACGTAACACATTGGCACATTGCAAGAAAGATCACCAAATAATAACATTCTTAATTCTTATCCTGAAATTTCCAAATTTCAGCTTTCTTTTCTTTTATATACTGGTTTCTAGAATGATTTTAGATGAGATGAGTGTTTGTGAGCTCCAAGTATCCACTGAGTTAGACAGTCCATCTTCATACCTTTTTGTTCTTTTATGCACTCTTCGGGTACAAAAATGTGCATTCTAAAGAAACAGAAACTTATTAGCTAATTTTCCATCCAGCAAACATATGAAGTTAATTACTCTTCGATAGCAATGTGTCCGTCTTAATTGTGAAGAAAATAGATAATAATTACGGGGAAAAAATACTGACGGTGAGCAAGGGAGAGATACACCTCGTTATAGCCATAAAGATCCAGGGCGCACCTTTTACAAGGCGGTGAGAGTGCACAAAACAATGCATGAAAACGGCAACAAATCGAGAAAGAATCCAATCGAGCAGTCGCAAGGTTAGGGTTTCAGCTTGCTGAGTTGGAAATCTTCTAGCAAACCCGTCCCGGAGGACGATCGCAAAGCTGGAGCTCTCATCTCGCCGGAATCGCTACTCTTCCGATTTACGAACGGAAAAGCGATCCCGTCGTCGGACGCCGATCGGATTGCGTACGTTTGGAGCAATCGAATCGACGAAAACCGCCCGCTAAGCCGCAAGCGGATCGGACTTTTAAAAGATTAGATCAGATGAAAATCCATTTTGATAACAACAATAATAATAAAATAAGTAAATAATAAATAAATTTAATACTGGTGAATTAAAAATTAAATAAAAAATATATAAGTTATATATTAGATTTGCTCGAGTTTTTTAAATTAAAAAAAACAAATTATTTATATAAACCTAGAAAATAAATTAAAACACTACTCTCAAAGACTAAGCTCCCCTTGCACAAATAACTTAAAGACAACAAACAACAACAATACAAACAACATTATTTCTAATCGATAATCTTCTTCTTCGTCTCCTCTGTGTCTATCTCTTCGCACCCAAAATGACCATGACTCATTGACATAGTAAATTCCAATGAGGATGAGGAGTAGGATGATGAGCAACAAGCTAAAGCTCATGCCCCCCTCCTCGTCTTCCTCGTCTTTCTCTTCTACTCTTTCTTTGTCGGTTGCAATTGAGGAGATGAACTCTACGACAACGGACGCTATTTTGAGCAAGATTGTGAGGGGGTTCCGGGCAAAACTGATAGCTAGGATCATTATAAGTGGTATCAATGGCGATGGATCATCTCCTCCTCCGTTGTTAGAGCTCGACATGAATGAAACAAATTGATCACTTGTGAAGGTGCAACTGAGTGTGCTATGCTTATATAAGTTTAGAAGAGAGGGAATTATTTAGTGAAGAGTTAGATATTGATGATCTTAGTTAGGTTAGCTAATTGATGACTATTAGGAGTAATTACTAATTAACAAGCTTTAATTAAGTTGGTCAATTTTGCTTATGGAAGCACTTAGGTAATACATATATATGCATATATTAATAACGGTTATAATTTCAATTACATCGGTTTAAAAATTTAAACAAAATACATTTTAATAGAGATATATACGTGCATTTTTAATTAAATTATAATCATTTTGTTTTATATGTATATAATAAATATTTAAGCGCACGTGAGCGCTGCGGCAGCCTCCTGGACGAGCGGCACGGCGTGGACTGACGGCTCCGCCTCCCTCTCCGACATCTCGCGGCAGTGCTCCGCCGACCCTCCGCCTCTCTCCGCCATGCTCTTCACGAACGACACGAACCTCCGCCAGTTTTCCGGCTCGAACAGATCCGGCCCCATGCGCAGGTACGTGAAGGCCGCCATCTTCTCCTGGCCGGCGGCCGCGGCCCTTACTATTTGCTCGTGCGCCGTCTCGTCGTACCGCGGCAGAGCGTTCTCCCCGGCGATCTCCACGCCGGCCTCCCGCGCCGCGGCGGCCACCTGCCCGACGAGCTCCTCCGGCTTGCACTCCGCCTCGCCGGGCTGCTCGCCGTCGCGCATCTCCACGCACGTGAAGTTGAACACGGCGCCGTGCCGGCCCAGCATGCGGGCGATGGGGAGATAGCCGTCGCGGTACCGGGTGTTGTAGTAGCCGGCGGTGAGTTCGGGGGCGTGGGATCGGGTGCCGTAGTGCCAGTGTATGCCTGCCACCTTGACGGAGATCTTGACGCCGGCGAGGTCGTCGAAGATGGAAGTAGCAGAGGAGACGATGCGCTCGCCGTGATCGATGAGCATTTGGGAGTACCACGAGAGGAAGAACTCCCCGTAGGGCCCATTCCACCCGCCTTCCCGGCGGAAGAAGGCGGTGTCTTCCGGCCAGTTCTTGTAGCCACCAGCGTCCGTAGGCCCACCGTTGCCCCACTCCGCCTTCCCTACCTTTTCTGCCGCCGCCTTCAGATTCCTCAACATGTACTGCGCAATAATTTACAGAAGAAGAAAAAAAAATCCTCAAAATCTGAGATTTCAAGATCAAATCAAATCGAAACGGTTCAAATCACAACCTTATCGTAGCATTGGAATGCTCCAATGCCGGGGAACTTCCAGGTGCCGTCGCCCTCAGGGTACGACGGGTACCTCAGCTCGCCGGCAGGACCCATTCCCACTTGAATCTCCTACACAAATAAATAGAAATTGATCATTAAATTAGCAACCGAATTGAATCTTTGATGCACGGGCTTACGACGATGGTGGAACCGAGCAGATCAGAGAAGCGATGGCGAAAGGCGCGCATGAAGTCGGCGTAGCACTGGACGGGGGTGCGGCCCTTGAGGACGGGAAGGGCGTCGCAGCCGAGGGAGAGGTACTCGGGATTCCGGCGACCCCACTGGTCGGTGTAAGCCAGGTCTGGATCCTTCTCGATTTCCTCCAGAACCCATCGCGGCAGAGGTATCCTGTAAATTTTTTCTTAGAAATTTTCAGTTGCATTTCGATTGATCGGAAAAAGTGTTTAAAAATTGATCGGAGAAGACTTACGTGACGGAGTCGCCGACGTTGCCGCCGCACTGGTGGAAGGACATGACGGCCTGGACCTTGAGCCCGATCCGGGCGGCCATCTCCATGAACTCGTCGTAGCCTCGCCAGTCGTACTCCCCGGGCCGCTCCTTCTCGACCATCCCCCACCACACGTCCACCATCACCCCCTCCACGCCGGCGTTCTTCAGCGCCATCAGGCTGGCGTTCATCGCCTTCTTCCGGTTCAGGCCCCCGCCGGGCCGTACCGTGTCCAGCGGCATCATCACGAACACCGGCACCCCCTTCACCGCGCCTCCTCCTCCCCCGCCGAGGTGCTCCCTCACTTCCGCCGCCGGCGCATTGCTCGCCGCCGACAGATCCGGGAGAGCCGGGGATCGGGCCTGGCACGTCTGCGGCGCCGTCTCCATCTCCGCCTGCCCGGCCCCGATCTGGATCCGGAAGCGTCGGTCCACCGCCTGGGGCTTCCAGACGGCCGCCGGCGCCGATTGGGGATCCGGCCGGGCCGCCGATCCAGGCTCCACCATCACCATCGGCGATCCGCAAAGAGTCCCAACCTGATGAGCCAAATTGAACGCCATTTTTATTCGATTCCGTCTGTCGAATTCGATCCGCAACGATGAAGAACACCAGCGAAGGCCGGGGGAATTTATAGCCGCAGACGGCCGATCTCCGTCCCGCCGCGCGTCGATCTCGGGACCGTTGACGAAATCTACCACTACGATCGCACGCACGTGAGGTACATAGATTTGGCAACGTGACATGCCGGGAGTCAACTGTCTTAGTCAATATCTTTTTCTTTTTTAAAATAATTTTTAATATCTCAATTTAGTTTTTTTTTAAAATATAGAGTCATTTGTTTTAAAAGGCACTTGAAACAATGATTAAAAATCTAATTAAAGCCATCATCCTTTTCAATTCAAGTTCAATTGTTAATGGAAGCATGATACTAATTACTAACTAACTATAGAAAACAATTGAAGGTCAACATTTTTTCCTATTTTTGGAGGTAACTCAAAATTTGGTAATTGTGATAAGAGGATATTATTTTTGGAGGAATTTTACGGACATTATTTTTGGAGGAATTTAACGTGGAGTATTCAAGCGTTGACATGATATTTTATCAAAATTAATTTATTATTTTGAACATCCACATTCATGATAGCGTGAGTGCACATACACATTATATAAATATTTTTATTTTCTTATATTCATTTTAACAATAATATTTATTATTATAAAAGCTACTGTTTATATAGACATTATAAATGAAATTTTAATTTTTTTATTAAAATAGTCATTAATTAGCTGTGTGTAAATTTTCTAATTGTTAATTAATTGTTTAATTTTTTTCATCAATTTTATTAGATTGTTTTTTAATTTTAAAATTTATATTTTTTAATTTTTTTAATTAAAAAAACAAAGGGGGGATCCCATCTCATATTGAACCCATATGCCCATCCCAAGCCTCCTTTTGAATTTTTTTAGTTTTTATTTTTATAAAAAAAAGTCATTGAATGTGTGTTTGATGACGTGGATTGTTAGGGGTGTTATAATACATGCACTATATTGATTTTTACACTAGAGTAATGATAGGGAGAGTGAATGAAAGAGTGAATGACGTGACAGTTATTGTATACACGTCCGATCATCGATCGGACACCACCGGCGGCCTCTGATCACCGTCCCGAATCAAACTATGTCCTAAGAAGATCGGTGAATACATCGGAAATCGTCGCAATTATGATCTCGTCGCATTCACCGTCAATCCGGCGAGATCTCAATTATCGGCGACCCTGCCGGGTTCACCATCCCCCAAGACATAGTTTGATTCGGGACGGCAATCAGAGGTCATCGGTGGTGTCCGATCGACGATCGAACATGTACACATTAGCTACACGTCATTTATTCTTCCATTCACTCTCCCAAATTCACTCTCCCAATCATTACTCTTTACACTAATTGAATATTATAACATCCCATGAAAATTACAAATGTTAAAATTCTTGGAACATTTACATTGGTTTTATCTTTTTAGTTTTATAATGTCACTTATATATTATATTAACATTTTTATTTTCTCATATTCATTTTAACATTAATACTTATTATTTGTGGGTCCACATATCACGTACACATTACATTAATATATTAATTCTCTCGCAATAACTATAATTTCAATTTCATTTACGAAATTTAAATGATTATTATTTAAAATAAATAATAAAAATATTTTTAAATATATTTATTATGTAAAATAATTTTTTCTTATAAATGTCATTTATTTAAAATTAAAATATTATTATGAATTTGAAAGGAAGGAACACCCGGTCAAAAAATCTCACTTGCATAAAATTAAAAAATAAGACATAAATTAAACATAAAATAAAACTATAAAATATTAATTTAAGAGTTATGGTTATATTGTGACCAAATAAAATGAAACTATAAAATATTAATTTAAGAGTTATGGTTATATTGTGACAAAATATGTTCAACTAAGTCGGCACGAAGTTGGTGACGCACATGACTGTCATGTAGTTCAAAATTTATCCGGAGATAATCATGAAATCCTTAGTTTGAGTCATGTACGGGTTGTGCGGATTCATCACCTTTATCGTTGTGGCAATTTGCCACCTGATCCCCCTCATCTTCCACAATCATATTGTGCAAAATAATACGTGCTTACATAACATGTTTTAACTTTTTTCTATACCAATAACGAGTTGGACCTCTGACAACTGCCCATTGAGCTTGGAGCACACCAAATGCTCGTTCAATATCTTTTCTTACAACCTCTTGTCTTTCCTTAAATAACCTTCTCTTGGGATCTTCTGGGCAAGAAAAAGCTTTCACGAAAGTAGCCCATTCCGAGTATATTGCATCTGTTAAATAATATCCCTTCTTATATTGAGTTCCGTTAACCGTGAAATTAATCTTCGAAACATTTCCTTGCAAGACGTTATTAAATATGGGAGATTCGCACAACACATTAAGATTATTACGTAAACATGTGATACCCAAGAATACATATCATATCCACAAGTCTTGAAACGCGACCGCTTCAAGCACGATTGTCAGTGATCCATTAGCCTTTCCAAGCAACTGGAAATTTGTTCATTCCCAATGCATGCAATCAAGACTGCCCAACATTCCAGGGAAATCGTGCCTCTCATTATGCAATTAAAGAAGACGTTGAACGTCATTAGCATTCGACCTTCTCAAGTAATGATCAGCAAAGAGTTCAACCACATAAATGCAGAACTTGAAAAAAAAATACTTTATGGCGGTTGATTCATTTATGCATAGGTACTCGTCAAGATGGTCGACTGGGACTCTATAAGACAATTGGTGAATTGCAGTTGTGCATTTTTGTAGCGGTGTCAAACCTTTTTTTCTGACAGTATCATCCCTCTGTTGAAAATACAATAAATGACTCTTAAGTGCATTCACTATGTGACAAAAAAATCTTTTCGGATGCGAAATCATCTTCAAAATATTTGATCTGGATACACTTGGTTTGTGGAGAAATAATCATTGAAGAGCCTCGCATGCCCAATTTTACGATTTCTTTGGATGAACCTTTTTCTTCGTCGCATCTCGTAATTACTTTGATATGTTTCAACTATTTGTCGGCTTTTGTTGAAGTATAGAGAAAGATATGCATGACATAATAAACATCTATAAAAGTTATACAGAAACAATAGGATACAGTCTCATAGGGATATCAGAATATGCATAACTGAAAGTATCTAATGAATGTGCATACCAGAAATCAGGCTATCCTGATCATAAAAGGTCTCGTATCATACGAGCAGGTGCAGGATGATCAACCAAACACATAATATCTCCTGTATGTGTATGTCAAATATATGCAGTAAACAAATACAATAATCACAATCAAATGCATAATGCATCATATGCACATGATGCAATATCATAGTCACACCTGACACCAGTCAAGCCACCGAGACATGTCATATGTGTCGCCCGAGTGGATAGGGTTGTGACACTGTACGCACTCTACCATCACTGCTCCTGAGTGACTGAGTGGACAGGATGTTGGTGGAGCTATCGCTCCACCCCATGTACATATGGGGGAGATATCTCTCTCATCTCTTCTAGTCTATGGGAAGAGGAGGGATGTCTGCCTACTAACACGCTCCAAAACTACTACCCATGAGTGGCCGAGCAGAGCAGTACAGAGCAAATGCACACACCCAATGGTATCCACTAACCCATGAGTGGTTGTGTGTGCAGATCATGTAGCAAACATCAGGCTCAACCACAAGGGAGTCGATGGTCGCCGCCATGCAACAATGTAAGGATGGTGCATGACTCTAACCCATGCAACCCCTACTAAGTAATCAATACATAACTCAACCTAAAATGCACAGGTCGAACACATGTATCATTACCTAACCATTATACATTTAGGTACACATACAAGTATAATTAGAATCAATCAATGCAATCATACAGTGGTATGTTACTATATTTATGTACACATGCTCGCACAAATACTATACATAATCAGATAACAATAAAATGAGACTGTATAAATGAAAATTAGACTATAACCAAAATCAAGCAATAAGTATCAAGCAGAATAATAACGGTAGCAAATGTAAGGTAAATAAAACCTACCGCACAAATATAAATAGTCATGCATAAAGATAACGTGGATCTAAAGAAGACAAGCAAGAAGTACCCACCTCAAAATGGAAGGAATTTGTATGTGTAGGGAACCACACGCCAAATAATCTACAATAATAAATCCCTATAAAAGCTCTGTATCAAAAAAACATATTTAAATAGCTACCATAACAAGTATTAAGTAGCAAAACAAATCCCTAAACCGTATTAGGGTTAACCTAACTACCATTTTCATTTAATTATATCTAATTAACGGATCGATTCTTAATTACTCCACGTAATCAAAATTAGGTTAGAACGTAGGTTTCAATCCAGAGGTAGCCCAAGAGATCACTGTTGGACCAGTGCGTACTATGGGATAGTTGTAATCGATAAAGGGGGGGGGGGGTTGAATAGCGATTACTGAAAATTTTAGGAATAATCAGAAAACACAGCGGAAGAATAATAAAAAAAAATGCTAACACTTTTCTTTTTACTTGGTTCGAAGTCTTTAACGGCTCCTACTCCAAAGCCCACGGTCCTTGGAGTTTTCGTTGAGCAATTCTATAAGTCGAGTAAATGTTACAAATATGTATGTTGAATACAGAATTTTAAACAACGAATTTAAATTATATCGGCGACACCAGAAAGGCCGCAGAGCATCTTGGGCGGCGTGTCGTCAATCTTGATCGTTGGTGGCGCGGAAAAACACGAGCACGGAAGAGAGTGTTGGTGCCGGAAGCACCAAGATCGAACTCGTATTTTGATAATGGAAAAGGGTTCATAAGTTAAGAGTTTGTTGTGATCTAACGGCGTTACTCAAGTATGTAGAAAAGTCCTAGGTCAACTAGGCACGAAGTCCTGATATAAGGCTAGGCAATAAGTCTTGGTCGTGGATTGGACATCGAAGACCTGGTGAGTGAAGCCGGGCAATAAGTCTTGGTCATGGATTGGGCACCGAAACCTGGTAAATGAAGCTGGGCAATAAGTCCTGGTCGTGGGCTGGGCACCGAAAACCTGGTGAGTGAAGCTGGCTAATAAGTCTTGGTCGTGGACTGGGCACGAAAAGCTAAACCGGGGGATTGGGCAAAAGTTCAACTGGAGGAGTCGGTTGACAAACAGGTAAACTCTCCTGAGAGGAGTAGGTGAGGATGCATTCCCCGTAGGAGGGAACATTAGGCGTCGGTTCGACCTAGGGTTCCATTTAGGAAGCCCAAAGTCAGAACCAAGACAGCTCAGGTTGTTAATCATGCTTAAACTTATATCATTTATGTGTTATTTGTGTTTTGAAACTAACCCTGGTTGTAGGAACAAAGGGATAGATGTTTCTGCTCCCAGGCGCCTGAATGGAGTCAGGCGCCTGAATGGGGTCAGGCGCCTGTTTGAACAGGCGCCTGTGTTGATATAGGTGCCCCAGACAAGGGTCTTTCCAAAGCCACTCGAAGCAAGTCTCCACGTCATCATATGAGGCGTCTGTGTTCATACAGGCGCCCTAGTTGAAGGGATAAGCGCTGGCCAAGTCTGCGGATTGAGGTTCGCGCATAATTGGCCACGTGTCAGGTGCCCCCTTCAACACAGGCGCCCCAACGACTAGTATATAAACGGGTTCACCCCTTGCTTCAGAAGACAACTTCTTTCTACGAATTGTTTCAAGCGCTTTGCTCCAAACACTCCGTGCTCAAGTCTCAAGCGCCAACGATGACCCGCGGCTCTGATTTTCAATCTTCTTCGGTCGTCAGTATAAAATTTTCTTTAAAATTCTGTATTCGAATTCAAAGTTGTAATATTTTCTTGGAATATAGAATTGCCCAACGTAAATGGTCAAGGACCGTTGGCCTTGGAGTAGGAGTCGACCGCGACTCCGAACCAAGTAAAAAATCGAAGTGTTAGCATTGAATTTTTTTTCGCTGTGCAATTGCTCTCGTTTTACCTAAAAATTATTCGATCGATGTTCACCCCCCCCTCTATCGATTCTAACCGATCCCACAAGTGGTATCAGAGCGGGTGACTCAAATCTGGTGCAACCACCAGTTGAGCGGGTTTTCAGATTTTTCGAATTTTAAATATTTTTTTTTCGTTCGTAATTTTCTCGTTAATCGAGGTTGGTGCAATACCGCTCGATTTTTTCTTATTACTATTTTCCCCGCACTACTAATCCAAGACTTAGTCTTGGAACAAGTTTCTTTTTGCAATTTTCTTTTCAGATAAATTCAAATGGCCATGCAAAAAGGATATAGCACCCCCAGACCACCTCTCTTCTCCGGAGAAGATTTCTCCTATTGGAAGAGTAGGATGGAGGTCCATCTGAAAACTCAGGTGGACACGTGGATCATCATCCAGTCCGGACTGGAGATACCCAAAAATGCACAAGGTTAGGTGCAAGGCTACACTGAGTGGGACGGTCCACTCAAGAAGAAGATTGAGGTCGATGCTAAAGCTACACAAACACTATAATGCGGCCTGATGAAAGAAGAGTTGAACCGCGTCGGACCCTTCAGCAACGCAAAGGAACACTGGAACAAACTCATCGAACTGCACGAAGGTACGTCTGATACGTGTATCAGCAAAAGGGATCTGTTACTCAACAGACTCTACATGATAAAGATGAACGACGGCGAATCAGCAGCACATTGAGGTGATAGATGAGGACTTTGTGGATGTTGTATGTGTCACTGTCATGCACCATCCTTGCATTGTTGCATGCTGACGATCATCGGCTCCTATGCAGTCTGAGTCCATCGCCAGTTACATGAGGATATGCACACACATTCACTCAGAGGTAGTGGCTATCATAGAGTGTGTGCATTACCCTGTATTGCTCCGTTCGGCCACTATTTGGAGCGTGGTTTTGGGCGTGGTAGCAGCCAGGGATCCCTTCTCGTCCTGAGACACGAGAAGATGAGAGCAAGACTCCCCCATTACTTGGGGTAGGAGGGTGTCCTCCGCCAGCATCCTATCCACTCTGTCACTCAGGAATAGTGATACCAGGGTGCGTACAGTTGTCATAGCCCTACCCACGCGGACGCTCATTTATAATAGGTGGACGGTGCCTGACTGGCGTCAGGGGTGACACATGTCATTGCACCATGTGCATATTTTACATCGTGCATTGTTTGCTGTACTTGATTGACATGCATATACTGGAAACTTGTTTACCTTGGATTATGTGTTATCCTTACTCTATAGGGATTTATTTCACCCTCTACAGGATAGATGGATTTTGGTATGTACCTACATTCAGTATTTTCAGTGTATGCCTTTTCTATTATACATATGAGACTGTATCAGCGTGACTCTTATTGCTAGTATAGCTTACTATGCATATCTGATAGGTATCCGCTGATTTCATCTGGACTCACACCGTTGCCTATGTTTTTATTTCAGGTTGAGATACTTGGAGTCGCCAGAAGAGCCCAGCAGCCAGTCCCTACCCATCGCGACGACACGGTTTTGTTTTATACTTTGTAGTGCATTTAGTCTATATTTCTTTTAGCGATTTGTATATGTCTTGTGAGTGTTGTTATGTGCCCTAAGGGGTTTTTGTATTGGTTGTTTTGTCGTATGTTGCGCCGGTCCGCTGTCAGGTATGATTTACTTTGTGTTATGGTTATGTTATATCTTGATTTTGAGGCTTGAGGCCAAATTATATATTGTGTGGGTTATTTGGATATTGTATGTATGTGTAAATTGTCCGCCGGATAGGGGAGGTGTTGTCCGATTTTCTATTGGATTAGCGGCTCCTGGGTCTAGGGCCTTACAGAAATAGCCTCCTCCGAGTAAAACTCCTTCTTCTCACGTTACCACCCCAAGCTCCTGGATCTGCTTCCCAACACTAAGGTCTATCCTCGCTAGGGCAACGAGAAAGCTAGGTTGAAAGGGATCGACCACATTGAGTTTGGTACAGATCAGCTATGGGGCAATGTTAAGGCATGGTGATACCTCTTGCTCCTGATCGACGCGAGTGGAAGAGGGGAGGGGGTCGGAGCTTGATCACTCGGGGTCGACGTTGATGGCGTTGTGATATGATGACGGAAGGAGGCCATTTCGCGAGACAGAGGAAAACGCTGTTGATCTGATCAAGCGGATGAACCGAGGAGGAGGAGTTTATGCTTGGGGCAAAATTGTAGTTTAGCCCCTGACTTTCTCAAAATTAGGACTCCAACCCTAATTTTCCAAATCCTAAGAAATCTGCCCCCTTCTCTTGTTTGGGTTTATTCCATTTGGTCCCTAAGGTATAGTGTGAACCCCCTTTTTCTTCGGCTTAGGTCTCGGGAATCCTAACTCTTCCCTGAAAAAGTTTCTGGTTCGAGTCAAAAGTATTGTATTTAACAACTATATTCTAACTACTATATTATAATGGTTATATTCCAACTACTATATTACAATGATTATATTTATTAATCAGAATTTGAAAAAGTAAAATAATAGAAAATTATATTAATTGAAAAAGATAATGATCGAAAATTACATTAATTAAAAAATACAATAATTAAAAATTACAATAAATAATAATTACATATTCCATCTCCCCCTAATCTCTTGACATAGATGTTCATGGATGATAATTTGTTCCTCTGTCATTTGTGAAGTATTCTTCAAAAGGATTACGTATTCCTTTAGTTGAACTTTGGCTAAGGTAGCCTTTGTTTCCATTTCAATAGTTTTTGCTTTTATCTCCTCAACTTTGAGTTGTTTTTGTTTCATTCCAACTTCAACTATTTTTTATACTTGTATACTCAGTAAACTTTATAAATATATTGTCCAAATTTGTTACCATACTTTCAATGTCTGATTTTATTTTGTCTTTTCCCTTTCTTTTTGCTACCTTCTGATCCATTGGACGAGTTTCTTCTTCATTTAAGTCTACATATAAACTAGCATCTTGGTTAGATGAGGTGTTGCTTGCTAGTCCCAATGACAACCCCCCAATCGATTGGGGCAATTGGGGTCGATCCCAATCGATTGGGGGTAATCCCATCCCCAATCGATTCGATTGAGATATCCTGTTATATCATTTTTAACGCGTTCAATTGTTTGAATGAGTTCATCGCATCAGCATTTAAACGTTGACGTCACCTCGCTTTTAACGCGTCAATGGAGATGCTCTTAGCGATAAGATACAGTTACACCGAGTCTTAATTTGAGCGTTCTGTGATACACTCCAATAACAAGGAAGGTAAGAGTTTGGGTGGCGTAATGAAGTATATATATATAAGTAGTTTATTTTGGCGCTTAGCGGTCAATTACAAGACGGTCAATTCGAAGACCAGTCAACTAACATAACGACATCGTGGGGCCACCGAATGGCCCCATCTCTTCAAAACTAAGCAAAGGGCGAACTACTATTGACCGTCAGATCCTCATCTAACGGTCTTCTTTGATTCTCCGGTCGAAACGCGTTCTTCCCGCGGCGTTGTTTCCTGGAAGCTGCGATGGGACCAATTAAATTACCTAAATCACCCTTACTTTTGACGTTGAATTCAAAGAAGGACGTGGGTAAAATGGTCAAATTGATAAGAGTGTCTACACCTTTGTAGTACAAGGGAGCTGCTATAAAACGCGGGGGTAAAAAGCGGGAAGGTTGCGTGTGTTCTTCGTGGGTGACTTTCGTTAGGGTTTCAGATTTCGCTGCATTTTGTGAATCACGATCGCTTCTGCAGTCAGTCTGCGGCACGATCGATCTGGTGTAGGAGGAAGGAGATGGCGGTTTTCCCCGTCGATTCGTTGCCGCTGGGATTCCGATTCCGTCCGACGGATGTGGAGCTGGTGAATCATTACCTCAAGGGAAAGATCAGAGGACGGATCAAGTCCGAGGTCGAGATCATCCCGGTGATAGATGTCTGCAAGTGCGATCCGTGGGATCTTCCCGGTGATCATTCTGCGTCTTCATTTCTTGCTTATTGCTTCTCCTCCTTTGTTTATGTTCAGGTTCTTCTTCTCTCGAAAGATTGTTTTTGTTTGCAGTGTTTGATTTCCCCAATTTTACTTTGTCCAGAATCGAGCTTCGATGGCGATTTTTTAATGAGATTATGTGATTTGTAGTGCGGCATTTTGATGGGATATATACATCTTTTGTCTGTCAAAATTCGTTAATGCAAACCTAACATTGCTTACTGTTACGGTTCCTTTGTTGACTATCCAGCTAAAGCGTTGATAAAATCAAGCGACGAGTGGTTCTTCTTCTCCCCGAAGGACCGTAAATATCCCAATAGCAGTCGTTCTAACCGAACTACACTAACTGGATACTGGAAAGCTACTGGAAAGGATCGAATGATCAAGGCAAGGCCGCGGGATACTGCAATTATAGGTACGAAGAAAACTCTTGTTTTCTACCAAGGCCGTGCCCCTAAAGGCGTTCGAACGAATTGGATTATGCACGAGTATCGAACCACCGAGCCCGAACTTGATTCAGGGGAACAGGTGAATTATTATTTCGACGTGTGCTAAAATAGTCATTTCCTTCTTTATAGCTTTCTAATGGCTGGCATCCTTGATCTTGTAAAAGCTATGCTGTTCGTTTGCTAACTAATTGGGTTGATTTCCTCCAATTGGACGCGGCTCAATTGTAGTGGCTTCCTCTTGTTCTATCTTTCACTGAGACTGCTGCTCGTTTAACACTTCTATAAGCCGACACTTAGATGATATTAGATGGACATGGATAATGTAATTATGTAAAGAAGAATTTATTTAAAAGGGGAACTGCCTGGAGTATCATTTCAAATAGATTGATGGCTTGTGAAGGATTTATCATATTAAGTTCATATTGTTGGATCCTTAATATCTTTATGCTTTTGGTTTGTTTTCTAATTTTTATTCAATCTTTCTAGGGTGGCTTTGTTCTTTATCGTTTGTTCAAGAAGATGGAAGAGAAGGCTGGAGTGAAGACCCCAGTTTCTGAAGTTGATGATTGCTTGGAGAGAAATATTGATGATACACACAGTAGTGCTTTGTCTTCTTCTTCAACTATGCTTTCACCTGATGGAATGCATAATGGAGAAGATGCTACCGGGGAACCTGTGACATCATTGGATCAGAACCCTCTGCTGTGTGATCGGAAAGAGAACATACAACTTTTACCTCTACCCTCAGATGAGCAATGGTCAAATGTTGGTGAATTGTTTTCAGCTAAAAACAATTTCACAATAAATAATCTTCCAATTGAAGAGAAGATCCATTTTACCAGTGCTGTGGCATCACCAACAGCTGGGGTAAGAAGTTATTGCGCACATATGAATTTTGTTTTACGTAACCCTTGAAATTTTGATTTCTTAGTAAATTTTGTCCATAAATTGAATCGAATAAATTTTGTCTGCAAAAATGCAGGTTGCTTTTTCATTGGATAATTTAGCACAGTTTGATTTCCAAGAGTTCGAGCATGAGTTTTATGATGGTGTTGAGAAATTTGCAGCAGAGTCTAAACCATGTCAAAATCTTGAAGATGATTATGTCACTGAATTCTTGGATGGAATTCTTTGTGATCCTGAGGAATGCTCCCCTGATGTATCAAATGACTGTAGCACTCTTTTCCCATGTTATTCTTATAGTCCCTCAGAAGCATTTTTTATCAGGGACAATACGACAGATATTGGTGGGGATAATACAGATGTAAGATCTTCATTGTTAAATCCATTCAATTCATCAGCGCATGTTTATTGTTCTTGTTTTTTTTTAAAAAAATAAAAATAAAGAAAAGAAACTTATATATTCTCTTCAGATTTGTTGATTTATATGCAATTGTTATAAAGACAGCAAATTTTGTAAGGAGTCCTGATATCTTTCCTGATTTCTTCCTCACCAGGTAACAGAAGTTTTTCATCAACAGAGCAGACCACCCATTTGTTCAAGCAGCATTTGGCAGAATAGTAGTTACATAGCTCCATTAAGACAAGGCGCGAGCCAGTTTCCTTGGTTTCCAAATCATGATTTTTGCCATAATGTTGCCTTCATGGAGACTGCTGCAAGTATGCATCAAGAATCAATTAATGTTGAGAACTTAGATAATGCCAGAATCCATATTAGAACACAGAGGAATTTGTTTGAGTCTCATTCCTTGAGTGAAGAAAAAGTCTTACCAACAAGCCGGATACTCTTGCAAAAGTCCATTCATAATGCATCTGCCCCCAAAACTGATCATATAAGCACTATAAAAGATGATATAGTTCACTCGGTTGTCAATGAGGTCTGAAAATTTACTAATTATTATGATTAGTTCATCATGATTGTTGTTATCCTATTCGCTGAAAAAAGTTATCCCTGACCTTGAGAGAATATCACAGGTACCAGAGATTCTGGAGTATCATGAAGAAAACACAGAATCCAGTCTTGACAGTAGTATCAACACAAAAAAGGAACCTTCTCATGGTACTAAAATATGTCGAAACTAGAATATTTTGATTTCCACAGCTTTATTCCACTGCAAAGCTCAACCAAGTTGGATTTACAAGGATGTGTCTCAATTTTAACCTTTTAACCTAACTTGATTTCTTGACTTTAACAACTGAGATTTTATCATCGGAGGAGGCACATATGATGTTTTGTAACTGTTCTTGTTTTTTTAAGGGTGGGTATGAATTGGCAGACCAAACCCGACATTCTCCTATAGCTTAATACTATTGGCATGTTGTTTAAATTTTCTCCCCGCAAAGCTTGAAGTTTGCATAATGGATGTTAAAATACTTTAGGTCCCTTGGAAATCAAAAAACCTTATTTTGTCATGTTCTCATGTGTCTAACTGTTATTGTAACCCCTGAGAAGATTCAAATTGAAATTTGTGGAACTATGGAGGGTGCAAAAATTCATGTGAACATTTCTAAGGATGATTACATAGCTATATGATACTATATGAGACATGTTTTTTTAATGTAATATTCTCCATAGATTTTGCACCTTGCTCGAATTTGATCCAACCCCAAATGAGGCCTTGTATTACCCTTGACAATAATAATTTCAGGGTTTATTATTTGTGTTGGCAAACATGACTGGTTATTTAGATTGATCATGGCACACATTAACTTTGTTGAACTCCATGGTTTTATCAGGTAATGCAATTTCTACAGTGAAAACAACCACTCCCCTTGAGTTTGGTGATGCTGAGAAATCTGCTGGATTGAGATCCAGACGGGCACATAGGGATGAAATTGAGAAGAAGACTAGTGATCAATCTTTGGATGCTGTAGCAATTTCATCTGGTTCATCCTCTGTTATTAAAATCATTTTGATTCTTTCAGCCCTACTCTTCCTCTTATGTCTTGGATTAAGTTGGTGCCTTAGCTGTTGATGTATATTTATGATCATAGAATTTGACAAAATCCATTCGAGTTTGTAAATTTTGTAGTTTTATTATAGTTAGTCTTCCACTTTTGCTTTTTTACATGTACAGTTTACCAATGAGACAAGGTGTAGTACATTAGCAATTCTGTGAACTATCTTATTGTGCTTGTTTGTTCCTTTTCTTTTTCTTCTGCACATTCTTTTTTACTTGAATCTTAGCATACTTGTGTTTTTCTACATCACTTGTGGGACCTGTCATTGAGCTATTTAGCAACTTATTGAGGTGAGGTCACACCTTGTTTCTCTCTGTGATGAGAGAAAACACTACTGATCCTGGGCCAGCTTTTGTGTAGCCTGGCCCGACAGGCCTGGCGTCTCGTCAGCAGAGGATGTACCTGCAGGTTCTAGTAGCCCGTGGGATAGAAGCCCTTACGGGAGACCTGACCTATCTCCCCCGAGAATGCAAAGGGATAGGCCCAGGTCAGGGTCTAGACTTTCTCGCGGGCATGACCTTGTGTTGCCTTGGGGGGTTCCCAGTCGGACGCGTGGTGTCCCACGTTCCCTAGGACTCTCTGCACTCAGATAATGCCTAATTCAATCTCTTACCCCTCTAGGTTTGGCTCCCAGCCGACGCGTGGCGGCCCATGCTCCTGGGGTAAGCCCGAGCCCGAGGGAACTTTAGCCAACACTTCATCAGAGGTCCTCAGTCGGCCTCATTACTCAGTGCCCCTAGTCGGCACCTTCATCAGAGGTCCTCAGTCGGCCTCATTACTCAGTGCCCCAGTCGGCACCTTCATCAGAGGTCCTCAGTCGACCTCATTACTTAGTGCCCCCAGTCGGCACCTTCATCACATGCCCTCAGTCGCCCTCAGTGCCCCAGTCAACACCGTCATCACCGACCCTCAGTCGGCCTCGCTACTCAGTGCCCCCAGTCGACACTCTCCCTTTAAGGGTCCTCAGTCGACCCTAGCCTGCCCTAGCCGGCAGAACAACCACTCCCTGACATCAGATTACCCGAAGCAGCACGGGGTCGGCGCAGGACTGGGTCACTCTGGTCCTAGCAACGGATATCCCGCTGATGACTTGATCTTCCTGCCACACCCTGTCCCCCCGTATTACGACCACATACACTGATGTCAGGCCGAGCGGTGCCAAAAGGCACTAGCCATTAAGTTGATAGTGCCCTTTCCTTAACACAGTATGCCTACTTTATCCTGCCACATCTGGGCATGCATCACCTTGTCCTCGCTATATGACAGTAGGTAGCAGGTGGAGCAGGAGCTGTCAGTTTCCCCGACTATATAAGCCTCTTCAGTCCGCATCTCTCAGGTACGCGCAATAGTGCATTGTTTACTGGTCTATTGCTTTCTATTCGCTTGCCACCGTCGAGTACTGACTTGACCGTCGTAGTGCCTGGCCGGGGACCTTTCCCGGCGGGTTCTAACGGTCTCTGTCTTGCAGGACAGGAGCGAGCCAGCTTAGCGCACAACCTCAGCGATCTCGCGCTCCCCGAAGGACCATCTCGCTCTTGGGACCGCCACCTCGCTTCGCGACAGGATCAAATTTGGCGCTAGAAGGAGGGACACCCAGCAGCCTGATCGGAAGCGAAGATGGGAGACCCCAACCCGCTCGTGATGACTGTCACCCGTGAGGAGTACGAGGTACTGATGGCTACTCGAGCTCGAAGGGCTTCACAAAGGCCTTCGCAAGCTGCCAGCCACATGCCCCCAGTCCCAGAGCCAGCCGCACATCGACCTTCTGGAGGCCAGGGAAGGCCCGCCCGGCCTGAGGGCGGTTCAATGCCCTTTCCCTGCAGCCCCCCACCAAGGCCAAGACGACGAGGCTCACTCCATATCAGCGGAGGCCTCAGTGTCTAACCCGATGCACCGGAGGCGTCCGGATAAGGGAAAAGCCCCCGTTGACCCGCTCCAGCATCCTGGTACGCAGTCCTTGTTGGTGCAGTTTGCACTAACGGTTCAAACTCGGGTTTTTGATATATGACAAAGTGGTTAAAGTTAGGGTTGTTGGTTTTTAACCTCTTTACTAAGTGTGCAGGGTTGAAAGATTAGGACCAGACACCAGGCTGAAGTCCAGGATGGTTGAGTCCTGCGGGAAGCCTAGTTGGGTCCGCGGGACCTGACAACTGGGCTGAAGACCAAGTTGGTTGAGACTTGGCAGGAAGACCAGGGTGGTTGAGCCTTGGCAGGAAGTCCTGGTGGGTTCAAGAAGTCAAGTAAAGCTGCACAAAAGGGTAAGTGAGGTAAGTCACTGGAGGAGCGGAACCAGTGAGGACGAGTCCATTTATGGGACTTTAGGCGCGGGTCCAATTTAGACCATTTGGGTGATCTAAGTTGAGGCCTGGTTAGATCCTGGTCTAGGAGACAGGGTCTAATTAACTATGAATATATTTTTACTCCAATATATTTGATAACATTATCTTACAGGGTTTGTTTGATATATGGACTAAGCTACAAAACACTTCTTGTGGTAAATTAAGTCCTATCCATTTTGTTTAATTACTTAGTTACATCTTATTTAATTGTTTATTAATTCATGCTTTGTTCGGCGAAGCATGAGGATAGAAACAAATCTCCTTGAATTAATTTTTAATTGCTAAAACTTGTGAAGCCACGTGAGGATAAAATCTGATTCGGTGAAGCCATGTTGTGAAGCCACAAGTCTCGGCGACACCTTGCTCGATGAAGCTGGTAGAAAATAAAAATTTGAGTCTTGGGATAAAACGTGGCAGCAGATTAAATTTGGAGTGGGTCAAAGAATTTGCAACGTTTTGATTTAGAGTGCAGCGGCGAAGTCGACGCAGGAGATTGGATTGTGCCGCTTCAAATATTGGATAAGGAGCACACGTGAATAGGATCTGGATGAGACCCAAAAAGCTCGAGAGCCCCTCTATAAAAAGCCTGGTTGTAGAGCTTGAAAAGAGATCGAAATATTTTTCTGAAAAAAAACTTTTCAAGTGCTCTCTCTTCCAAACTCTCCTGCTGCGGTCCAAGCTACGACGTGTTCACGTTTGATCGCTGCCGGAACTTCAACCCCAACATCTGAGCCCATCTAGGAGATCTTCTAAGTTGTTGGGTAACGCAATTTTTATTTCTTGCATTTAATTACTTGAAAGTGTGGGGTTGTCACACTTTCAATTCTTTTGTACTCGCCTACTCTATCGGGGTTTACCGGTAGAGAGTTTTAGTGGATTGCCCAACGGAAAGGTCCGAGGGACCTGGGCCTTCGAGTAGGAGTCGCCGAAGGCTCCGAACGAAGTAAAACTACCTGTGTCGTTTGTATTGGTTTTTCGTTCGTGTTTTATTTTTTCCGCTGTGCACGCTTTTTAAAGCGCTCTAATTTTTTAAAAAGTCACGTGATTCACCCCCCCTCTCACGTGCATCGATCCTACAAGTGGTATCAGAGCCAGGTTCGCTCTGTATCGGTGCAACCACCATAAGAGCCGGGGGAAATCCAGTTCTTTTTTCGATTTTTGGTTTTTCGCTACACATGATCTAAATTAGGTATTGTTGCCTAGATTTGGATTATTTTTTTTCGTTCGTT
>JAGFNQ010007313.1:0-28401 GCA_024364735.1 Boesenbergia rotunda | reverse complement strand
ACATTAGCGGGCAGAAGTTTACCGAGAGACTAGACCTAACTGTGGTTAGGCAAAGGGAAGCTCTAGTGGGACTAGACAGATCTAGTTGGGAATAGGTGAAGTCCAAGGTGATTAGTTAGGAGCTAACACTTAGCATGAGAGGAGTCCTAGTTGAAAACCAGGGAAGAGAAAGTTCAAGTCTGTCAATTGATCGACACTTGATGAGGAACAATAGGTCACGGTTGATCGAAGATTAGGCAAAGTAAACCTAGACTTGTGTTAGACTAGTTAGAGTTTGGGCAATCGATTGAGTAATTGATTAAGGGGATACCCAATCAATTTGGTGATCGATTGGGAGAGTTTTGTCATGAAAATAAAAGCCCTCTTAATCGATTGGGTGATCGATTAAGGGATGGTCAATCGATTAGGTGATCGATTGGAAACTTGTATCGCGACAACAGAAACAAGCTTAATCGATTAGGTGATTGATTAAGGTGTTTTCGTGAGTGCATAGAAAGATGCTGAATCGATGGCTAATCGAGAAATCGATTAAGCTTTGAAAAAGAGTCATTAAACGATTAGATCTAACGTGACAATCGATTAGGAACCCTAGGTCGACCCAATATAAAGGGTTTTCACATAGGTTGAAGTAGCGGTTCTCTTTCTCCTTCACCCATTCTTGTGTGCTTCTTGGGGATAAGTGTTGCTGCATTTCCAAGCATCAAAGGGTGATTTCAAGCTAGAAAAAAGCAAGAAAAGCAAAATCTCATTGTTGTAAATCTTGTAAAATATTATTTGTATTTGTTTGTTCTTGTTGTATTTCTTGTGTAAGCTTAACTAGGCTTCTCTGCCTCCACAAATGAGACATTCATAGTATTTGTGAGTATGAGGAGAGCGGATCCTTGGATTAGTCACCTCAAGGAGGTAGATACCAAGTAAATCCTACAGTATTAGCATTTGCTCAGTCTTTCACGCCGATAAATCTTTATCGAGCAAAAGAGAAGCTAATCACCTCCTCTAGCTCTCGATGCATCCTCATAATATATATTCCACACTCTATCTCATTATAAAATTTTAGAAATTTGAGTCCTTATGTCCATCAATAGATTTTAGTCGAAACTCATTGATGGATCTAGAGAGCTCTGATCAAAACTCATGCAAGTATTTGCAGTGTCCAGGAGTCTAAACATGCCCTCCTTGTTAAATATGAAACTTTGAGGGGTTAAATGCATAAATTCCTAAACTAAGGGCTTGGATGGCATTAGCTGTATTAAAAGGGTTAAATTGGAAAACAACCACCACTTGTATCATCCCTTCTTCTCTTCTCTTTATGGCAGCCAACGCTCGGCAACAGCTTCGTCCTCCCCTTTCATCACCTGATCACCCTCTTGCCAACTGTGCCAACCCATCATCGCGCAACCTCCTTGGCGGTTCCTTCCACGCGCGAGCAAGCCGACGCGCAACCCTCTCTCGTGCGTGATCTCTTTCCCTTCTCCCTTCCTCGATCGATCGAGCGCCGCAACCCTTCCCTTTAATCCCTCTGTTCTCCTCGTTGTTGGTGCACTTAGTGTCGCCGATCACTGCTCCAGGCATCGGGGACGACGAGTTTCCCTCCCTCTCGCTGGTCGGCTATATATAAAGGTAAGAAGATCTTAGATGTGGTCGATTTGTGCTCTAGATTGGGATTTTTGTTATGGGACTTGGCTGAAGTTCGATATCGTTTTGTGTGTGTTGATTATTCTTCCCCAGATATACACTTTGTTCCTTCTTCCTTCCTTGCCGTGAGGGTCATGGTTGGAATTTTGTTGTTTTCTTTTATCGTGTAATGATGATGGGTGGAAGAGGAGTTCTGTATTAGGATTACAGAAATGGGTACTGATTATTTTAATAGTAAATGGCTTTTGGATTAGAGTGCTATCTTTGGGTTTGCTCAGCTTGGAGATGGGGTGTTGTTCGTTTGGAATTGTGAAGGTTGTCGTGAGCCTTGGTGCTGCCATAACATTTAAATGTTTAGTTGTGTTTGATTGTTGCCGTGAGCAAAGACCATGCTTGGGTTAGTGTGGATTAGGTTGAGTGCAATATTGAGTTAAGTTGTAGCTTGGGTTGTGGAGTAAACATTTGACTCTATTTAGATTTTAACATCAAGTGTTGTATATATTTTTGGGCAACCCTCATTGTGTCCACCATATGATACATGTTGTGAGTTTGCTTAAGTATTTGATCGTACTTTAAGGGGAGGCTTAGGCTAAATCTAAAATGAACTAACTTGGTAATTTGAATATTTAGGGCGAATCATTTAAGTATGACTAATTAAATGAAACGTGATAATCAAGATGATCTTAATTAATTAATGTAGATTGTTTAGTTAAGTATCATATATCATGGTAGTTAAACACCGTGTCTTTGATACAGGACACTGATTGATTAGTTGTTGGATATCTGACGGGAGATTCTCTTCATTGCGAGCACCTACTTAGAGGCGGTACTTCTGACTTATATCTGTAGATATTGTTAGGTTTCTATGCATGATTTCTTTTATGGATAGTAGTAGGATTTATCTTTATCTGCTTTTTATTTATCTTGCTTGATACTTACTGCTTGACCCTTTGACATACTCAAAGTTATTTTCAATATAATCTCTATATTTAATACTCTTATTTCGTTAGAGTACATGTGCATAGGAATATTTACATATCATATACTTGACATTTATTGATACCTAACATTATTGCATGCCTAATAGATTATTTGTAGGTTATGATTTATGTTTCAGATTTGTGCATGTCATATTGAGGTTTGCTTGATGGGTGTTGTGTGTGTTACCGTCATGCACCATCTTTGCATTATTGCATAACTGACGATCTTAGCTCCCTTGTGATTGAGATGAGTTGTCAGTCATATCAGGATCTGCACACCGCCACTCATGGGTTAGTGGTACTATTAGGAGGGTGTATGTAGTTGCCCTGTCAAGGCTCGCTCGACCGCTCATGGGTAGTAGTATCCGCAGCGTGGTAGCAGACAGGGATCCCTCCTCTTTCTCGTGATACGAGGAGATGAGAGGTGCTCCCCCATATGATTTGGAATAGGATGGGTGTGTCCTCCGTCAACATCCTGTCTACTCAGTCACTCAGGAGCAGTGACAGCAGAGTGCGTACAGTTTTTATAGCCCTACCCACTCGACTTACTCATGACCGATGACGGTGGTTGACTGGTATCAGGGGTGACATGTCATTGCATCATGTGCATGACTGCCTGGATTGCATTTGATTGTGTTTACTGCATTTGTTTGAGCTATGATTGTTGCATTTGGATGACATGGACATATAGGAGGTATTTTATTTGTTTATGGTCTGGTGACCATTCAGGTTTGGGGATTTGTGACCTTCATACCCTGTAGGTGAGTATGATATGGGTATGTACTTGCATGTAGTGTACCGATCATGTATTCTGATTTTCCATATGAGACTGTATTTGCTTACTTCTGTATTGCTGTTGTATGACCTTTTTATAGCTATATATATCTATTTGTTTATATACCCGTGGAGTCCTCTTAAACTCACAATTGTTTGCTTGTTTTTCCTTTTTCAGGATGACGCCACCAAGAGAGCCCAGCAGCCAGTCCCACTTACCTCGTAGTGATTTCGCTTGTTCTATATTTTTCTTTGGTTATGGTTGGGATGTATATTTATTATATACATATGCTTTATGGACTTGTCATGCATGTTATGAATTTATATATTTGTATCGTCGGTCTGTCCGGAGAGCATTTTGGAGTTTTAGTGTGGTTTTGCAGTGACCGTGTTGATACACACTTTTGTTAGTAGTGGTGGATATTTATTATACTTTAATTACCTTTATTTACTATATATTGGATGATATATGTGTGGAGGCTATGGAAACCATATTATGTATGTACAAAGATTCATATTGTCCATTGTATTGGGGAGGTGTTATCCGATTTTCGTTAGACACACGACTCCTCGGGGCATGACACTCCATTATCATTGTAAAAGATTCTCAACATTACTCAAACGGCTTATAAAGTTTCAAATTTTGTGCCAATTGGCATGGGCTTATAACTTCGTATAGGAGACTCAGAACTAGAATTTCTCACCATATATTCCTTTTACATATTCTACTCTTCTATCTCATTGTAAAATTTTAAAAATTTGAGTCTCCTAGGTCCATCAATAAGTTTCGGTTAAAACTCATTGCAAGATCTAGAGAGTTTTGATCGAACTTATTTCAACTCTTAGATTGCGTTTGATTCGAAGTTATCATGCATGACTTTGGTTATATGATTACATGATAATTACATAACTAAGGTTATGAAGAATGAAACATAATTCAATATTGTTTAGTTCAATTTATATTATGTAATAAAACTTTGTTTGAAGGTTTTAGTATATAGCTCTGTAATATTTTATCGTATTATCCTTGGTTTAATAATGACAATATTGTTATTAATAGTGATATATATAAATAAATAAAATTGAATAATATTTTAATTTTTTTATTATTTTAGTATTTTTTAAAGATAAAGTTAAAAAATGGATAAACAAATATGAAACATTAAAAAAAAAATCATTCGCCATCTTCCTCCCCACTTCTTCCACTCCCGCTCCTATTGCCACCACCCACTACCGCCTCCTTCTACCACCCTCGCAGCCGTGCGCACTAAGTTTCAGTGGCTATCTATGCGCATGAAGGAACGTGCCGCCTGCTACCATCTGTCCATCTCTGGCACCGCCCCACTGTTGCCACCTCCGGCCATGCGCACAAAGCTTCAACGATGACCTATGCGCCTGCCACCTCCAACCACTGTTGTCGTCGCCTGCCACCCACTATTGTCACTACAGAGTATCGGATATCGGCTAGAGGGTGAATAGCTCGATTTCCCCCAATTCGTATTTCTTCCTACAAAGTTAGTATGCGTAGCGAAAATGAAAGAAACAATGAAATCAATGCCGACACAAAACCTTTATGTGGTTCAGAAATTGCTTGCTCCTACTCACGACGTGTCTTTGAGGTGGATGAATCCTTGATCCTTCGGTGGATCAATTCCTGGTAATCTCCGACTAATGCTTTTTCCTTTTCGGTGGAGAATAACCTCTTACAAATTTCTTTTCATCTTTACAAGATGAAAGCTAGGGTCAGGAGGAAGAGAGTGAACTTGGAAACTTGAGTACTTGAGCAAGGATCTATCACAATAGAACTCTTTTTTAAATAGAGGAGAGAGTTGTTAACAAAACAGCTCAGCCTCGACATCAATCGACTGCTACCGGACCAGTCGATTAGTCCCCAACCAACGACTAACTTAACAGTTGGATTTTGAACAGACTAGTCGACTGGCGATCAGACCAGTCAACTGGTTCATTCTGTTCGATCCAACAGAAAGATCAGCCGACTGTCACTAGGACCAGTCGACTGATATCGTTATTCTAACCTCACAGAAAGATCAGTTAACTAGTGTCCCTACTAGTTGACTACTCCTTTTACACACTCACTCTCATCCTCTCCAGAGTCGCTCTTTGAAGCCCTCTTCCTTTGACTCTCGTCCCTCTGATGCATATGAGCCCACAACTCGTCTCTAGGTCATCATTCGCGTATGCCTTGAAGTCCGCTTCCTTTTGCTCCATTTCGTTGCTCCTTGTCCAGCAATCTTTCGGATGCACCATCCTACACCGACTCAAGGATCCGATCACTCAGGATGAGATCTCCCATGTGTGTTCCACCAAGTCCTACATGACTTAAACACACATCAAACCAATATAAAATCTTAACTTAATCATATTGACATACACATCAAAACTCAAAATCGTATCGATCAAACTTGGGTTAATTGCACCAACAATCACCTCCGGCACTGCGCCGCTACCGATCCTGCACCGCCTTGCTCGACAACTCCAATCGTTCCGAGGATAATTTTAGAAAAAATTTTGGTTAACCTCTGAAATCGAGAGAAACCTTGGTAGCCTGAGGTTTTTCCAATTCCGAGTTGGATGCCAAGATTGATTACATTTGTTGGCTTTTCAAATCGAGAAAGTTTCAAAATCCAAAAAAACTTCGAACCAAATACGATTATTGTGGATAACCGTTGGCAGATAACCAATGTTATTGGTGATAATATATCCTGAACTAAACACGCCCCTATGGATTTATTAGGTGAACTTGAGTCTAAATAAGCTCTCGTTTACTCTTTTAAATCTCTCTCAACAATGCTCAAAACAATTTGAAACCTTGGTAACATTGTGGTGCTGGTTTCCAAAGACCAACACCACATCAAAATTTATATTATGATGCTAATTTTTGAAAATCAATACCATAACGAGTGATGTTGTATTTAAATTAGGATGATATTTTTAAAAAATCAATAATAAAGTATTTTTTTTATTTTAAATGTGATTTTATAATAAAATTAGTTTATTTTATTTTGTTATAATTATATATTAAAATATTAAAAAATAGAAATAATTTTAATATTTTACAAATAAATTTTGAGGATAATATAATTTTAAAAATAGAAAAGATATGGTAAGTAAATGAGAGAGCAAAAAAGAAGAAATTAAATGCAAATACAAGAGAAAAAAGGAAAAAATTGTTGTATGAAAAGGAGAGAGAGAAAAAAAAGAAATTATGTAAGAATATTTAATAAGGTCTGATAATGTCGAATATTGGATGATCAATCCGTTTTATGGAAGTTTCCTATCGGTCGTAAGGTAAATCGAGAAGCGCTTGCGGCGGATAGTCCAGAAGCTAAGCATCCCTAGGTTCGCATCCCATTTGAAGAATTTTTTTTTGTAAAATACGTCGTAGCTAAGAATCAAATTATGAATTTTAGGATGATAATTAATCATCCTTCCGCTGCACCATATAGAAAAGAAAAAAAAATCAAACACTTACCAGAAGGATAAAATTAGAATAGATGTATCTCTTGAGAATTGTAAAATTTAGATGTAATTTCTCTAAAATTAAAGGGAAATCATTCGCAGAGTGAAAGTAAATGCTCAGTGAAAAATTTAACTGTCAATCAACGACACGTTCGACGCCCGATCGCCGATCAGACACCACCGGCGACTTTCGATTGCTATTCCGAATCAAACTATATCTTGGGAGACTGTAAAACTATTGGGATCACCGACAACGATGAACCCGTCGAGATCGACGGTGAATGATGCGAGATCGCAATTGCAGCGATTCCCGACAGATTCACTGTGCTCCCAGGGTATAGTTTGGTTCGGGACGGCGGCCTTCGGCTGCCAATGGTATCTGATCGATGATCGAACATCGGATATGCCATCGATTAACGATTAAATTTTTGACTGAAACATTTATTTTAACTGTGCATATTATAACTTAAAACTAAAATAGGACATGCAGTGGTTACTAGGGTACTGGGGGAAGTCATCGTTGATCAGCCTCCTGCGGCAAAGGAAAAAATACGGCGTCTCCATTCCCCACCGGCGACACCGAGCCGTGGCAGAACAAGGCACGAACGATGGCCGTTTCAGGAGATCTCAGTATCTTTTTTAGCGCCTTGCCTTCGCATCCCAACCACAGGCCCATCATGCCTACCTTCCTTTGTTCCAAGGTTGGACTATTGCCCTCCTTTTGTCCGCTCCCATTGTATTAGTCTTGTTGAATGCTAGTGAAATAGGTAAATTTCACCCTTTTGAGTATGTAGGATTTGCTCCTTCTGGTTCGGGCAGCACTGTCAGTCAGATTGTGTTGGTTAGATCTGAGCTCGCAATTATTTTGCCCTTTTAGATCCTTTGTTGAAGATATTTCGATTATTTAGGTTTTTTTCTGGAGTATAGTGGTTGAATCCCAGGCGGTGAGATCTAGAGGAAAGGAGCTGTTGCTGTTGCAAACTTTTTAAGATTATTCCATTATTTTTCTTCCTAATTTCTTAGGCGCGGATTTTGTGATTTTTCATTCATATAAGTGTATTCTCCTCAAGACATTTCTTATGCAGAGCTCAATGGCTAGAAAATTTCTTATGCCAAACTTTGTAAAATTAGAATTTAGGAAGTTATTTAAGATTAGTGTGGCAATTTGTTTGCATTTTCTAGTTTTGACATGGCTTGAAATATCATTCCTGTTAACTAGTGGTTTTCTCAATCATGGGGTATAGAAAGATAAAGGGAAGGGAAGGGAAGGGAAGGGAAAGGGAGTCAGAGGAGAGGGTAGTGGAAAATAATCCATCCCATGTTACGTTTCGATGATTTAACGGCAATTTACCAAAGGGCGTACCTAAGTATTGATATTTACCAAAAGGCGTACTATGGTTTCAATGTTACCAAAGGGCGCACATATTTTAGTAAACTTCCTCTTATACCCCTACCGACAAGTACTGCATGCAATTCTCTTTCCCTTTCTCTTTCTCATTGTCAGTAAAGAATTTCGAGACGGACCATAAAAAGATGTTCTTTTATATTTTGATAATAATATTATGTAACCTTTCTCAAAACAAAAAAAATATTGAAATTAATTAAAATATTTTTATTAAATTAAAACTAAAAGAACATTTCAGCCGCCCACGTTGGGCCTATAATGGTTCCATTTCAGGCCCAACGTGGGGCTGACATGTTTCCATTTCAGGCCCAACGTGCCCAATATTAAGGGACTTTTCTCGATTCTTTGTTATTACATTTTAACATCTCGGAGAAGTCCAAATAAACAATGGATAGCAAATTTGAACTCCTTGTAATCTCAAAAATCCACAGGAACTGAAATTTTTACAATCGGAGCTCTCTAGGTCAATCAGTGACCTTTTAGGGTCATTGGGGCTGAAATGTTTCCATTTCAGCCCCAATGACCCTAAAAGACCACTGATTGACCTAGAGAACTCCGATTATAAAAATTTCAGTTCCTGTGGATTTCTGAGGTTACAAGGAGTTCAAATTTGCTATCCATTGTTTATTTGGACTTCTCCGAGGTGTTAAAATGTAATAATGAAGAACCGCGAAAAAATCGCACATTAGGCCTTTTAGGGTCATTGGGCCTGAAATGCTTGGACACCTATTGCATTGGTGATATCTAATATATAGATGTTTGGACACCTAAAACATCATCTCCTACCTCTGACCTCTCTATTCATATAGAATTTTCAGAAATCCAGATATGGGAGGTCCATCAGTGAGTTTTGGTCAAAACTCACTGATATTTCTAAACTACTCCTATTTGATTGGTGATATCTAATATATAGATGGTTGGACACCTAAAACATCATCCCCTACCTCTAACCTCTCTATTCATATGGAGTTTTCAGAAATCCAGATATGGGAGGTCTATCAGTGGGTTTTGAGTAAAACCCACTGATGGAACTAAACTAAACCTATAGCTTTGAAAAAAATAAAAATTTGAGGTTACGGACACCTAAAATACTTTCTCCAACCTCATCCCTAACTTTTTAGCTGGGGGTTTCAGAAATCCAGATATGGGAGGTCCATCAGTGGGTTTTGAGCAAAACCCACTGATGGAACTAAACTAGACCTATAGCTTTGGAAAAAATAAAAATTTTAGGTTATGGACACCTAAAATACTTTCTCCAACCTCATCCCTAACTTTTTAGCTGGGGGTTTCAGAAATCCAGATATGGGAGGTCCATCAGTGGGTTTTGAGAAAAACCCATTGATGAAACTAAACTAGACCTATAGCTTTGGAAAAAATAAAAATTTTAGGTTATGGACACCTAAAATACTTTCTCCAACCTCAACAATAACTTTTTAGCTGGGGGTTTTAGAAATCCAGATATGGGAGGTCCATTAGTGGGTTTTGAGCAAAACCCACTGATGGAACTAAACTAGACCTATAGCTTTGGAAAAAAATAAAAATTTTAGGTTATGGACACCTAAAATACTTTCTCCAACCTCAACTAACTTTTTAGCTGGGGGTTTCAGAAATCCAGATATGGAGGTCCATCAGTGGGTTTTGAGCAAAACCCACTGATGGAACTAAACTAGACCTATAGCTTTGAAAAAAATAAAAATTTGAGGTTATGGACACCTAAAATACTTTCTCCAACCTCATCCCTAACTTTTTAGCTAGGGTTTCAGAAATCCAGATATGGGAGGTCCATCAGTGGGTTTTGAGCAAAACCCACTGATGGAACTAAACTAGACCTATAGCTTTGGAAAAAATAAAAATTTGAGGTTATGGACACCTAAAATACTTTCTCCAACCTCATCCCTAACTTTTTAGCTGGGGGTTTCAGAAATCCAGATATGGGAGGTCCATTAGTGGGTTTTGAGCAAAACCCACTGATGGAACTAAACTAGACCTATAGCTTTGGAAAAAATAAAAATTTTAGGTTATGGACACCTAAAATACTTTCTCCAACCTCATCCCTAACTTTTTAGCTGGGGGTTTCAGAAATCCAGATAAGGGAGGTCCATCAGTGGGTTTTGAGCAAAACTCACTGATGGAACTAAATTAGACCTATAGCTTTGAAAAAAATAAAAATTTGAGGTTATGGACACCTAAAATACTTTCTCCAACCTCTTTGTTATTACATTTTAACACTTCGGAGAAGTCCAAATAAACAATGGATAGCAAATTTGAACTCCTTGTAACCTCAGAAATCCACAGGAACTGAAATTTTTACAATCGGAGCTCTCTAGGTCAATCAGTGGCCTTTTAGGGTCATTGGGGCTTAAATGGAAACATTTCAGCCCCACGTTGGGCCTGAAATGATTCCATTTCAGGCACCGTGCCTGAAATGGAATCATTTCAGGCCCAACGTGGGGCTGAAATGTTTCCATTTAAGCCCCAATGACCCTAAAAGGCCACTGATTGACATAGAGAGCTCCGATTGTAAAAATTTCAGTTCCTGTGGATTTCTGAGGTTACAAGGAGTTCAAATTTGCTATCCATTGTTTATTTGGACTTCTCCGAAGTGTTAAAATGTAATAACAAAGAATCGAAAAAAGACCTTTAATATTGGGCCTGAAATGGACACGTTGGGCCTGAAATGGAATCATTTCAGGCCCAACGTGGGCCTGAAATGGTTCCATTTCAGGCCCAATGACCCTAAAAGGCCTAATGTGTCAAAATCCACTGATTGACCTACAGAGCTCCGATTGTAAAAATTTCAGTTCCTGTGGATTTCTGAGGTTACAAGGAGTTCAAATTTGCAATCCATTATTTATTTGGACTTCTCCGAGGTGTTAAAATGTAATAATGAAGAACCAAGAAGAAATCACACATTAGGCCTTTTAGAGCTCCGATTGTAAAAATTTCAGTTCCTGTGGATTTCTGAGGTTACAAGGAGTTCAAATTTGCAATCCATTATTTATTTGGACTTCTCCGAGGTGTTAAAATGTAATAATGAAGAACCAAGAAGAAATCACACATTAGGCCTTTTAGGGTTATTGGGCCTGAAATGGTTGGACACCTATTGCATTGGTGATATCTAATATATAGATGTTTGGACACCTAAAACATTATCTCCTACCTCTGACCTCTCTATTCATATGGAATTTTCAGAAATCCCGATATGGGAGGTCCATCAGTGTGTTTTGGTCAAAACTCACTGATATTTCTAAACTACTCTTATTTGATTGGTGATATCTAATATATAGATGTTTGGACACCTAAAACATCATCTCCTACCTCTACCCTCTCTATTCATATGGAGTTTTCAGAAATCCAGATATGGGAGGTCCATCAGTCGGTTTTGAAAGCTATAGGTCTAGTTTAGTTCCATCAGTGAGTTTTGCTCAAAACCCACTGATGGACCTCCCATATCTGGATTTCTGAAACCCCCAGCTAAAAAGTTAGGGATGAGGTTGGAGAAAGTATTTTAGTTGTCCATAACCTCAAATTTTTATTTTTTCCAAAGCTATAGGTCTAGTTTAGTTCCATCAGTGGGTTTTGCTCAAAACCCACTGATGGACCTCCCATATCTGGATTTCTGAAACCCCCAGCTAAAAAGATAGGGATGAGGTTGGAGAAAGTATTTTAGGTGTCCATAATCTCAAATTTTTATTTTTTTCAAAGCTATAGGTCTAGTTTAGTTCCATCAGTGGGTTTTGCTCAAAACCCACTGATGGACCTCCCATATCTGGATTTCTGAAACCCCCAGCTAAAAAGTTAGGGATGAGGTTGGAGAAAGTATTTTAGGTGTCCATAACCTAAAATTTTTATTTTTTCCAAAGCTATAGGTCTAGTTTAGTTCCATCAGTGAGTTTTGCTCAAAACCCACTAATGGACCTCCCATATCTGGATTTCTGAAACCCCCAGCTAAAAAGTTAGGGATGAGGTTGGAGAAAGTATTTTAGGTGTCCATAACCTAAAATTTTTATTTTTTCCAAAGCTATAGGTCTAGTTTAGTTCCATCAGTGGGTTTTGCTCAAAACCCACTGATGGACCTCCCATATCTGGATTTCTGAAACCCCCAGCTAAAAAGTTAGGGATGAGGTTGGAGAAAGTATTTTAGGTGTCCATAACCTCAAATTTTTATTTTTTTCAAAGCTATAGGTCTAGTTTAGTTCGATCAGTGGGTTTTACTCAAAACCCACTGATGGACCTCTCATATCTGGATTTCTGAAACCCCCAGCTAAAAAGATATTGTTGAGGTTGGAGAAAGTATTTTAGGTGTCCATAACCTCAAATTTTTATTTTTTCCAAAGCTATAGGTCTAGTTTAGTTCCATCAGTGGGTTTTGCTCAAAACCCACTGATGGACCTCCCATATCTGGATTTCTGAAACCCCCAGCTAAAAAGTTAGGGATGAGGTTGGAGAAAGTATTTTAGGTGTCCATAACCTCAAATTTTTATTTTTTCCAAAGCTATATGTCTAGTTTAGTTCCATCAGTGGGTTTTGCTCAAAACCCACTGATGGACCTCCCATATCTGGATTTCTGAAACCCCCAGCTAAAAAGTTAGGGATGAAGTTGGAGAAAGTATTTTAGGTGTCCATAACCTCAAATTTTTATTTTTTCCAAAGCTATAGGTCTAGTTTAGTTCCATCAGTGGGTTTTGCTCAAAACCCACTGATGGACCTCCCATATCTGGATTTCTAAAACCCCCAGCTAAAAAGTTAGGGATGAGGTTGGAGAAAGTATTTTAGGTGTCCATAATCTCAAATTTTTATTTTTTTCAAAGCTATAGGTCTAGTTTAGTTCTATCAGTGGGTTTTGCTCAAAACCCACTGATGGACCTCCCATATCTGGATTTCTGAAACCCCCAGCTAAAAAGTTAGGGATGAGGTTGGAGAAAGTATTTTAGGTGTCCATAACCTCAAATTTTTATTTTTTTCCAAAGCTATTGGTCTAGTTTAGTTCCATCAGTGGGTTTTGCTCAAAACCCACTGATGGACCTCCCATATCTGGATTTCTGAAACCCCCAGCTAAAAAGTTATTGTTGAGGTTGGAGAAAGTATTTTAGGTGTCCATAACCTCAAATTTTTATTTTTTCCAAAGCTATAGGTCTAGTTTAGTTCCATTAGTGGGTTTTGCTCAAAACCCACTGATGGACCTCCCATATCTGGATTTCTGAAAACTCCATATGAATAGAGAGGTTAGAGGTAGGAGATGATGTTTTAGGTGTCCAACCATCTATATATTAGATATCACCAATCAAATAGGAGTAGTTTAGAAATATCAGTGAGTTTTGACCAAAACCCACTGATGGACCTCTCATATCTGAATTTCTGAAAATTCTATATGAATAGAGAGGTCAGAGGTAGGAGATGATGTTTTAGGTGTCCAAACATCTATATATTAGATATCACCAATACAATAGGTGTCCAACCATTTCAGGCCCAATGACCCTAAAAGGCCTAATGTGTGATTTCTTCGCGGTTCTTTATTATTAAATTTTAACATCTCGGAGAAGTCCAAATAAAAATGGATAGCAAATTTGAACTCCTTGTAACCTCAGAAATCCACAGAAACTGAAATTTTTACAATCGGAGCTCTCTAGGTCAATTAGTGACCTTTTAGGGACATTGGGGCTGAAATGGAAACATTTCAGCCCCACGTTGGGCCTGAAATGATTCCATTTCAGGCCCGCATTGAGCTTGAAATGGAATCATTTTAGGCCCAACGTGGGGCTGAAATGTTTCCATTTCAGCCCCAATGACCCTAAAAGGTCACTGATTGACCTAGAGAACTCCGATTGTAAAAATTTCAGTTCCTGTGGATTTCTGAGATTACAAGGAGTTCAAATTTGCTATCCATTATCTAGTTTGGACTTCTCCGAGGTGTTAAAATGTAATAACAAAGGATCGAAAAAAGACTCTTAATATTGGACACGTTGGGGCTGAAATGGAAACTAAAAGGCCACTGATTGACCTAGAGAGCTCCGATTGTAAAAATTTCAGTTCCTGTGGATTTCTGAGGTTACAAGGAGTTCAAATTTGCTATCTATTGTTTATTTGGACTTCTCCGAGGTGTTAAAATGTAATAACAAAGAATCGAGAAAAGTCCCTTAATATTGGGCACGTTGGGCCTGAAATGGAAACATTTCAGCCCCACGTTGGGCCTGAAATGGAACCATTTCAGGCCCTACGTGGGCGGCTGAAATGTTCTTTTAGTTTTAATTTAATAAAAATATTTTAATTAATTTCAATATTTTTTTTTGTTTTGAGAAAGGTTCCATAATATTATTATCAAAATATAAAGGAACATCTTTTTATGGTCCGTCTCGAAATTCATTACTGACAATGAGAAAGAGAAAGGGAAAGAGAATTGCATGCAGTACTTGTCGGTAGGGGTATAAGAGGAAGTTTACTAAAATATATGCGCCCTTTGGTAACATTGAAACCATGATACGCCTTTTGGTAAATACCAATACTTAGGTACGCCCTTTGGTAAATTGCCGATGATTTAAATGGGAGCACGGCTATTACGCATATTTAGCCTTCATCTCTTGTGTGTCCTTCTGGATTATGAATATTAGTAGCAACATGAGGCTCTCTACTTGTGGGTTAAGTGAATATGATTTATACTTTATAACTCGTTTGGTCTTTTACTATTTTGAAACTCTATGGTAATCAGTAGGATTTATGATCTTTATGAGTGCAATCTTGGGGAGAGGGATTGAAATTCGGAAAAAAAAAATGCATAATGAAAATTTCTGCCCATTCTCCTCTATAATTGAGAATCACTCTCTGATGTAGGTACGGCTTGATCATTTCCGAAGTGGAGCTAGTGATCTCAAGGTTGCACCCAAATTGCTGCAGATGAAACTGCCAGATATGAATTCCACTAACCAGAGCCATGTGTGCTTTGGGACGCGAGAAAATAAGCTTACCCCGACAGTAAACCAAGATGCTGAAGTATTTCTTCTAAATGTTGTTAACATGGGCTTCTTTGACCGACTTAGTTTGGCCTGGAGGATGCTATTTCCAACCAAAGTACGAAAGAATTCCAATGCAAAAACTGCAAAGCAGCGGCTTAAGATGATACTATTCTCTGATAGGTGTGATATTAGCGATGAGGCAAAGCAAAAGATAATTAACAATATTATTGAGGCACTTTCTGAATTTGTTGAGATTGATTCCCTGGATAAGGTTCAACTCAATGTTTCCACAGACACGGATCTTGGTACGCTCTATTCAGTAACCATTCCGGTCCGACGTGTGCGGCCAGAGTACCAAGATTCTGAGGAGGATTACATTGGAAACATATCAAACATTGAGTATAAAGACACTGGCGAAAGATCAGGCAATATAGATGTAAAATTTGATTTCTTCCTGCCAAGTGACCATTCGAAGAAGGTGAAGTGGATATCTGACAAATAAGTTTGTTGGGCATGCAAGAAGAATATCCTCTCTTTTTTTTTTGGCTGCCACTTGGATCCTCAGATATTAGGATTTAGAATGTCGCTTACAGGATCCTGTTGAAATTGTCTGCATTTAGTTCCAACTTTTGTGCAGTTGGCAGACACAATTTGAATGTTGAGTAGTTTAAACGTTGAGTTGCATAATGTACTTGCCTTGGCAGAAGAACCTTATTTTTGTAATGATTCGATCAAATCTTAGACCCTGTGCTTAAACCTGGACCAAGTCACCAAACTGGTTGATACTTGATACTTTAAGTAGAGGGCATTCAGTTGAATTGGATTTTGTACGAGGGCTTGTGAACCTCACTAAATTTGTCCAAAACTTATTGCAGTAATGGGTTGATCATTATATTCCGAAGGTACAAATTTAAAAGATTATGGAACATTTTGAGAAAGCTAATGTTATTTCTAAGTGAACTTGGCTTACAATTAAGGTTAATATATAAAATATATTTTGATAACTGATAAGTACCATTTTATTGATCATTTTAGTTGTCAAAATCCATATTTGATCCATGTCTTTCTTACTTAATTGTGAAATTACCCTAGGTTTTAGAACTTACTTTTATTTTAGACTTAATTACAAATCCTGATATATTTGAATTATTTTGCCACTAAATTTTTGATCTATTTTTGTAGGCATGAAAGGATCATGTACCTAGGGCATACTGAGTCAAACGTGAGTCGGAAGTGGACCCGGATCGAGTTATCAAGCTTCGGATTAATCTGGGTCGTCCGATTCAAAAGCGGCTAGATCTGAGCCATCTGGGACCATCTGAGGCAATCCGAGCTAGGGTTAGGGCTGATCAAGTACTGAGATCAAGATCTGAGACTTTCATCCCAATCAGAGATCATCCAACCGTTGGATCAAGCTCAGAGGGTTCTAGACTGTCCATTCAAAGATTAGGTTGATCTGGACCATCCGTTGCAAATCTGGAGGATCCGAGCTACCCCGAGGCAGATCTTGACCCTTGATCAACATCATCAAAGTTTGGTTCAGATCAGATGAAGATCAGCCGTTGGATTTCCTCAAATCAATCTGAGCCGTCCGTTGTCAAGTACTTAATCAAAATTTCTTCAGCTTTATTCCTTGTCGCGTCTTCGCCGCAACAGTGCTATGTTCTTCATTCTTCTTCGTTTTTCTTGCAAATTCTCTTAGTTGAAGGCGTGACCACCTTAACCTAGACCTTGGATCAAAATCTGAATCATTGGGGGATAGTTTCCTTGGAGATTTCAGCTCAAATTACGTCGGAACAGGGCTGTTTGAGGGTTTCGGCAGTTCTGCAATCAAATCCCTTGAATCTCATCCGCGAGCCACTTGCGATCGTCTGAGCCGTCTGTAGGGGTCCTCAGGTGAGCTCAGATGATCCTCAATTCATCATCGCAATCCCATCCATTGAGATAGAGGAGATTGGATT
This sequence comes from Boesenbergia rotunda, assembly GCA_024364735.1. Taxonomy (NCBI): domain Eukaryota; kingdom Viridiplantae; phylum Streptophyta; class Magnoliopsida; order Zingiberales; family Zingiberaceae; genus Boesenbergia; species Boesenbergia rotunda. Next base: position 11,216 of record JAGFNQ010007313.1, on the reverse strand, counting down.
GGAAAATTCTAGCTGAGTGCAGAGTGAGCAGAGTCGACTGTAGAGACGATTTCCCACTGATTTGCGGAGCTGAATGGGTTCTTGCCTTGCCCTTGCGTGACGAACAAGGAGGTTTTGAGCTCGGGAAAGGATTGAGGATTAATCTTTTTAGTTAAATTTCAGTTTTAGCTGTAGTTTTAATTTCTGCCGCAATTTCTGTTTCTAAAATTCTATTTCAGCTGCTGTAATTTACATTTCTGAATTGTTTTGCTCAAATTAGGTTTTAGTTCTGCAAGTAAATTAGCTAGGTGTCTTGTTCAGTGATCAATTGAATTACATTCCAGTTATTTTCTGTTTAATGCTTGCGTATCAACTCAATTGTTGCGTGCCAGTTGTGTAGTTGCGTGCCAAGTTTAATTTCTTCATATCAGTAGTTTCAGCCCTATTTCTGATGGTTTCATTAGTTTTTGTCAAGTAATCATTAGCCTTTTTAAGTCTTCTGAATTTAGATTAGAAACTCGCATTTAGATTGCCTTAATTGTTTGTTCAGCATTCTAGTAATTCCTGCATTTAAACTGATTCTGCAAAGCTTCATTTGAGTTCTGCATTAGGGGGTTTTTAAAGTGATTCATTTTCGGTTGTGAACATCTGAATTCATTCCTGTTATTCACACCACTAGTAGCTAAGCTTGTCAAGCTAAATTGTGTAGTTCAATCTATGAATTCAGTCCATATCTGCATTAAGTTACAGCTAGATGCGTATCAGCAGTTTCACTGCTGCAATGCTTCCGGTAATCAGCTCTGAAGTTGTATCAAGACAACATTAGTTCTTCTGAACTTTATCCGAACATTTAGATTGGAGAATATTGATCTCAGCTGCTTGGTTTGCTTATGAATGTAATTGGGTGCTTCTCGGCATTTAGTTCTGAAATCTGCATGTTGTTTCTGTATTCATGAACCTTCATTTCTGCATTCAACTTAGTGAATTCTGCCTCCATTTCTGCACATTCCATTCTGCATTGAGTTTGTCTCACATTGCTGCCTTCAATTGTTAATTTCTTCACTCCTTCATGCAGAGCACTTCACTATGAGCTTGATTTCCAAACTAGACTGACCACTTTATGCTGAATTGTCAGTTTATGATTTCTGCGCTTAGCATAAGTCTTGTTTTTGGCACATAAGTTTGAACATTTACGTATCAAGTTTGTTTCAAAGCCTTACTTTGTATCAAGTCTTTATTCCTGAAATTAGGTTTATAATCTTGCATTAGTTTCAACTAAAGATTGCAGCACTGTTTAGATGCACTTGCTTAGCATTTGGATTGCGCTCAGGATCGATTTGGCTTTTTACATTCGGTTTAGTGTATTGGTAGACTAAGTTTTCCCTTGGTTGAGTTATTAATTGCTATCACCTTGTTTGGTTCATTAGGTTGGTTTCCTTTATTTTCGTTGTGTTTTCATTTATGATTGAAACCAACCCCACATTTAATTTGAAACCCAAAAATATCAACGACACATAAACTCAAGCTCGAATCAAACAATCTCAACTAGCCCTAGGAAAAATACGACCTGTGGCCCCTTTACTACGTTTTCATCTTTGATTGCAAAAAGGGTTTCCAGCTTACACATATCTAAATTTTGAGACCCACACTTTCGTGACAACTTATTCTGAGGGTATCAAAATTTTTGGCACCGTTGCCGGAGAAGCAACTAGTTGATTTGTTTGATTTTTGCTTGTACACTTATTTCACATCTTTCTTGATTTATTTTTGTGCTTACTGCTATATCTGGTGATCTGATTTTTATTTGTTTCATCTGTTTATCTACTTTTATTGCGATTTGTTTTTGGTTTTATGACCAGGTCTACAGGTGGTGATCTTGAAGAATTTGACCCTGAAATTGAGATGACTTTCAGAGCAAGGAGGAACCAAGGCATACTTTCAGAGACTACAGATATTCCTCCTCTTCAGTCTATTCCCACTCATTCAGGCAGTATCATGGCAGACCACCAGAAGACTATGAAGGAACTCGCAGCACCAGATGTTACATTTCAGTATTCCAACATTGCTTATCCAGAGCTGGCTGGAAATTTTGAGCTTAGATCTAGACTCATCAATTTGCTGCCCAAGTTTCAAGGATTATCTGGAGAAGATCCAAATAGACACCTGCATGAGTTTCACGTTGTATGCTCCACTATGAAGCCTCAGGACATTTCAGAATAAGATATTAAACTGAGAGTTTTCCCCTTTACACTGTCAGGAGCAGCAAAAGATTGGTTTTACTACTTACCTACTGGGCACGTGTCTAGTTGGATTTCTATGAAGAAAGCATTTTTGGAAAAATATTTCCCAGCCTCCAGAACAGCAATAATTCGAAAAAGCATTTGTGGCATTCAGCAAGTAGTGGGGGAGACACTTTATGACTACTGGTAGAGATTCAACAAACTGTTCTCTAGTTGCCCCCAGCATCAGATCAGCGAGCAGCTTCTGATTCAGTACTTTTATGAGGGATTGTTGCAGATGGACAGGATTATGATAGATGCTGCAGCTGGAGGAGCCCTAGTGAACAAAACGCCAAATCAAGCTAGGGAACTCATTTCAAACATGGCTGAGAATTCACAACAGTTTGGGAGCAGAGCATTGACCACTAGAGGAGTTAATGAAGTCCAGATGGTTTCGAATGAACAGAAAGAAATGAAGAATGCAATGGTGGAGCTCACATCAGTGATGAAGCAATTGTCTGTTAATAATGCAATTCAAAGTTCAAATCTTTCAGCAACTCCACAAGCTAATCAAGTTATAGGGGTATGCAGTATTTGCTCTAGTCAAGAGCACAACTCAGATTCATGTCCCACCCTCCAACAAGACGAGACAGTAACGGCATTGGTTAGGGGACAATTATAACCCCGGTTGGAGGGATCATCCAAATATGAGGTATGGGAACTCTTTCTACCAACAGAACCCGCAGCAACAACAATTCCAGCAACCACAACCATCTTTCCAGCAACCACAGCGATTTCAGCCCCAAAATCTGCAAATTCAGCCCCAAAATCAGCCTTTCCAGCCAACATTTCAGAATTTCCAGCCACCAGTTCAAGGGATTCAACAAGGTTTCCAAGGGAATTTGAATTTTCAGCAACAATACCAACCTTTACAGCAACAATTCCAGCAGCCACAGCAAGAATTGCAGCCTTGGAACCAAAATTTTCAGCCACCAAATCAAGGATTTCAGCCCAATCAATTTCAATTCTCATCACAACCACCTTCACTTCAAAATCAGAATTTTCAAGGCTATAATTCTCAGCAAATTCAACCAACATTCCAGCCTACTTATCAGCCAAGTCAACACCAATTTCAGCCCTCCTATCAGCCCAACAGCCCCAATTCCAACAATCACAGCAGGATAATATCATTGGAGCTTTACAAAACCTCGGAAGGCAAATGAGATAATTGGCTAGTGATATGAATCAAATTAAAGCTCAAGGATCAAGCCAACTACCTTCCCAAGTTGTTCCCAATCCGAAAGGAAACGTGAGCGCTATTTATTTGAGGAGTGGGAAGGTTGCATCAACTCAAAATGGTCCAAGAGCTGAATTTTCTGAAAACAAGGCATCACCTATAATTTCAGCACCGATCAGCCCCGAAACCACTTCAAAATCAGTGGATTCTTCCCCTAGTCCGTGCCCAACTCCTTCCTCCAGTAATCCTGCAATTTTGGTGGAAAACGGAGGAGAAATCAGTGCCGAGACTCAATTCACAGCAGCTACACCGCAGGGGACAGCAGTCCAAATTTCAGCCCCTCCACTTTCGGCAAAAGAAGATGAATTTAGGGTTCCCTTGCCCTTTCCACAGCGGAGAACTCAAGCCAAAAGTCAAGTGGAGGAGGAGAAAACCAAAGAGTACAACGAGCTGGTTAAATTGTTTAGCAAAGTAGAGGTTAATGTACCCCTGTTGACCATGATTAAACAGATTCCTAAGTATGCCAAATTTTTGAAAGATCTCTGTGTTCACAAGAAGAAGCTTAAGGAAAATGAGTTGGTCAGCTTGGGGAAGAATGTTTCATCGCTCATCCATAGCATACCGCAAAAGTGCGAAGACCCTGGAGCTTTTACTATATCATGTGAAATAGGGAGGACTATTTTTCATGACGCTATGCTAGATTTGGGAGCCTCCATCAATGTAATGCCCAGATCAGTCTTCCAGATGCTTGGTATTGGACCTCTACAGTCCACTGGAGTTGTGATTCAGCTAGCAGACAGAAGCCAAACCCACCCGGCAGGAGTTATTGAAGATGTTTTGGTCAAAGTGAAGGAGTTGATTTTCCCTGCAGACTTCTACATTCTAGACATGGAAGGAGAGTATCTTGCACGTAGATCCCCACTTATCCTTGGAAGGCCTTTTTTGAAGACTGTTAGAACAAAAATTGATGTATATGCTGGCACACTTTCGATGGAAGTGGGGGACACAGTAGTCCAGTTTAGTATTTTTGATGTCCTGAAGGACTCTAGGGGAGATCACTCAATCATGAGTGTGGACACCACAGATGAGACTGTTGAGGCACAGTTAATTGTTGATGATGTTGCATTTAACATAGTGGGAGGAGCTTTGATTTCAGAGGAAGCTGAGGAGATGGATGGAAAAGCATGTGACAGCCTTGATTTCAAAACTGAAGCTTTATCGGATTTTTCTTATTTTTTATTTTGTCACGATACTGCTATTGATGGTTCTAATTTTTCTAATAAGGTTGTTGCAGGTATTACTAAGGAGGCATGCACAGGAGATGATTCTACAGGTGTAGGGGATTGCACAAAGCCCCAGGGACCACCATCATTGACCGATACATTAGAAAATTCAGAGTGTTAGTGATATGAGAGAAGTGTCCTAAGGCAATCGCCTTATGATTGTAAACATTTATTTTAATAAATGATAATTCACTATTTGAGTATACATGTTTGTATTTGATTGGGATCTTAAACTCATATACTGAATGTCCGCCATACAATTCACAGCATAAGAGAATTTGTGATGGGATCACAACTAGTGATTATCTCTAAATGTGCAAATGTGAATTGTTGGAAATATCCCTAGTCGATGAATTGATAAATACGGACACTATCAATTCTGTTGAGACTAGCATGGGTTATTCTCTATTCAGCTGATTCTCACTGGCTGGTGACATTGGGATGTCCGGAGATAAACATGGATGCTAGTTAAGGGAACTAGTTCATTGGAGTGACTAGCTGTAAGACTTCATATGGGAATCTACATGTAGATATGTCAATGAAGATCTTACTGCGGCTTAAGTGCGATGTTCCTTTGACTTGCGGTGTTCAAGTCATCTTGGTCATGGAGACTTATACTTTGACATCTTAAGCAAGCATCTCCAAGGAGGTGTGGACCCAGGATGATCGGGTATAAGCCGAAGTGCCCGAAGATGTTTGAACAGCCTACAAAGGATTCACCACTCCTTGCGAGGAGATGTATACCCAGGCCTATCGTCGGATTGTTACTCAAAGCCTCTGGCCAGAGCATATCATGTTAAGAGTGTGAGTCTCTTAAATACATGAGAGTAATTAAAAATCCAAAGGACGAGAAAGACACTACTTGGGCTAGGTGTGACGTAGTCAGCCTAGTGGGGACTGACACCATTGACCGTGTCCTGAACCAAGTGGGTATAAGGTGGTGAAGGGAATGGGGCACGATTTAGTAGAGCTGCTGAAGGGTTTCAGAATAATTTCTTCTGAGGTCAAACCGTTGATCTTTCGATTAATTGGGGATCATGATGTACTACTAGGTGCCACTCATGATCGTTCTATAATTAGTTAATTATAAACGGCCAACATAAATCGAAAGCCTATTTAGTCACACGCACTACGAGTAATCCGAGGAATTTAAAACGAGTTGAAAATTGGATTTTCCGATCAAGAGAAATAAGTCGAATCTGAGTTAATCAGAGGCGCAATGGAAGCTAAAAATGGCTAAGTCTTTTGAAGGCTTTTTGGGCGAATTAAATGAGTTTAATTCGCGACCGGTTCGGGTTGGTTTGGCCGGCCAAAGAGGGTGCTAACCCTCCTTGTGGTGGCCGGCCATTAAAGGGAGATTAAACCAATTTAATTGGTTTAATTAATAAAATAAATCTAGTGTGATTTATTTTATAAATTATGGATAAATAAATTTGTATAAAGAAATTTATATAAATAAAATTTATAGAAATTTATTCTTTTATGGAAGATTAAAATAATCCATGAATTGGTTTATTTTAATTTTATAAAATCAATTATGAATTGATTTTTCCATAATAAGAAAGTTTATAAATTTCTTATAAAAAATTTATTCCATAATTTAAAGAGAAGAAGAATTAGTTTTATTATAAATTGGTTTATAATAAAGACTCGGTTTAAACGGAATAATTAATAAGAAAATTTATAAGATAAATTTCTTATAACTAATTCCGTTAATTCGGTTTGGAGGGAGACTTAGCAAAGGAGTTGCTACTATATAAAGGAACCAAAGGCTAGCCCTTATTCCAATCAATTAATCAAGAGATTAATTATTCTCTCCCTCTCTCTCTTAATCTCTCCTTCTCCCTCTCTTCCCTTAGGGCCGGCGCCCACCCTAGCTCCCCTAGGGCCGGCGCCCAACCTACATCCAAGGTGGTGGAGGCCGTGAGCTTCAAGAAGAAGAAGGAGAACCCGAACACGAAGAAGAAGAAGCGGATAGCGACTCCTCTCTTCTCGGAATTCGATTCCGTTACTTCGTTGGTTAGTTTCCTATCTTTCCTCTCTTGTTCATCTAGTTGTGCCTTCCGAGAATCTAGTAGTTCTCGTCGGCACAAAACTCGTGACTTTGCGAAGTCATCCCGAAGAGAACTCGGCGTGGACGCGAATAGAGGCGGAGCTTCCAAGGGACGCTACGGTTGGATCTCGTCCCTTACTTCGAGTTACGAGAGGTACTTGGTAAATTTGTTTACTTTTCTGCAAAGTTTTATTTTATGATTATGTCAACACAATGTAAGGTTGCATGCTAGATACGAAGTTAAAATAATTTAGGAAATTATTTTATGCAAACTCTTCCGCTGCACGAAAAATTTTGAATTTTACGAACTCGTATCCTTGTCGACATGCACCCGGTCCCAATAGTGGTATCATAGCCGGTTAGTGTTCGACTTAATCATATAATTGTTTTGTGGAAAACTTTGTCATGATCTCAATTTCGGAAAAATTTTCAATTATGGAAACTTTCAAATTATAATAAATTTTAGATTTAGGAATTTCAAAGTTTGGAAATCCTCATGAAATTTCGCAAACGTTTGAAATTTTCTAGTTTCTGAAATTTTATAATAATTGTGAAAACTTCCCATCTTTGGAAACTTTCCAATTTTGGAAAATTTTCCAATTTTTGGAAATATGTAAGTTTTCTTTGTACCAGAAACTTACAATTATTCTGAAAACCTATTTTCGAAATCTCGCAATTTTGGGCACTTTCTTTTAAGAAAGTCTAGACAAATTCATGGACAGTTAATTGACAATTAAATTTGAATTGGTTTTTAAATTGACAACAAAATTCTTTACTTTGGATTGAGTCTCGGGGAGCCGTCCAATTTAGAGTTAGTTGTTGTAATTTAATTTCCCAATTTTTAATTGAAATTGTCATGTTTGATTTGGATTGAGCCTCGGGGAGCCGTCCAATTGGATTTACAACACATTACTTTTCTTTGGGTATCTGAGCCTCGGGGAGCCACCCTTAGAAAACGATTTGTTGTAATTAATTAAATCCATGAATAAAATATGTTTTAAGAGGTGATGCTCTTACATATTGTTGTCTCCAAAATTAATTAGGAAAATGGTTTCCTATAGAGTTTTCTTAAATGAGATTTTCATGAAAATAATATGTAGTTGAATTAAGGGATTTGTCTCTTAATTTAATAAGATTTGATTTAGAGAAATCAAAGTCTTGAACATATTATTTCCGAAATTAATTATGATAATTTAGGAAATTGTTTCCCAAAACAATTCCTTTAATATAGTATGAGATTAGAATTAGGAAATCCGGTTCCTAATTCAATTAATGAGACTTGATAACTTAAGTCACATACATACTTTATTAAGGAAATCGTTAGTCATGACAAATGTCATGAATGTGCTTAGAAAAGATGAGACCCAAAACCTCTTACAAAATATTAAGGCTAACACCTTCCATTAATATGGTTAGAATCAGAGTTTTGTTTCTCGTTTGGGTTGATGGACACATCCATGCCCGACTTGAACCTCAACATGTTCAAACCATGGAATTAGTTTATGTGTAATATAGTTGGAGTCAGAGGTCAATCCTTAGTTTTGGTTGTTGGACACATCCAAGCCTGACTAAACGGTTGAATGAGCTCCAACCATATTAAAACTATTTCTTGATTAATGGGTCAGCCTTAAGCTTGGAGCATCGATTTGTTATGCCACAGCCAAGGTCGATGCAAAGAGAGGTGCAGTTGGGTGCTATGTACTTTGTTGCATACTTGTTAATGAGTTAACAACCCAATGATTTATGCAAACATTCAATTAGTTGATAGCATAATGTGATAGTTACATATATGTGATGTGTAATCGGTTTAATTACCTACCTTCATAGCTAAGAAAAACTTGATGGCCACAGCCATGGTTGATCTTATCTATGGTTGGATATCAACCTATTTGGAGATGCTCCTACAATCTCCCGAATTGATAAAAAGGGTTATTCAATTTGAAAAATAAATAGGATTTTATTAATGTATATTGATACATTCTTTAATCAATCTTCTCACATAAGCTCAATTTGTATTTCTAGGTTAATCACTCGATCATGTCTTCTCTAAACTTGCGTTCCATTTTGGACACCAATAAACTAACTGGGCCGAACTTCATGGACTGGCTTCGAAACTTAAGGATAGTCCTCAAGGCAGAGAAGCTTGCTTATGTCCTTGAAAATCAACTTCCTGACCGTCCTCCAGAAAATGCAACTCCAGACCAATTGTTGGCCTATCAGAAACATGTGACCAATTCTGAACTTGCGAGTTGCATTATGCTAGCCTCTATGGTACCTGAGCTGCAAAAGCAGCATGAGCATATGGATGCTTATACCATCATCTTCCATCTTCATGAGTTGTTTGAAGAGCAGGCGAGATCCGAAAGGTTCGAAGTCTCCAGACTCCTCTTCACCACTAAGATGCAGGAAGGCACTTCTGCCTCGCAGTTTGTGTTAAAGATGTTGGGGTACATTGAGCGACTGAGCACACTCGGTTTTTGCAATGCCTGAGTTGCTCAACCTGCTGAAGACTGTAAAGCCTTCTGTGAAGCAGGATCAAAAGACGGTACTGATAGTTGGTTCCTCGAAGAAAGGTTCTAAGAGGAAGGCCAAAGAACAGAATAAAGGAAAGAAGAAAAAGGCCAAAAAGACCGGAAAAACCCCAAAAGACACTTGCCATCATTATGGCAAGGAGGGTCACTGGCGAAGAAACTGCAAGGTTTATCTTGAGTCCTTAAAGAAGAAGGCATCCGATGCCCCATCTTCTTTAGGTATCTTCGTTATTGAATGTCACTCTATTTCCTCAAATACCTGGGTACTTGATACTGGGTGTGACTCACAGATATGTAATGACATAAAGGGGCTAAGGAATAGAAGAAGGCTCGTCAAGGGAGAAGCGAATTTGTGAGTTGGAAATGGAGCAAAGGTTGCTGCTATTGCCATCGGAACATATTTGCTAAAGCTCCCGACTGGACTTGTCTTAGAATTGGATAATTGCTATTTTGTTCCTTCGTTAATAAAGAACATTATATCTATTTCATGTTTGAATGAAAAAGGTTACCATTTAACTTTTAGTAACAATTGTTGTTACATAACTTTAAATGGCGTTCATTATGGGAATGGAACTTTGTGCAATGGCATCTACACGTTAGATTTATCCAGTGACGTTTTCAATATCGAAGTTAACAACAAATGTGCTCGAATAGATAATCGAATAGACTCCTACACGTGGCATTGTCGTCTTGGCCATGTAAGTAAGAAACGCATGACCGAATTACACCGATGTAGAATTTTGGAATCATTTGAACCCGGTTCATTTGATACATGCGAATCATGCTTAAAAGGCAAGATGACCAAATTACCCTTTCCCGGAAAAGGTAATCCAGTGGGAGAGTTGCTTGGTCTAATACATACCGATGTATGCGGACCAATGTCAACTCAAGCACAAGGAGGCTATAACTACTTCATCACCTTTATCGATGATCACTCACGATTCGGTTATGTGTTCTTGATGAAACACAAATCTGAAGCTTTTGATAAATTCAAAGAATTCAGAAATGAAGTAGAGAAACAACTTGGCAAAAGTATTAAAATACTTCGATCCGATCGGGGTGGAGAATACTTAAGTCAAGAGTTCCAAGATTATCTTAGGGACAATGGGATATTATCCCAATGGACTCCGCCGTATACACCACAGCATAATGGTGTATCTGAGAGGCGAAACCGAACCTTGATGGACATGGTTAGGTCGATGATGAATCATGCAACTCTTCCAAAATCCTTTTGGGACTATGCACTTAAGACAGCTGTTTACTTGCTAAACAGAGTCCCGACCAAGGTAGTCTCTACTACTCCATATGAGATTTGGAATAGTAAGAAACCTCACTTAACTCACCTTAAGATATGAGATTGTCCTGCTTATATGAAGCGGGTTGTATCAGACAAATTGGATGCTAAGTCTGATAAATGTCTATTTATTGGATACCCTAAGGAAACGAAAGGTTACCAATTCTATCATCCCTTGGAACAAAAGGTGTTTGTTTCAAGGCATGCTGTATTTCTGGAAAAAGAATTTCTTTTACAAGAAAACAGTGGGAGTGGCATTGAGCTTGATGAAGTTCAAGAAACTCCAATAGACATTACAGAGACACCTAGTCTAGACCCACAACCGATAATTCATAGTGATGAGCTATCTGTTGAACCTAAAACTACACCACCTCTTCGTAGGTCTGATAGGACACGCAACATTCCAGAGAGATACGGATTCTCGTAAGTGAATCGAACGACGTGTTGCTCATTGACGATGACGAACCTATCAGTTATGAAGATGTTTGAAAAGTTCAGAAAGGGACAAATGGCTTGAAGCCATGAAGTCGGAAATGGATTCCATGTACGAAAATCAAGTATGGGACTTGGTTAACCCACCTGAAGGGATAAACCATAGGGTGCAAGTGAGTTTTCAAGAA
>JAGFNQ010007312.1:267259-510697 GCA_024364735.1 Boesenbergia rotunda | reverse complement strand
TAGGACACGCAATATTCCAGAGAGATACGGATTTCTCGTAAGTGAATCGAACGACATGCCAAGCAGAACCTATCAGTTATGAAGATGTTCTGAAAAGTTCAGAAAGGGACAAATGGCTTGAAGCCATGAAGTCGGAAATGGATTCCATGTACGAAAATCAAGTATGGGACTTGGTTAACCCACCTGAAGGGATTAAGCCCATAGGGTGCAAGTGGGTTTTCAAGAAGAAAAACCGACATGGAAGGTAATTATGCTTAAATCCATTCGGATGCTCCTAGCCATAGCAGCTCATTATGATTATGAGATATGGCAAATGGATGTGAAAACAGCTTTCCTTAATGGAAACCTGCTTGAGGATGTATACATGATACAACCTGAAGGTTTCACATCGGTTGATAAAACCAAAGTATGCAAGCTTCGACGATCCATATATGGACTGAAGCAAGCATCCAGGAGCTGGAACATCCGTTTTGATGAGACAATCAAAGAGTTTGATTTCTCACAAAATCCTGACGAACCTTGTGTGTACAAGAAGGTTAGTGGGAGTGCAGTCGTATTCCTAGTATTATATGTCGATGACATATTACTTATAGGAAACGATATATCAGTTTTACAGACAGTTAAAATTTGGTTGTCCAAAACTTTCTCCATGAAAGACCTGGGAGAAGCAACCTATATCCTTGGGATTAGAATCTATAGAGATAGATCAAAACGGTTGCTTGGTCTTTCGCAGTCTACATATATAGACCGAGTGCTAAAAAGGTTTAGCATGTCGGAATCCAAGAAAGGTTACCTTCCCATCAGGCATGGGATCAACCTTTCAAAGTCTATGTGTCCGCGCACAGAAGACGAGAGGATTTGCATGAATTGTTGTTGGGACCGGGTGCATGTCGACAAGGATACGGGTTCGTAAAATTTTAAATTTTTACGTGCAGCGGAAGAATTAGCATAAAATAATTTCCTAAATTATTTTAACCACGTATCTAGCATGCAACCTTATGATGTGTTGACTTAATCATAAAATAAAACTTTGCGGAAAAGTAAACTAATTTACTAAGTACCTTTCGTAACTCGAAGTAAGGGACGAGATCCAACCGTAGCGTCCCTTGGAAGCTCCGCCTCTATTCGCGTCCACGCCGAGTTCTCTTCGGGATGACTTCGCAAAGTCACGAGTTTTGTGCCGACGAGAACTACTAGATTCTCTATAGGCACAACAAGAAAGATCAAGAGAGGAAAGGGAAACTAACCACCAAGAAAACGGAATCGAATTCCGGGAAGAGAGGAGTCGCTATCCGCTTCTTCTTCTTCTTGTTTCGTTTCTCCTTCTTCTTGAAGCTCACGGCAACCTTGCTTGGTGTTGATAGGGTGCGCCGGCCCTAGCAAGGAAGGTGGGAGCCGGCCCTAATTCTCCAAGAAGGGCGCCGGCCCTAAGGGAAAGGAGAGGGAGAAGAGAATAAGAGAGAGGGAGAGAGGAAGTTACTAATCTCAATTAGTAATGCGTAATAAGGGCTTGCCTTTGGTTCCTTTATATAGTAGCAATTCCTTTGCTAAGTCTCCCTCTTAACGGAATTAACGGAATTAGTTATAAGAAATTTATCTTATAAATTCTCTTATTAATTGTTCCGTTTAAGCCGAGTCTTATTATAACTAATTTATAATAAAACAAATTCTTCTTCTCTTTAAATTATGGAATAAATTTTATAAGGAATTTATAAACTTTCTTATTATGGAAAAATCAATTCATAATTGATTTTATAAAATTAAAATAAACCAATTCATGGATTATTTTAACTCCCATAAAAGAATAAATTTCTACAAATTTATTTATATAAATTTCTTTATACAAATTTATTTATCCATAATTTATAAAATAAATCGCACTAGATTCATTTTATTAATTAAACCAATTAAATTGGTTTTCTCCCTTTTAATGGCCGGCCAACCAAGGAGGTTGCACCCTCTTTGGCCGGCCCAAACCGAGCCGAACCAACGCGAATTAAACTCATTTAATTCGCCCAAAAAGCCTTCAAAGACTTACCATTTTTAGCTTCCATTGCGCCTCTGATTAACTCAGATTCGACTTATTTCTCTTGATCGGAAAATCCAATTTTCAACTCGTTTTAAATCCCTCGGATTACCGTAGTGCGTGTGACTAAATAGGCTTTCGATTTATGTTGGCCGTCTATAATTAACCAATTATAGAACGGTCATGAGTGGCACCTAGTAGTACATCATGACCCCCAATTAATCGAAAGATCAACGGTTTGACCTCAGAAGAAATTATTCTGAAACCCTTCAGCAGCTCTACTAAATCGTGCCCCATTCCCTTCACCATCTTATACCCACTTGGTTCAGGACACGGTCTATTTGTGTCAATCCCCACTAGGCTGACTACGTCACACCTAGCCCAAGTAATGTCTTTCTCATCCTTTGGATTTCTAATTACTCTCATGTATTTAAGAGACTTGCACTCTTAACATGATATACTCTAGCCAGAGGTTTTGAGTAACAATCCGACGATAGGCCTGGGTATACATCTCCTCGCAAGGAGTGGTGAATCCTTTGTAGGCTGTTCAAACATCTTCGGGCACTTCGGCTCATACCCAATCATCCTGGGTCCACACCTCCTTGGAGATGCTTGCTTAAGATGTTAAAGTATAAGTCTCCATGACCAAGATGACTTGAACACCGCAAGTCAAAGGAACATCGCACTTAAGCTGCAGTAAGAACTTCATTGACATATCTTTATAGATAACCATATGAAGTTTTACAGCTAGTCACTCCAATGAACTAGTTCCCTTAACTAGCATCCATGTTTATCTCCGGACATCCCAATGTCACCAGCCAGTGAAAATCAGCTGATTAGAGAATAACCCATGCTAGTCTCAACAGAATTGATAGTGTCCGTTTTTATCAATTCATCGACTAGGGATATTTTCAATACTTCACATTTGCACATTTAGAGATAATCACAAGTTGTGATCTCATCACAAATTCTCTTATGCTGTGAGTTGTATTGCAGACATTCAGTAGATGAGTTTAAGATCCCAATCAAATACACAAACATGTATACTCAAATAGTGAATTATCATTTATTAAAATAAATGTTTACAATCATAAGGCGATTGCCTTAGGACACTTCTCTCATATCACTAACAAACTCCCACTTGGCCTAATGCCAATCGCTACGATATCCAATACCACAGGCTCTAACATGACCCTCAAACTTGTTTTGAGGCAAGGCCTTAGTTAAAGGATCCGCTATGTTCCTTTCAGTGGGAACTCTCTCAATTTGTATGTCATTCCTACTTATAATCTCTCTGATCAGATGATAGCGGCGAAGCACGTGTTTGGATCGCTGATGAGACCTTGGTTCCTTTGCTTGTGCAATAGCTCCATTGTTGTCGCAGTAAACCGGCACTGCTTCATCAATGGTTGGAACTACACCAAGTTCGGAGACGAACTTCTTGATCCAAACTGCTTCCGTGGTATAATCCGCTACAGTGTCTTGTTTGGAACTATTCCAACTTATTGCGTCTCCATTCAAAGTAAATACGTATCCAGACTCAGATTTGGAGTCATCCTTATCTGTCTGGAAACTGGCATCTGTATACCCACGTATTACCATATCTCCTTCTCCATATATTAGGAATACATCTTTAGTTCTTCTTAAGTACTTAAGGATTGTCTTTACAGCCGCCCAATGATCCATTCCTGGATCTGACTGGTATCTGCTTGTGACGCTCAAAGCATACGATACATCGGGCCTTGTACATAACATAGCATACATGATAGATCCTATTGCGGATGCATAGGGAATTTTATTCATGCAAATCCTCTCGTCTTCTGTGCGCGGACACATAGACTTTGAAAGGTTGATCCCATGCCTGATGGGAAGGTAACCTTTCTTGGATTCCGACATGCTAAACCTTTTTAGCACTCGGTCTATATATGTAGACTGCGAAAGACCAAGCAACCGTTTTGATCTATCTCTATAGATTCTAATCCCAAGGATATAGGTTGCTTCTCCCAGGTCTTTCATGGAGAAAGTTTTGGACAACCAAATTTTAACTGTCTGTAAGACTGATATATCGTTTCCTATAAGTAAGATGTCATCGACATATAATACTAGGAATACGACTGCACTCCCACTAACCTTCTTGTACACACAAGGTTCGTCAGGATTTTGTGAGAAATCAAACTCTTTGATTGTCTCATCAAAACGGATGTTCCAGCTCCTAGATGCTTGCTTCAGTCCATATATGGATCGTCGAAGCTTGCATACTTTGGTTTTATCAACAGATGTGAAACCTTCAGGTTGTATCATGTATACATCCTCAAGCAGGTTTCCTTTAAGGAAAGTTGTTTTCACATCCATTTGTCATATCTCATAATCATAATGAGCTGCTATGGCCAGGAGCATCCGAATGGATTTAAACATAATTACCTTCCATGTCGGTTTTCTTCTTGAAAACCCACTTGCACCCTATGGGCTTAATCCCTTCAGGTGGGTTAACCAAGTCCCATACTTGATTTTCGTACATGGAATCCATTTCCGACTTCATGGCTTCAAGCCATTTGTCCCTTTCTGAATTTTTCAGAACATCTTCATAACTGATAGGTTCGTCATCGCTTATGAGTAACACGTCGTTCGATTCACTTACGAGAAATCCGTATCTCTCTGGAATATTGCGTGTCCTATCAGACCTACGAAGAGGTGGTGTTGTTTTAGGTTCAACTGATAGCTCATCATTATGAGGTATTGGTTGTGGGTCTAGACTAGGTATCTCTTTAATGTCTATTGGAGTTTCTTGAACTTCATCAAGTTCAATGCCACTCCCACTGTTTTCTTGTAAAAGAAATTCTTTTTCTAGAAATACAGCATGCCTTGAAACAAACACCTTTTGTTCCAAGGGATGATAGAATTGGTAACCCTTCGTTTCCTTAGGGTATCCAATAAATAGACATTTATCAGACTTAGCATCCAATTTGTCTGATACAGTCCGCTTCACATAAGCGGGACAACCCCATATCTTAAGGTGAGTTAAGTGAGGTTTCTTACTATTCCATATCTCATATGGAGTAGTAGAGACTACCTTGGTCGGGACTCTGTTTAGCAAGTAAACAGCTGTCTTAAGTGCATAGCCCCAAAAGGATTTTGGAAGAGTTGCATGATTCATCATCGACCTAACCATGTCCATCAAGGTTCGGTTGCGCCTCTCAGATACACCATTATGCTGTGGTGTATACGGCGGAGTCCATTGGGACAATATCCCATTGTCCCAAAGATAATCTTGAAACTCTTGACTTAAGTATTCACCACCCCGATCGGATCGAAGTATCTTAATACTTTTGCCAAGTTGTTTCTCTACTTCATTTCTGAACTCTTTGAATTTCTCAAAGGCTTCAGATTTGTGTTTCATCAAGAACACATACCCGAATCGTGAGTGATCATCGATAAAGGTTATGAAGTAGCTATAGCCTCCTTGTGCAAGAGTTGACATTGGTCCACATACATCAGTATGTATTAGACCAAGCAAATCTCCCACTGGATTACTTTTTCCGGAAAAGGGTAATTTGGTCATCTTGCCTTTTAAGCATGATTCGCATGTATCAAATGAACCGGGTTCAAATGATTCCAGAATTCCACATCGGTGTAATTCGGTCATGCGTTTCTTACTTACATGGCCAAGACGGCAATGCCAAGTGTAGGAGTCTATTCGATTATCTATTCGAGCACGTTTGTTGCTAACTTCGATATTGAAAACGTCACTGGATAAATCTAACGTGTAGATGCCATTGCACAAAATTCCATTCCCATAAAGAACGCCATTTAAAGTTATGTAACAACAATTGTTACTAAAAGTTAAATGATAACCTTTTTCATTCAAACATGAAATAGATACAATGTTCTTTATTAACGAAGGAACGAAATAACAATTATCCAATTCTAAGACACGTCCAGTGGGGAGCTTTAGCAAATATGTTCCGATGGCAACAGCAGCAATCTTTGCTCCATTCCCAACTCGCAAATCTGCTTCTCCTTTGACAAGTCTTCTTCTATTCCTTAGCCCCTGTATGTCATTACATATATGTGAGCTACACCCAGTATCAAGTACCCAGGTATTTGAGGAAATAGAGTGACATTCAATAATGAAGATACCTGAAGAGGATGGGGCATCGGATGCCTTATTCTTCAAGGACTCAAGATAAACCTTGCAGTTTCTTCGCCAGTGACCCTCCTTGCCACAATGATGGCAAGTTCCTTTTGGTTTCTTTTCAGTCTTTTTGGCCTTTTTCTTCTTTCCTTTATTCTGTTCTTTGGCCTTCCTCTTAGAACCTTTCTTCGAGGAACCAACTAACAGTACCGTCTTCTGATCCTGCTTCACAGCGGGCTCAACAGCCTTCAGCATGTTGATTAACTCAGGAATGGTAGTCTCCAGCTTGTTCATCCGATAGTTCATCACAAATTGTGAACAACTTTTGGGCAGACAATTCAAAATTAAGTCAATACTTAGTTCATGATCCATTGCAAAGCCGAGTGTGCCTAGTCGCTCAATGTACCCCAACATCTTTAACACAAATTGTGAGGCAGAAGTGCCTTCCTGCATCTTTGAGGTGAAGAGGAGTCTGGAGACCTCGAACCTTTCGGATCTCGCCTGCTCTTCAAATAACTCATCAAGATGGAAGATGATGGTATAAGCATCCATATGCTCATGCTGCTTTTGCAGCTCAGGTACCATAGATGCTAGCATGATGTAACCCGCCATTTCAGAATCGGTCACATGTTTCTGATAGGCCAACAATTGGTCTGGAGTTGCATTCTCTGGAGGATGGTTGGGAAGTTGATTTTCAAGGACATAAGCAAGCTTCTCTGCCTTGAGGACTATCCTCAGGTTTCGAAGCCAGTCCATGAAGTTTGGCCCAGTTAGTTTATTGGTGTCCAAAATGGAACGCAAGTTTAATGAAGACATGATCGAGTGATTAACCTAGAAATACAAATTGAGTTTATGTGAGAAGATTGATTAAAGAATGTATCAACATACATTAATAAAATCTTATTTATTTTTCAAATTGAATAACCCTTTTTATCAATTCGGGAGATCGTAGGAACATCTCCAAATAGGTTGATACCCAACCATAGATAAGAACAACCATGACTGTGGCCATCAAGTTTTTCTTAGCTATGAAGGTAGGTAATTATACCGATTACACATCACATATATGTAACTATCACTTTATGCTATCAACTAATTGAATGTTTGCATAAATCATTGGGTTGTTAACTCATTAACAAGTATGCAACATTATACATAGCACCCAACTGCACCTCTCTTTACATCGACCTTGGCTGTGGCACAACAAATCGATGCTCCAAGCTTAAGGCTGACCCATTAATCAAGAAATAGTTTTAATATGGTTGGAGCTCATTCAACCGTTTAGTTAGGCTTGGATGTGTCCAACAACCAAAACTAAGGATTGACCTCTGACTCCAACTATATTATTCATAAACTAATTCCATGGTTTGAACATGTTGAGGTTCAAGCCGGGCATGGATGTGTCCATCAACCCAAACTAGAAACAAAACTCCGGTTCTAACCATATTAATGGAAGGTGTTAGCCTTAATATTTTGTAAGGGGTTTTTGGGTCTCATCTTTTCTAAGCACATTCATGACACATAATTATGTCATGACTAATGATTTCCTTAATAAAGTATGTAAGTGACTTAAGTTATCAAGTCTCATTAATTGAATTAGGAATCGGATTTCCTTAATTCTAATTTCATACTATATTAAAGGAATTGTTTTGGGAAACAATTTCCTAAATTATCATAATCAATTTCAGAAATAATATGTTTAAGACTTTGATTTCTCTAAATCAAATCTTATTAAATTAAGAGGCAATTCCCTTAATTCAATGACATATTATTTTCATGAAAATCTCATTTAAGAAAACTCTATAGGAAACCATTTCCTAATTAATTTTGGAAACAACAATATGTAAGAGCATCACCTCTTAAAACATATTTTATTCATGGATTTAATTAATTACAACAAATCGTTTTCTAAGGGTGGCTCCCCGAGGCTCAGATACCCAAAGAAAAATAATTGGTTGTAAATCCAATTGGACGGCTCCCCGAGGCTCAATCCAAATCAAACATGACAATTTCAATTAAAAAATTGGGAAATTAAATTACAACAACTAGCTTTAAATTGGACGGCTCCCCGAGGCTCAATCCAAGATAAAGAATTTTGTTGTCAATTTAAAGACCAATTCAAATTTAATTGTCAATTAACTGTCCATGAATTTGTCTAGACTTTCTTAAAAGAAAGTGCTCAAAATTGCGAGATTTCATAAATTGGTTTTCAGAATAATTGTAAGTTTCTGGTACAAAGAAAACTTACATATTTCCAAAGTTGGAAAATTTCTAAAATAGAAAATTTCCAAAATTGGAAAGTTTCCAAAGATGGGAAGTTTTCACAATTATTATAAAAATTTTAGAAACTAGGATATTTCAAAAGTTTGCAAAATTTCATGAGGATTTCCAAACTTAGAAATTCCTAAATCTAAAATTTATTATAATTGGAAAGTTTCCATAATTGAAATTTTTTTTTCCAAAATTGAGATTATGTCAAAGTTTTCCGCAAAACAATTATATGATTATGTCGAACACTAACCGGCTCTGATACCACTGTTGGGACCGGGTGCATGTCGACAAGGATACGAGTTCGTAAAATTTTAAATTTTTACGTGCAGCGGAAGAATTAGCATAAAATAATTTCCTAAATTATTTTAACCACGTATCTAGCATGCAACCTTATGATGTGTTGACTTAATCATAAAATAAAACTTTGCGGAAAAGTAAACTAATTTACTAAGTACCTTTCGTAACTCGAAGTAAGGGACGAGATCCAACCGTAGCGTCCCTTGGAAGCTCCGCCTCTATTCGCGTCCACGCCGAGTTCTCTTCGGGATGACTTCGCAAAGTCACGAGTTTTGTGCCGACGAGAACTACTAGATTCTCTATAGGCACAACAAGAAAGATCAAGAGAGGAAAGGGAAACTAACCACCAAGAAAACGGAATCGAATTCCGGGAAGAGAGGAGTCGCTATCCGCTTCTTCTTCTTCTTGTTTCGTTTCTCCTTCTTCTTGAAGCTCACGGCAACCTTGCTTGGTGTTGATAGGGTGCGCCGGCCCTAGCAAGGAAGGTGGGAGCCGGCCCTAATTCTCCAAGAAGGGCGCCGGCCCTAAGGGAAAGGAGAGGGAGAAGAGAATAAGAGAGAGGGAGAGAGGAAGTTACTAATCTCAATTAGTAATGCGTAATAAGGGCTTGCCTTTGGTTCCTTTATATAGTAGCAATTCCTTTGCTAAGTCTCCCTCTTAACGGAATTAACAGAATTAGTTATAAGAAATTTATCTTATAAATTCTCTTATTAATTTTTCCGTTTAAGCCGAGTCTTATTATAACTAATTTATAATAAAAACAAATTCTTCTTCTCTTTAAATTATGGAATAAATTTTATAAGGAATTTATAAACTTTCTTATTATGGAAAAATCAATTCATAATTGATTTTATAAAATTAAAATAAACCAATTCATGGATTATTTTAACTCCCATAAAAGAATAAATTTCTACAAATTTATTTATATAAATTTCTTTATACAAATTTATTTATCCATAATTTATAAAATAAATCGCACTAGATTCATTTTATTAATTAAACCAATTAAATTGGTTTTTCTCCCTTTTAATGGCCGGCCAACCAAGGAGGGTTGGCACCCTCTTTGGCCGGCCCAAACCGAGCCGAACCAACGCGAATTAAACTCATTTAATTAGCCCAAAAAGCCTTCAAAAGACTTAGCCATTTTTAGCTTCCATTGCGCCTCTGATTAACTCAGATTCGACTTATTTCTCTTGATCGGAAAATCCAATTTTCAACTCGTTTTAAATCCCTCGGATTACCCGTAGTGCGTGTGACTAAATAGGCTTTCGATTTATGTTGGCCGTCTATAATTAACCAATTATAGAACGGTCATGAGTGGCACCTAGTAGTACATCATGACCCCCAATTAATCGAAAGATCAACGGTTTGACCTCAGAAGAAATTATTCTGAAACCCTTCAGCAGCTCTACTAAATCGTGCCCCATTCCCTTCACCATCTTATACCCACTTGGTTCAGGACACGGTCTATTTGTGTCAGTCCCCACTAGGCTGACTACGTCACACCTAGCCCAAGTAATGTCTTTCTCGTCCTTTGGATTTCTAATTACTCTCATGTATTTAAGAGACTTGCACTCTTAACATGATATACTCTGGCCAGAGGTTTTGAGTAACAATCCGACGATAGGCCTGGGTATACATCTCCTCGCAAGGAGTGGTGAATCCTTTGTAGGCTGTTCAAACATCTTCGGGCACTTCGGCTCATACCCAATCATCCTGGGTCCACACCTCCTTGGAGATGCTTGCTTAAGATGTTAAAGTATAAGTCTCCATGACCAAGATGACTTGAACACCGCAAGTCAAAGGAACATCGCACTTAAGCTGCAGTAAGAACTTCATTGACATATCTTTATAGATAACCATATGAAGTTTTACAGCTAGTCACTCCAATGAACTAGTTCCCTTAACTAGCATCCATGTTTATCTCCGGACATCCCAATGTCACCAGCCAGTGAAAATCAGCTGATTAGAGAATAACCCATGCTAGTCTCAACAGAATTGATAGTGTCTGTTTTTATCAATTCATCGACTAGGGATATTTTCAATACTTCACATTTGCACATTTAGAGATAATCACAAGTTGTGATCCCATCACAAATTCTCTTATGCTGTGAGTTGTATTGCGGACATTCAGTAGATGAGTTTAAGATCCCAATCAAATACACAAACATGTATACTCAAATAGTGAATTATCATTTATTAAAATAAATGTTTACAATCATAAGGCGATTGCCTTAGGACACTTCTCTCATATCACTAACAGAATAGTCCTAGCTTGGAGGGCTAGGTGAAAAGTCCTAGCTTAGAGGGCTAGGTGAATAGTCCTAACTTGGAGGGTTAGGTGCAAATTCCCAACTTGGAGAGTTAGATTGAAAAATCCTTAGCTTGGAGGGCTAAGGTGAATGAAATCCTAGCTTGGAAGGCTAGGTCTGCGTCCCTGGATCGGTCTGGTGACCGATCAGGGAGTTGGCACGCTGCTCCTTCATGGATCAGTCTGGTGACCGATCCAGCGATGTCTGATCGGTCTGGTGACCAATCAGGGAGTGTGTGTTTCACTCACTGCACACCTCCTGATCAGTCTGGTGACCGATCAGGGAGCGAACAGTGAGTTGAGTTCCCTAGCTAATCAGGTCCAGAACGGTCCAGTGACCGATCAGAGACTTAGGTTTTGATTAAAGAATCACTGTTCACTCAAGCCTGATTGGTCTGGTGACCGATCAGGCTGGAGCCTGATTGGTCTGGTGACCGATCAAGCAGGAGCCTGATTGGTCTGGGGACCAATCAGGAGTGTGCAGAAACTGCTGGATCGGTCTGGTGACCGATCAGGCTCCTCCCTGATCGGTCTGGGGACCGATCAGGAGCAGAACTTTAATTCAAATATGTTGTCAGAAGTCTGTTTTCACTACCGATTCTCTGCTACTTGCTGATTTCTTTTTGATATGCATTGCTAAGCCTCTGTTGGAGTGTGCAGGTGATTCAAACACTCAAGGAGGGTCAATGGGAGGCTTTCCTTGGAGCAGGTTTGGATCTATTGTGTTTTCAGGTCTCAACGGCGTCTGGCGCAACTGGCAACTAACGAAACCCAAAAATTTTGATAGACCCGAAATACTAGGTTAAGTTGTCACGAATGTGTGGGTCCATCAGAATTTAAATATGAATAAAATATTGGAAACCCTTTTTGCAATCAAAATATGAAAACGTAGTAAAGGGGCCATAGGTCATATTTTTCCTCGGGACTAGTTGATGTTGTGTGATTCGAGCTTGTATTTATGTGTCGTTTATGTTTTTGGGTCTCAAATAAAATCTGGGTTTTGTTTTCAATTCAGAATGAAATGGCAATCAAAATGGAGGAAACCAAACTAATGAACCAAACAATGTGATGGCAAGTAATAACTCAACCAATGGAAACCGAATCAACTAAAGCACTTAATCAATTTGGGAAACTGATTCTGATTTCAAAGGCAAAACAAATGCTAAGCAATGCAGCAACAACATCAAACGCGAGACAGACCACATGCAAACAATCTAAAACCCAATGGATACAAAAACCGTGCCAAAATTTCATTGATGCAAGTGAGAGCAATTGGACAAACTTGATACCAAATTAAGGAAGCTGATGTACCAAAAAGAATCTTATACTGAGTGCACAACCCAATGCTTGGGAAGAAATTCAGATCACTTGACACAAATAAAACGGCATGAGTTGCAGAATTGCAGAAACGTTTCAAAGAAAAACCAGCAGAATTCAGATTGCAGAGTTCAGTAAGGATCTGAATGCAGAAATCCCGATTGCATAAATATGAATTCAATAACAATTCATTGATACAAGGGACTGATGCTCGGAAAGTTTACTAATCAGCTTAGAAACATTTCCTATTTCTGCAAAAACTGTCCATGAATGCAGCAAGAATTCGAAACAGAACATGAGTGCAGAATTAAAGTTCGAACCTTCAGAATTCGAATGCAGAAACAAATGGATGCAAGGTCAAACAAAATCACTGAATTCAAATGCAAAGGAGTTCTAATGTAGAGCTAAACTGGTACAAAACAGTGCCAATTGTCACTTGATACAAAGAGGAAAACACTTGTGCCAAAATTGCTACTTTTGTGCCAAGAGCTGAACTAAATGCTAAAGCTGTAACCTAGCAATTCAGAATAGCTGATCGATTTAGAACATTGCAGAAACTGGAAGGAAAAATGCAGCAAATGACTAGAATGCAGAACTCCAAACTCTAATGCAGAACTAAGCTGCAGAATTGCAGAAAATTGGCTGCAGGGATGCACTGCAGTATTTCAGAAAAACTGAACACAAAACACGCAAACAAATGAATTCAAATGCTGAAATCTAAATGCAGCACTTCACTGATACATCCTCAGCAATGATAGCTACCATGTGCAGAATGAAACAAACTAGCACAGATATGGGATTCAAGTTGCAGAAATGGGGATTGATGCAAACAAGCTGAATGAAAATGCAGAAATGAAACCAAATGGAAACAAACTCAGATCTCATTCATTGACATACTAAATGTGATCTTCAATTGCAGAGAATAAACTAAACACTAATCGAATTGGAAACAAGCTGAAGAAATTAGAAACTAAAGCTGAAATTGCAGAAAAAGGCTGATACGCAAGCTGAACTAACTGATACGCAAGTAGGAAATTGCAAGCAAATGAAATTAAGTAAAGTGTTAACTAAATAAGCTAGCTAACTACTGAAAGAACAGTTTCGAACCACTAATTAAGAAGAAACAATGTAAGAAAGTAAACTAAACAGCTGCTAAGAAATTCAGTAATAGAAACAGATTGCAGAATTTAAATTACAGCTAAGAAAACTGAAAATTCCTAATTTAAACTAATCCTCAACCCTTCCCGAGCTCAAAATCTCCTTGTTCGTCACGCAAAGGCTGGCCTCGAACCCCTAAGCTCAGCAAATCAGTGGAAAGCAGCTTCAATCGATCAACTCTGCTCAAACTGCATCAGCTGGGAGAATTCCAATCCGAACTCTTTGATCTCAGTTTAATGAGTTGCGATGATGATTCGAGGATCATCTGAGCTCACCTGAGAACCCCTACAAGTGGCTCAGATGACCGGAAATGGATCGTGGCTGAGATTCAAGTGCTCGGACCACAGAGCATGCCGAAACCCTCAAACACCTCTGTCCGGATGAAAATTTAGCTGAATTCTCCACCAAAGCTATCTCCAATGATCCAGATGATGATCCAAGGTCGAGATTGAGGTGGTCGCGCCTCGGATTGAAGAAAAAAATGAAGAAAAATGAAGAACTAAGCTGAAAACGCGAAGAAGAAGGCACTGTGCGGCGAAGACGCGACGACGAGAAACCTGTGGAAATTTTGATTAAGTAGTTAGCAATGGACGGCTCAGATTGATTTGAGGAAATCCAACGGCTGATCTTGCTCTGATTTAATCCAAACTTTGATGATGATGATCAGGGGTCAGGATCTGCCTCGTGGTAGCTCGGATCCTCCAGATGTGCAACGGACGGTCCAGATCAACCTAATCTTTGAATGGACGATCTAGAACCCTCTGAGCTTGATCCAACGGTTGAATGAGCTCTGATTGGGATGAAACCTTCAGATCTTAATCAGAGTGCTTGATCAACCCTAACCTAGCTCGGATTGCTTCAGATGGTCCCAGATGGCTCAGATCTACCCGCTTTTGAATCGGACGGCCCGGATTAATCCGAAGCTTGATAACTCGATCCGGGTCCACTTCCGACTCAAGTTTGACCCAGTATGCCCTAGGTCCAGGATCCTTTCATGCCTACAAAAATAGATCAAAAATTTAGTGGCCAAATAATCCAAATATGTGTAAATTTACAATTAAGTCCAAAATAAGAGGAAGTCCTAAAACCTAGGGAAAAATCACAATTAAGCAAGTAAAACATGGGTCAAACATGGATTTTAGCAATTAAAATAATCAACAAAATGGTACTTATCAACTCCCCCACACTTAAGCTTGAGCGTCTCGCGAAACCACTAAGTATGTATCCCCTAGATTTTCTTAAGCATAATTAGAAGCAAATGAAAAGAAATTACCTAGGGTCGTCAATTCTCATAAATCTAAGCTCTATGGATTAGTATCTTATCCTTAAATCAATAACTTAGCCTTTTCATCCATCATGATTCATTGAGATGAATTCAACTCATTAGCCTTTCAAGGAAAATTTTGGTGGCTCTCTCCTTAAGTTCTAAGTTGATGATGGAAGTAGAGCTCACTCAAACACACATGCTTCATGCACTACCATAGGCTTGCTTGTTATCTAATCTCCACCATTATTCATGATTAGGATCAACATCTACAAAAACAAGTGAAAACATGGAAAATGGTAAGAAATGGAGTAAAAGCTAAGAAAATGGAAAAATTGATAAAGTGGAAGACTTGAGTGCTCGAGGATGTTTCCAATGAACTCTGCCCTCTTGACAGTCCTCTAGTGATATGCAAAATGTGGTGAAGTCAAATTTGGATAATGCTTTTCATTTGGGTGAAGAAAACTCCATTTGATCTCAATGTACCAAGTTGCCCCTTTTGTGCCAACCTTGCTTCAATCTTTTTTTTCCTTTTCTCTTTTTTTTTTAGAACTGTAGAAATGAATTTCTTTTTATATCAGCTGCTTCCTTTCTCTCTAGTAAAATCATAATGTATTGGAACAAGGCTTTGAATTGGATGAGAATATCTTCACTAGTTCATGGTGTCGAAACTTCAATTTTTGTGTGCCATTTTACTTCTTCTCTCTTTTTTTTTCTTCTCTGAATTCTTCTAGTGGAGCATTGCAGATCAGATTTGTATCAGAGATCATATAATATCAAGTGACATAGATACTCAACATACAACTTTCACTAAACAACCCTTGCAACTCACTCTTGATACACTTTACCTTCAAGTTGGCACACTACTTTCACTTCTTCTTCTTTCCCTTCTTTTTTCAGTTTCAGCTCCACGGCAGAATCATCTGGTTTCTTAAATAATTAACATCAGTTAGCATCACATAGTGTAGTGGAGAATTCGAATTGTTCCACTTGAAAATGGCTGAGTAGCATATCGAATTTCAGCCCTTGCACTATTTTTTTTTTCTGTGTGCTGATCAGAGTTGCTAGCATCCACATTTCTTCCAGATTTGGTCAGCATTGGGTGTTCTCAATACTCTTTGATGCATTTCCGAATTTTGTTCCCTGATTCACAGCCCAGAAAAACAACTTCAGCTTCATCTTGATACAAACTGCCTCTTTAGCATTCACTGATTTTTTTTTCTTTTATAACTGCATTTACAGCTCAAGTATCAACCTCTCTACTCTCCAGAATTCTGATGTTGTCGAGTGGTTTAATCTGAATTCTTGGCAGCATCCCTTGCATCCCAATTCAGTTCCGGCATTCAAATCAGTCTAGCTTCACTTCAATTGCTAATCCACACAGAATTTTCCTTTTCTTCCTCTGTTTTTGGCACAAATTTGCTATGGCACAACTTTCTGCATTTGTTGTATATCTGTCCAAATTCCGCATTTATTAAGATGTTTCGGATTCTTAAACAAAGAAAACGGCAAGTCCAAAATATTCTGCCCTAAAATAGTTTCACAGAAAAAATTTTCTTCACTTTGGCACAAACAATTTTTCTCACTACTTTTTGAGTGCAATTTGTTTCCATTTCAGATTTTTGTCTTGGCACAACTTCTTGGATCTTTAATTGATGATAAAAACTCTAGATGCTTCAATTGATTTCCATCTTTAACCACTTCTTCTTGCTCAATTTTGACACCAAACTCAAATCAACTTGGCATATGTAATTTCAAAGAAAATTTTTTTCTTGAAATGCCTCCTTGATACCAAACTTTTCCAAAACACTAATCACTCCCCCACACTTAAATCTTTGTCCGTCTCGGGCAAAGTAGCATTAAGAAACATCCCCAAACAAACAAGTTCATAGAAGAGTGAGGGTAAGAGTAGGAATAAGGAAAGACAAATAAAGTAGACATGATTAGTGCCAAAAATTGACATGGAAGGGTAAGCAAATTGATTAGTCTCTATAAATGTGATCCATCATTGAAATATGGTTTTGAAAGAACCTAAGCAAGTTCTAGAGCACAATAACATATGTGTGTCACAAAGATAAGGCTAATTCTCACTAGGCAAAAATAATTCATCTCAAGTCTTCAATTAAGAATCTAAAGCAAAGTAGTACTCAAGCATCCAAGAATTTATCCATGAACTCAAACCCTAAGTTTTAACAACCAGATTTAATTTATTTTCAAGAGATTCTAAAATGACATAAAGATAACCTAGAGGGATACATTTATTCCTAGTCATGCAAGAAACAAATGTCCATGAAAACTAACATGGTATCTACAATGACTCCTAGTCATTCTACTCTACTTACGCATTTATTAGCAAGGACTCAATTTAAAGGAAAATTCTAGAAATCATAAAAGTGTGGGTCTCAAAAATTTTGACCTGGGTTCAGCCACAGATCAGCCTAGTCGATGTTGGTGCAGGGAGCACCAGATCGAACCTTGTTTTGATATTGGCAAAGGATTCAAAGTTAAGGGTTGTTTGGTATCTAACAATGCTGCTTGAGAGTGCAGGAAACAAAGTCCTAGCGAAGGGCTGCTAGGCACCTGACGATGGGCTGTCAGGAAACCAAGTCCTGGCGAAGGGTTGCTGGGCGAAAACCAAGTCCTGGCGAAGGGCTGCTAGGCGAAAACCAAGTCCTGGCGAAGGGCTGCTAGGCGAAAACCAAGTCCTGGCGAAGGGCTGCTAGGCAAAAACCAAGTCCTGGCGAAGGGCTGCTAGGCGAAAACCAAGTCCTGGCGAAGGGCTGCTAGGCAAAAACCAAGTCCTGGCGAAGGGCTGCTGGGCGAAACTCAAGACCTGGCGAAGGGCTGCTGGGCAAAAGTCCAACTGGAGGATCCGGTTGGCACCAGGTAAATTCTCCCGAGAGGAGTAGGTGAGGACGCGTTCCCCTTGAGGGAACATTAGGCGTCGGTTCGACCTAGGGCTCCATTTTGGAGACCAAAGTCAGAACCAAGACAGCTAAGGCTGTATAAAATAATTATTGTTTTGTTGTGTTTTGGACTAACCCTTGATGCAGGACCAAAGGGACGTGTGTCTGCAACTCAGAGAGCCTCAAAGGAGTGAGGCAACAGCTGAGTAAGGCGCCCTAAGTGTCCAGGGCGCCCTCAAGGTGAACCAGAACCAAGCGAAGCAAAATAGGCTTCAGCTGCTTACTGGGCAAGGCGCCCTCAGCAGCGAAGGCGCCTTCGTCAGTGAAGGCGCCTTCAGCAGCCAAGGCGCCTCCAGCTCTCTCTGCGAAGCTTCAACTTAATCCAGCCGAGAAGACCGGGTCAACCAAGGCGCCCTCAGCGACCAGGGCGCCCCAGAGGTCAAACCTCATCCCTATTCCGGTGCGATAACTCTTGACCGAGCGAAGCACGGATCGGGTGACACGTGGCAGGGCGCCCTCGACGACCAGGGCGCCCCTAGGTGCTATAAATAGCACCCCTCGACCCCTAGCTTCAACACTGCTTTCATTCAACACTTCCAAACGCTCTGACGACTACGCTCTGCTCCAGGAACTTCCCAACTCAAGTCCGAAGCATCGTCGACCTCCCGCTGCACCGAAACTCGATCTACACCGGGAGTTGGTAAAACAGAGTGTAACTTTCTATTTACAGTCATTTTTGTAATCTTACTCTGTAACCGTTTTGCGCATTATAGAATTGCCCAAAGTAAACGGTCAACGACCGTGGGCCTTGGAGTAGGAGTCGACCCAGGCTCCGAACCAAGTAAACTACTGGTGTTTGCGTTGTTTGATTTTATTCCGCTGCGTAACTGCTCTTTCTGTTAAATCCGAACATTTTCCGATATTCACCCCCCCCTCTATCGGTCTTTCTCGATCCAACAAGTGGTATCAGAGCGGGGTAGTTCAAACTTGGTGCAACCACCAGTTTGAAAGTTTTTTCGGATTTACGAATTTTTTAATTTTATTTCTTTTCTTTTTGTTAATCAACGCAACTCAATCTCGTACGCCTTTTTCAATTTTGAATTTTCATCTTTTCACCATAAGTCTGAATTAATAAAACGAACAATTCTTAAAAATTTGTCATAATTTTTTTATTATTATTTTAATATTATTTCTCGAAATTCGTGCCACTTTAATTCGAGCAATCTTTTAACTCTTATTTTTCACCATTAATCAGAATATTCATTTCCCAAAAATTTTGTCTCAAATTTTTTATTATTATTTTATTATTATTCTGCCTCGAAATTCGTGCAATTTTTTTGGGCAAATTTTTTTTCTTCTTCTCCCGCACTACTAATCCAAGACCAAGTCTTGGTACATTCTGTTAGTTCTTTTGTGTGCAAGAGGTTATTTTATGGCCAACCAAGAGTGGAACAGTGCCCGTCCACCGCTATTCTCCGGCGAGAACTTCAGCTTTTGGAGAAGACAAATGGAGTCCCTTCTGAAGACCCATATGGACATATGGATGATCATTCAAACAGGGTTCCACCTCCATACAGAAGATGAAGTATCAATTGCATGGGACAAACTGGATGAACCAACCCTCAACCAAATTGAGACTGATGCAAGAGCAACTGCAATTCTTCAATGCGGTCTAACCAACGAACAACTCAAGCTAGTCGGTTCATTTGGATGTGCTAGAGAAATGTGGGAGAAATTGATCAATCTTCATCAAGAAATCTCAGATGAAGAAGAAGATCAGGTAAGTTATCTCGCACTCTCGGTCCAAGCACAGATAGCCGAGTCAGAGTCTGAACCTGAACCCAGAGTCGAAATCGAACCAGCAGAATCAGACAACGAACTGACTGAGATGGTAACCAATTTCAAATTCTTTTCTAAATTAGAATTAAATAATCAAGCTGATACTGCAATGGTCGAGGAAGGTATAACTTTTGCAGGGAAAACTCCAAGAGAACCATCAAAGAAGGAGCTTCAACCGGTACCCAAGTCCGACTCAGACACGGAATCAGAAGATGAATTTAGATCCGAGACAGCAACAATTAAGGGGGAGATTCCTAATAAGGAATCAAAAGGTAAAATTACAAATTTGAATTTTAAAAATCATATAATTTGTTACATATGCAGGGAGAGAGGGCACTACCAAACTAAGTGTCCTACCCGTAAGATTCAAACGATACCACCGACGGCAACAAAGAAACGAGCTCCAAAAGCACGAAAGAACAAGAGTCGCATTCAATGCTTCAAGTGTCAGGAGTTTGGGCATTACAAAGAGGAATGCACAGATAAACGTTACAAAGATCCAGGGAAACCAACCAAAATGGGTAACTATAATTTACATCCAAATCAACTCTTTACCTTGAATACTGATAGTTTAATTAATCTCCCTTGGTCAAATTTAGATATGGATGCATGCTTAGATAACTTGATGAAATCATGTATATTAGCAAAGTCAAAATTCAAAATGTTAAGACAAGAAAATGAGACTTTGAAAATTAAAATTGATATACAAGAAAAACTGATTAATAATTTTGCAAACTTAGAAAATCCTGAAATTTCTCCTCACTATGACATTATCTGAAGTTTTGTCTTGGCTATTCATAGGACTAGATACCTTAAGGACTTAACCAATTAGTTGAAATTTGACAACATAGTATTGGGAGGAGGTGAGATGATAGTACGTTGGGGAAACCAACTCTAATAAGATCAAGTCTACTTGGTCTCTTTAGACTGGTGAAACCAGCCGAAGCTACCGATCCAAGACCCAAGCTAGTTGGACCAGAAAATGACCTAATTTAATTTGAAAATGAAATTTCATTAAAAGGCTTTGTCAAGGAAAGGGTGGATGATCCCATAAGGCTACGGCCAAAGAAGGCCTAGTGCCTCGCCAAGACCTGGAAGCCAATTTCTGAATTTCAAATTCAAATTATCTTTTGTCAAATTCGAATCTAACACAAATTTCAAATAATTATAGATTCAAACCTGTTTTCAAAAATTCTTTTTCAAAATCACTCTTTTTCAAATTCAAATCTGTCTTCGAAGTCAATTATACTTTTTCAAAAATAAACATTTTTTTTCTTTTTCAAAGTTAAACATTTTTTTAAAATTATTTTTACCTTCAAACCTGTCTCACAAGAACTTTTAAGGCTAACTGTTTGAAAACCCTAGATTGGGTGAGACAGGAAAATTAAGTTCAAATTAAAATTTCTTTTATGTTGTGTTTTCATTCAGAGAATAATTTCAACATAGTCAAACCATGATTAACATGGTTAAACCTTAGTCAACTGAGTCAAACATGGTCAAACCTAGTTAATGCTAAAGACCCTTCAAGCACTTAGATAAAGTTAAGACAAGTCGAATACAAGGGGAGTTCTTTTTAGATTTATTCTCAAAACCTGATGCTCTAAAATTTAGTATCATTTCAGAATAAGACCTTCAAAAATTACTCAAAATTCTTGGTATATTACTATCTCTTTAAAAAATTATTATCATTTCAAAATATTTCTTTTCAAAAACTGTGTTATTATTATTACTTCAAATTGAGGTGTCAAAAATTTATCTCCTTGAAAGTTTCATACTCAGAAGATTATTCAAAATTATTCTTTTGTTTTTAATAAACCCTAAAGACACAGAGGAAGGTCCATTTCATGATCCACTAGGACTCCTAGGATGTGTCAAATTTAGGGGGAGTTTGATTCAAAAGAAGAATTTCTGAAATTTTTTTTTGGTAATTATTTGTTTTGAAGTTATTAGATAATTCTTATAATTTAAATCAAACCCTAAAACTCAGAGGAAGATCGCTTGTAGTCAACAAGCTTCCTAGGACTGGGTCAAGTTTAGGGGGAGATGAAATTAAAAGAATTATTGAACATTTTCAAAATTATATGTTTTCATGCACTGCAAGTTCAAAATCCTTTTGAAAACTTAAATAATTTTTCTGTCAAAATACTATTATTTTACAAAATTCTTGTGGCTTATGAAATTAATTTTATAATATTTACTTGGGTTGGAGAAAATTTTCCAGGACACTTAGGAAAATGTCCTTGTAGTCAACAAGGTTTCCTAGGATTGTGTTAGACTGGAAAAGAAACCTAGTCAAGTAAAATATTTTGTGTTCAAAATGCATAATTCTTTTCAAAAATTACTTATACTTTTCAAAGTCTAATTCTTTTCAAAAATTACTTATACTTTTCAAAGTCTAATTCTTTTCAAAATTACTTATATCTTTCAAAGTCTAAATACTTTTTTAAAAGTACTTATGTGTTTCAAATCTTAATTTATTTCAAAAGTACTTAGATTTTTCAAAAATGCATAATATTTATTTCAAAAGCACTTTTGAAGATTCAAAAGCACTTATATCTTCAAAAATACATAATATCTGTCAAAAAGTACTGCAATAATGTTTTCAAAAGTATAAATATTTTTCAAGGCAATATTGTTCTAAGTGCGTGAATTTTCTAAAAAATTGGCCTACAAATATAAAGTATCTTTTCAATACTTTTCCAAATAAAGTTTTGTTGGTGCAATTTAAAACTTTTTGCTATACTTTCAAGAATTATACTAAGTATTTTCATGCTTTCAAAACTCATAGGCTCTGATACACAAACGCTCTCCTTAAAACTTCTCTCAAAATATTTTTATATTAGACTTAAAAATGGTCTAAAACATAAGGAGAAGAGTTTTACATTAAGGGGGAGAGAAAGAGAATTTTATTTTTAAGCTATTTCAAAATTTTAAGCATTTCTAAGTGGTTCGAAGTTATTTTTAGTGCATGTTGTTTAAATAAAATTTTCCTTAGTAATCAAAATTTGTCTGAGAAAAAGGGTTTTTAACAAAGTTTAAGCTTGCTTTTCAAAAGTGTCTATGGATACAAATACTTTTGCTCTTTTTTTTGAAAAATACTTTGTCAAAAACCTATTTTTGGTAGAACTCAAAACTCCCCATTAGAAACCTTGCTAACCCATGTATGCTTTTGATATATGTCAAAGGGGGAGGAAAGGTCAAAGTTAAGTATTTTAAGTAGTTTATAACACAAGTATTCAGGGTTTTATGAAAAATAAAGAATTTTTTTTCTCTCAACTCTACAGTTATGCTTCAGTTATGCTTCACTGCTTACCTTATGCTCTTAACTGTTGTAATTTTTTCCTTAACTTTGAATTGTGTTGCCATAATCAAAAAGGGGGAGATTGTTGGTGCAGGGAGCACCAGATCGAACCTTGTTTTGATATTGGCAAAGGATTCAAAGTTAAGGGTTGTTTGGTATCTAACAATGCTGCTTGAGAGTGCAGGAAACAAAGTCCTAGCGAAGGGCTGCTAGGCACCTGACGATGGGCTGTCAGGAAACCAAGTCCTGGCGAAGGGTTGCTGGGCGAAAACCAAGTCCTGGCGAAGGGCTGCTAGGCAAAAACCAAGTCCTGGCGAAGGGCTGCTAGGCGAAAACCAAGTCCTGGCGAAGGGCTGCTAGGCAAAAACCAAGTCCTGGCGAAGGGCTGCTAGGCGAAAACCAAGTCCTGGCGAAGGGCTGCTGGGCAAAAACCAAGTCCTGGCGAAGGGCTGCTGGGCGAAACTCAAGACCTGGCGAAGGGCTGCCGGGCAAAAGTCCAACTGGAGGATCCGGTTGGCACCAGGTAAATTCTCCCGAGAGGAGTAGGTGAGGACGCGTTCCCCTTGAGGGAACATTAGGCGTCGGTTCGACCTAGGGCTCCATTTTGGAGACCAAAGTCAGAACCAAGACAGCTAAGGCTGTATAAAATAATTATTGTTTTGTTGTGTTTTGGACTAACCCTTGATGCAGGACCAAAGGGACGTGTGTCTGCAACTCAGAGAGCCTCAAAGGAGTGAGGCAACAGCTGAGTAAGGCGCCCTAAGTGTCCAGGGCGCCCTCAAGGTGAACCAGAACCAAGCGAAGCAAAATAGGCTTCAGCTGCTTACTGGGCAAGGCGCCCTCAGCAGCGAAGGCGCCTTCGTCAGTGAAGGCGCCTTCAGCAGCCAAGGCGCCTCCAGCTCTCTCTGCGAAGCTTCAACTTAATCCAGCCGAGAAGACCGGGTCAACCAAGGCGCCCTCAGCGACCAGGGCGCCCCAGAGGTCAAACCTCATCCCTATTCCGGTGCGATAACTCTTGACCGAGCGAAGCACGGATCGGGTGACACGTGGCAGGGCGCCCTCGACGACCAGGGCGCCCCTAGGTGCTATAAATAGCACCCCTCGACCCCTAGCTTCAACACTGCTTTCATTCAACACTTCCAAACGCTCTGACGACTACGCTCTGCTCCAGGAACTTCCCAACTCAAGTCCGAAGCATCGTCGACCTCCCGCTGCACCGAAACTCGATCTACACCGGGAGTTGGTAAAACAGAGTGTAACTTTCTATTTACAGTCATTTTTGTAATCTTACTCTGTAACCGTTTTGCGCATTATAGAATTGCCCAAAGTAAACGGTCAACGACCGTGGGCCTTGGAGTAGGAGTCGACCCAGGCTCCGAACCAAGTAAACTACTGGTGTTTGCGTTGTTTGATTTTATTCCGCTGCGTAACTGCTCTTTCTGTTAAATCCGAACATTTTCCGATATTCACCCCCCCCCTCTATCGGTCTTTCTCGATCCAACAGTCGAGTCCAGTCCAGTCTTGGGTCCAAATTGGGTTGGCTGAATCGAACCATCTTCATTTGAATTGAACCAAGCCTTGGTCCAAGATCCAATCTTTAATTCCTAACAAAAATCATGAAATAATACCAAAATTTAGAGGAAATTATAATAAGCTCCAAAAATAAATCCTACTCATAAAATATAGTATAAACATGGTTTAAGCGTACGAGAGGGTAAAAAAAATACTAAGTAAATGAGCAAATAAAATATCATAAAATGCTAGTTATCACATCCCCACACTTAATTATTGCACGTCTCGAGCAAGTAAACGAAACTAAAAGAAAACAAAATATCTTCCAAACATTACATCCCCTATCAATACTTTGAAGATAATAAAAGAAGGTTACTTAGGATCATTAAGTCTCCAGAATCAATGTATTTATGGTTCCAAATCTCACATAAGTCAAAAGGCATGGTAATTTCAATCAACTTGAATAAACTAAGCATGACAAAAACCTCACAAAATAGATATATGCACTGATGCTCACAGAAATAACAGATATGAAAGTGGAGTTCTCTCAAAGCATTCATGACATTGCACTACCATATGCTTGTTTATTTTCTACTTCTCCACTACTATAGCATAAGTACACAAATCAAGAGGACTTTTCAATGAATAATGATGAAACCATGTGCTAACAAGAGAACAAGAAAGTAGATAACAAAGAAGATCAAAGAGAATATGAGAGCATTAGGGTAATCAACATGATGTATACAATCAAACCATATGCTAAAATAAAAACTCAACCAAACATCTAAACTCAAAATTCTCCTTGCACATTCTCAATGCAATACACAACAACCACTTACAACATCTCTAAAAATGAATGTATGCATCAAAAACTTAACTCTTGAGTTCCTCACTAACAAAATTTCAAATGCTTGAGAATTTTTTTTTCTCACTCTCTTTAAATTTTTTTTCATTCTTTTCTTCTTTTTTTTCACTTTTTTTTTCATTTCTCTCTTCTTTTTTTTCACGGAGAGATTTTTTTTTTCATCTTTATTTTTTTTTACATAGAGAGATTTTTTTTCACAAGCATTCATCTACACACACTTGTTTTCCCCCCACACTTAAAACCTGCCTCAGACAATGGGACAAAACATGATAACATCTAAAACTCACAATAATAGAGGCTAATAATAGGCAAATAAAAATGTAACTCATCATGCAATCACCCCATGCTCTCATGCTCAAGGGAAGAATAAGGGAATAAAGATATGACAGTGAGAATACAATAACAATGAAAAGATCTGACAAAGGAAAGACAATGAAACATGAAAGCAATAGGTGAAATGCTCACTAGTAACCATAGCAAAGTAGAGGGAAAACTAAGAGATCAACAAGAAAATTGCCTCCATCATATTCATGTAAGCTTATGCTATTGTAATTTCAAAAAGAATCAAAGCAAGTTCTAGAGTGTCAAATATCACAAATGCTATCACACATAAGAGGATTAAGGATAAGCATGGGAATATCCTCACTAGGTGAAAAATAAAATGTCATGCTTAATCTAACAAGATAGAGTCCATCATCACAACAAATGACTAAATGCAATTAATATCCCCAAGCATACCAAGGAAACCAAAACTCAATAGTCAGACTTAACCATCTTTTATGATTCTCAAAGCATAATAAAGGAACATGTAGGGAGATACAACTCGAAATCAAACAAGATTTATTCAAGACCAAACAAAATGCAGAATGAGAAAGCGAAGTATGAATGCAAAGTATGAAAGAAAACAAACATGAAGTATGAACATAAAGAAAAATAAGAAAAGGAAAGAAAAGGAACAAACTCCCCTTTATTCCTGGCGGTTGGAGTCAGTTAAGGAGTAGCATCCATCCCGGTAGTGGTGGAGTTCGAATGGTTGAGAGAGCATTCTTTATGTGATCTATGTCATAGTGCACTGCTCCCCCACACTTCGACTTTACATATGTGTGTTCCGGTGGCCGGAGACGATTAAGGTTCAAGA
This sequence comes from Boesenbergia rotunda, assembly GCA_024364735.1. Taxonomy (NCBI): domain Eukaryota; kingdom Viridiplantae; phylum Streptophyta; class Magnoliopsida; order Zingiberales; family Zingiberaceae; genus Boesenbergia; species Boesenbergia rotunda. The sequence goes on along the minus strand of JAGFNQ010007312.1, from coordinate 484,360 downwards.
TCCAATTTAGAGGTGAATAGCTCCAAGTACAAGTAAGCTCAACTCCTCCCTCTCTATGCTCTTTGGAAGTCCTTCCAGGAGGTTGGAGTCTATTCAGTTGGAGCACCCACTCCAGAAGTCTACGGGACCCTGCAAAACCATGAAAAGAAAATACCTCCCGAACGCATGCAGGGTAAGAAAGAGATGAAATATAAACAACCTCTACATAGAATGTATCCAAAAATGCATCACAATCAATAAAATCAATCTGGGGTACCTCCATGGATTTTTCTAAGGAAATAGGAGAAATACTTACCTTATCATGCTGAAGAATATCTGGAGGTTCTACAAGAGTAGATGTAACTATGACCTCCTCCTGGTCATGTACAGGCTCCTCTTCAATCTCAGGTTCTGGTGGACATTCAACTAAGAGAGGTGATTCTTGGGCTCTTGCTTCCACCATGCAAGCCCCTACACTTTCAGACTTATCCTCTAAATCTTCTAAGGTATCAATCAATATTGGTGGTCCCTGGGGCTCAGTGCAATCCCCTACACTCTCAAACCTATCCTCTGAAGGCATCTCAATCCATATAGGTGGTCCCTGGGGCTTAGTGCAATCCCCTACACCTATAGAATTATCTGCAACAAAAAATGAGTCAGATACAGTCTTCCAATCTTCAGCCTCCTCTGTAGCTAATACCTCCTCTGCCTCATCTGGACTAGAATATCCTCTCTAAATATCGATCTTGGTCCCTGCGGTCCGCATTTGACTAATGGGGGATGATATCTGTCCAATTTGTCGCTCTATGTTCTGACTGGAAGCATCAGTCCTACTCTAAAACTGTCCATAGTCTTCCTGATGCTGCTGAAATTTAGTGTTACATTGCTGAAAATCCCTCTCAATTTGCTGCTGAAGCTGAGCGCTAAGCTGCTGAAATTGAGTGTCAAGCTGAGCACTAAATTGTTGAAAACTCCTCTCACTTTGTTTAAGAAATTGAGTGACAAAGGGTTCCAAAGTGAGTGAAAGCTCCGGTTCTTGTTGTTGAACCGAATGTGACCATGAAGGCATAGGATCATCCTGGAATGCCTGTAGGTTCTGATATGTTGGATATGGCTCAGTAAATTGACTTTGTGTATCCTCATACCTGAAATATAAATTATCCCCCCAATTAGAATCGTAGGAATTAGAAAATGAGTTATACCTATCTGACTGTTGAGGTTGTTGAAAATCAGTTTGACAACTTGGTGGAGATTGCTGAAGAATGTGACTCTGAATTGCTGATCTGCTTGCTGAAAGTGTTGGTTGAAAGGTTGAAAATTCTGGGGCTGTGAAGATGGAAAATCTTGCTGAAAATTCTGGAATGATGGCTGATAAACTTGCTGTGAATGTGGCCATCCCTGCTGATCATAATTGAATGGTTGTTGGAAATCTTGGAAGCTCTGTTGTAACTGCTGTTGTGGCTGCTGAAATGGTTGAAAATCTTGCTGAAAATCTGAATAGGGCTGCTGAAATTCTTGAAAAGACTGAAATTGTGGCTGCCCTTGCTGAAACTGACAATCTGGTTGTTGAAAATCTGAATATGATTGCTGCTGAAATTGTTGACACGGCTACTGGTAAGTAGATGGATAAGCGTTTGCTCTTTGTTGGCACTCCTTCAGCTTAAACATACCTTTTAACTCCATCAAAAATTGGATCTCTAATTGTTCATTTGAAAACATTTTGAACCTGCAGTCCTATCACAAAACAAACAAAATGACAGCACCCGTGTACAAAAGGATAAAGCAAATAAGAATACAATCAAATCCTAAAATTATCAAACACCACTACAATCCCCGGCAACGGCGCCAAATTTGATAACCGTCTTAGTCATGTTACGATTTCAAATACAATTTAAGTATCGAACTCCTCTAAACTAATGCAGTATAGAGTAACTCGAGTCGTCTCTCTCAAGGAATGTAGTGATAGGTTAGTAATCCTAGGATTCTGAGTTATTGCTTTTGGATTTTGGATATGAAACTGGGGTTTGGATTTGGAAGCTAAGACTACGGAATAAAATAGCAAGCAAGTATGAAATCTAGTCCTAATCAATGAAAGATAGTGCAAGTATTAAAATCTAATTTAACCTAACTACACTTGACAAGGAAATTAAAAATAACATAAAGTAACCATTGAATGAAATCTAGAACATTAAAGAAACCTAATCTAACCTAATCTATTGCATTCGAATCAAATACAAGAACATAAGGAAAACATGTAGCATTCAATTAATAACACGTAGCAAAAATCTAAGCTGAGATAAACTAAAACAATTGGTTGGGGCATTTCATTGAACAAGTAACAAACATGAATAAAATTGAATCAAATGCAAGCAACTTAAACATAGGGGACAGAAATTGATACAAGCATTCAATAATCAATCACAAACATCCCACTACATCAAACCAACAACCGAATCTGACGAAGACATGGATTAATCACTGGATGATGAAGCTGTGAAGTGCGGCTGCTGATGAAGGATGCTGTGAAGAAGGGGCTTCGATGGATTGGAGGAGAAGATGGAGTCGAGTGAGCTCCGGCTTCTAGGGTTCCCGATCAGTCGGCGTCGGGATGGAGAGATGGAAGGAAGAAGATGATGGTGGCTATAGTTCCTTGGTGGAAGATGGAAGATAAGAGATGGAAAGGGTGGATGATCGGCCGGCCGGCGGCATCTAGGTGGAAGGGACCGCCGGCCTTCGATGGAGTGGAGAAGAGGGAAGTCGCGTGTGTCCCGTGGAAGATGAGATGGGGATCGAGAGTATATGGGTTGCGTGCGATGAGTCTGATGCGATGATGAGTCGAGCCAGCCTCATTTGTGCGCATGGGTTCAGCCCAAGCCCAGCAGCCCACTTAACCCAGCCCTTGGTTCAGCCAAGCTTTAGCCTAGTTCAGACCTGGGTTCAGCCACAGATCAGCCTAGTCGAGTCTTGCCCAGTCTTAGGTCCAAATTGGGTTGGCTGAATCGAACCATCTTCATTTGAATTGAACCAAGCCTTGGTCCAAGATCCAATCTTTAATTCCCTACAAAAATCATGAAATAATACCAAAATTTAGAGGAAATTATAATAAGCTCCAAAAATAAATCCTACTCGTAAAATATAGTATAAACATAGTTTAAGCGTACGAGAGGGTAAAAAAATACTAAGTAAATGAGCAAATAAAATATCATAAAATGCTAGTTATCACACACTTAATTCTTGCACGTCTCGAGCAAGTCAACAAAACTATAAGAAAAGAAAGTAAAATATCTCCCAAACATTACATCCCCTAACGATACTGGAAAATAATAAAAGAATGTTACTTAGGATCATCAAGTCTCAAGAATCCATGTATTTATGGTTCCAAATCTTACATAAGTCAAAAGGCATGACAATTTCATCAACATGAATAAACTAAGCATGACAACAACCTCACAAGATAGATATATGCACTGATGCTCACAAAAATAACAGATATGAAAGTGGAGTTCTCTCAAAGCATTCATAACATTGCACTACCATATGCTTGCTTATTTTCTACTTCTCCACTACTATAACATAAGTACACAAATCAAGAGGACTTTTCAAGGACTAATGATGAAACCATGTGCTAACAAGAGAACAAGAAGGGTAGATAACAACGGAGATCAAAGAGAATATGAGAGCATTGGAGTAATCAACATAACGTATACAATCAAATAACATGCCAAAATAAAAACTCACTCAAACATTTAACACTCAAAATTCTCCTTGCACATTCTCAATGCAATACACAACAACCACTTACAACATCTCTAAAAATGCATGTATGCATCAAAAACTTAACTCTTGAGTTCCTCACTAACAAAATTCCAAATGCTTGAGATTTTTTTTTTACTTTTTTATTTTTTTTTCACTCTCTTTAATTTTTTTTCATTCTTTTCTTCTTTTTTTCACTTTTTTTTATTTCTCTCTTCTCTTTTTTTTCATAGAGAGATTTTTTTTTCATCTTTATTATTATTTTTTTATAGAGAGATTTTTTTTTCAAGCATTCGTCCATACACACTTATTTTCCCCCCACACTTAAAACCTACCTCAGACAATCGGACAAAACATGATAACATCTAAAACTCACAATAATAGAGGCTAATAATAGACAAATAAAAATGTACTCATCATGCAATCACCCTATGCTCTCATGCTCAAGGGAAGAATAAGCTAATAAAGATATGACAGTGAGAATGTAATGACAATGAGAAGATCTGAGAAAGGAAAGACAATGAAACATGAAAGCAATAGGTGAAATGCTCACTAGTAACAATAGCAAAGTAGAGGGAAAACTAAGAGATCAACAAGAAAGTTTGCCTCCATCATATTCATGTAAGCTTGTGCTAATGTAATTTCAAAAAGAATCAAAGCAAGTTCTAGAGTGTCAAATATCACACATAAGAGGATTAAGGATAGGCATGGCAATATCCTCACTAGGTGAACAATAAAATGTCATGCTTAATCCAACAAGATAGAGCCTATCACCACAACAAATGACTAAATGCAATTAATATCCCCAAGCATACCAAGGAAACCAAAACTCAATAGTCAGACTTAACCATCTTTTATGATTCTCAAAGCATAATAAAGGAACATGTAAGGAGAAACAACTCGAAATCAAACAAGATTTATTCAAAACCAAACAAAATGCAGAATGAGAAAGCAAAGTGTGAATGCAAAGTATAAAAACAAACAAACATGCAAGTATAAACATAAAGAAAAATAAGAAAAATGAAGAAAAGGAACAAACTCCCCTTTATTCCTGGCGGTTGGAGTCAGTTAAGGAGTAACATCCATCCCGGTAGTGGTGGAGTATGGGTAGTTGAGAGAGCATTCTTCATTTGATCCAGGCCATGGTGCATTGCTCCCCCACACTTAAACTTCACAAAAAAATGTTCAAGTGGCCGAAGGCGATTCAGGTACAAAGTCCACTTAAGAGGTGAAGTGCTACAAGTCAAGGTAAGAGCAACTCCTCCCTCTTGATATTTTTTGGAAATCCTTCCTGGAGGTCGGAGTCTATTCAGTTGTAGCACCCACTCCAGGAGTCGACGGCACCCTGCAAAACCATGAAATACCTCCCGTACGCGTGCAGGGTAAGAAAAAGATGAAATACAATCAGTCTCTAAATAGAATGTTTCAAGGAGTGCATCACAGCCAATAAAATCAACCCTAGGTACTTCTATGAATTTTTCTAAATAATTTGGAAAAATACTTACCTCGTCTTGCTGAAAAATACCTGAAGGTTCTACAAGAATGGATGTAGCTATGACTTTCTCCTGGTCAGGTAGAGGCTTCATCTCAGGTTCAGGTGCTGGTGGGCATACAACGAAAAGAGGTGATTCTTGGATTCTTGCTTCCACCATGCAAGTCGCTACACTTGCATACTTATTCTCTGAATCTCCTAATATATCACTCAAGGTAGGTGATCCCTGGGGCTCAGTGCAATCCCCTACACCAATAGAGTCATCTGCAACTGGAAATGAATCAGATTCAACCTCAAACTCAGCTGTCTCTGATGCTAATACCTCCTCTGCCTCATCTGAACTAGAATATCCTCTCTGAACATCGATCTTGATCCCTGCAGTCTGCATCTGACTAATGGTGGAGGATATCTGTTCAATTTGTCGCGCTATGTTCTGAAGGGAAGCATCAGTCCTACTCTAATACTGTCTAAAGTCCCCCTGCTGCTGCTGAAGTTGAGCGCTAATCTGAGCGCTAATCTGGGTACTAATTTGGGTGCTCAACTGAGTGCTAAGCTGCTGAAATTGAGTGTTGAGCTGTTGAACGTTCCTCTCAGTTTGCTGCTGTAATTGAGTGAGAAGTGGCTCCAAAGTGAGTGGAAGCTCCGGTTCTTGTTGCTGAACCGGATGTAACCATGAAGGTATAGGATCATCCTGGAATGTCTGTAGGTTCTGGTATGCTGGATATGGCTCAGTAAATTGACTTTGTGTATCCTCATACCTGACATATGAATTATCCCCCCAATTAGAATCATAGGAATTAGAAAATGAGTTATACCTATCAGACTGTTGAGATTGTTGAAAATCAGTTTGACAACTTGGTGGAGGTTGCTGAAGAATGTGACTCTAGAATTGCTAATCTGCTTGCTGAAAGTGTTGGTTGAAAGGTTGAAAATTCTGGGGCTGTGAAGATGGAAAATCTTGCTGAAAATTCTGGAATGGTGACTGATAAACTTGCTGTGAATGTAGCCATCCTTGCTGATCATAATCGAATGGTTGTTGGAAATCTTGGAAACTCTGCTGAAACTGCTGTTATGGCTGCTGAAATGGTTGAAAATCTTGCTGAAAATTTGGATTGTACCCTTGCTGAAAATTCTGAACTGGTGGTTGAAATTGCTGTGGTGGCTAATTAAAATGTTGGCTTTGCTGAAAATCTGAATAGGGCTGTTGAAATCCTTGAAAAGCTTGCTGCTGAAATTGTTGACCCGGCTGCTGGTAAGTAGATGAATAAGCGTGCTTAAACATACATTTTAACTCCATCAAAAATTTGATCTCTAACTGTTCATTTGAAGACATTTTGAACCTGCAGTCCTGTCACAAAACAAACAAAATGGCAGCACCCGTATACAAAAGGATAAAGCAAATAAGAATAGAAACAAATCCTAAAATTATCAAACACCACTACACTCCCCAGCAACGGCGCCAAATTTGATATCCGCTTTAGTCGCGTTAAGGTTTCAAATACAATTAAAATATCGAACTCCTCTAAACTAATATAGTATAGAGTAACTCGAGTCGTCTCTCTCAAGGAATGTAGTGATAGGTTAATAATCCTAGGATTCTGAGTTATTACTTTTGGATTTTGGATATGAAACTGGGGTTTGGATTTGGAAGCTAAGACTACGGAATAAAATAGCAAGCAAGTATGAAATCTAGTCCTAATCAATGAAAGACAGTGCAAGTATCAAAATCTAATTTAACCTAACTACACTTGACAAGGAAATTAAAAATAACATAAAGTAACCATTGAATGAAATCTAGAACATTAAAGAAACCTAATCTAACCTAATCTATTGCATTCGAATCAAATACAAGAACATAAGGAAAACATGAAGCATTCAATTAATAACACGTAGCAAAAATCTAAGCTGAGATAAACTAAAACAATTGGTTGGGGCATTTCATCGAACAAGTAACAAGCGTGAATAAAATTGAGTCAAATGCAAGCAACTTAAACATAGGATACAGAAATTGATACAAGCATTCAATAATCAATCACAAACATCCCACTACATCAAACCAACAACCGAATCTGACGAAGACATGGATTAATCGCTGGATGATGAAGCTGTGAAGTGCGGCTGCTGATGAAGGATGCTGTGAAGAAGGGGCTTCGATGGATTGGAGGAGAAGATGGAGTCGAGTGAGCTCCGGCTTCTAGGGTTCCCGATCAGTCGGCGTCGGGATGGAGAGATGGAAGGAAGAAGATGATGGTGGCTATAGTTCCTTGGTGGAAGATGGAAGATAAGAGATGGAAAGGGTGGATGATCGGCCGGCCGGCGGCAGCTAGGTGGAAGGGACCGCCGGCCTTGGATGGAGTGGAGAAGAAGAGGGTCGAAGGTGGAGCCATCTGTGGAGATGAGTCGCGTGTGGAAGGGATCGAGAGTATATGGGTTGCATGCGATGAGTCCGATCGGTCTTCCCTTCACTTGATCCAGCCCAGCTCAGCACATCCCTTCCATTGGGTTCGCCCAGCCTCAGGTTCAGCCAAGCCATGGGTTCAGACCAGCTCCCCAGCAGCCAGCAGTTCGGTTCAGCCTGGGTTCAGCTCTGGTTCAGTCCAACCCATTCAACCAAGCCCAGCAGCCTTCAAATTAGACCATAGGTCCAATTTTTTGGATCCAAGCCTTAGTCCAAGGTCAATCTTTAATTCCCTATAAAAATCATGAAATAATATCAAAATTAGAGGAAATTATAATAAGCTCCAAAAATATATCCCAATCGTAAAATATGGTATAAACATGGTTTAAGCGTACGAGAGGATAAAAAAATGCTAAATAAATAAGCAAATAAAATGGCATAAAATGCTAGTTATCAAAGATCTAACTCGGAGGGGTTGGGTGAAAAGTCCTAACTTGGAGGGCTAGGTGAAAAGTCCTAGCTTGGAGGGCTAGGTGAAAAGTCCTAACTTGGAGGGTTAGGTGCAAATTCCCAACTTGGAGAGTTAGATTGAAAAATCCTTGGCTTGGAGGGCTAAGGTGAATGAAATCCTAGCTTGGAAGGCTAGGTCTGCGTCCCTGGATCGGTCTGGTGACCGATCAGGGAGTTGGCATGCTGCTCCTTCGTGGATCGGTCTGGTGACCGATCCAGCGATGTCTGATCGGTCTGGTGACCGATCAGGGAGTGTGTGTTTCACTCACTGCACAGCTCCTGATCGGTCTGGTGACCGATCAGGGAGCAAACAGTGAGTTCAGTTCCCTTGCTAATTAGGTCCAGAACGGTCCGGTGACCGATCAGAGACTTAGGTTTTGATTAAAGAATCACTGTTCACTCAAGCCTGATTGGTCTGGTGACCGATCAGGCTGGAGCCTGATTGGTCTGGTGACCGATCAGGCAGGAGCCTGATTGGTCTGGGGACCAATCAGGAGTGTGCAGAAACTGCTGGATCGGTCTAGTGACCGATCAGGCTCCTCCCTGATCGGTCTGGGGACCGATCAGGAGCATAACTTTAATTCAAATATGTTGTCAGAAGTCTGTTTTCACTGCCGATTCTCTGCTACTTGCTGATTTCTTTTTGATATGCATTGCTAAGCCTCTGTTGGAGTGTGCAGGTGATAGCAGGTGATTCAAACACTCAAGGAGGGTCAATGGGAGGCTTTCCTTGGAGCAGGTTTGGATCTATTGTGTTTTCAGGTCTCAACGGCGTCTGGCGCAACTGGCAACTGACGAAGGCGCGGCTGGCAACTGACGGAGGCTCAGCTGGAGGAGTGTCCAGTGGACTGAGTGCTCAGAGAGGTCAGTGGGTCAGAGTGTGAGTCAGTGGTGCTGATGGAGCTGGCGACGTTGAGCAGGAGCTTAAGAGACAAAGTGGATGCAGAGGAGTCGGTGCGAACAAGACAGAAACTTGGGAAGTTTCGTTGGGATGTGTTCGTGCTCTCTATTGCTTTGTGCTTGAGCGATCTTGTTACATCTTTGTGAGCTTGTCTTCTCGAGTGTCTCTGTGCTTAACTTGTATCTTCTTGAGATCACTTGTGGAGAGGTTTCTCCACCGAGAAGGAGGCTGCTACTATCCAGAGTTCACCGGGGCTTGATCTGCCGACGATCAAGGGATCGCCCACCTCACGGGCACGCCAAGGAGTAGGGGCAAGTTATCCCCGAACCTTGTATATCAAGGTATTAGCGTCAGTTTGCTTTCCCTTTGTGTTTTGCTTGCTGTTCTTTATTTCTGCTTCTGTGTTTTTGTTTCCGCTGCTACTAATCTGATCACGCAGAAGTATCAAAGAGCAAGAAATTGTGTCTGGCTATATTCACCCCCCCCCTCTCTAGCCATCCTGTTCCCAACACCTTGGAGAGCAAGGACGATGAGCTGAGGGGCACGGACATTGAGGTATGCGTGAAGGATGGCATGGAGGCAAGCTGGAGGCTTGCGTGCATCCAAGGGACGGGAGCCGAAGATGAAGAGGGCGCAAAGGCAATAGTCGAGGCTGCTGTGGAGGAGTTAGTCGAGTCGTGAATCCTAGGGTTTGAGTGCGGAGTGGAATGTACTCAGGAAGGGTAACCTTAGGTGTGTGAGTAGACCAGTCGACTGGCCTGGGGGCAGTCGACTGATGAAACTCACATAAGGGTCTCAGCCTGGGACCAGTCGACTGCCCTGGGGGCAGTCGACTGGTAGGTGGTTGGTGAGTTGGCTGAGAATTCGAACGTTGGGGTGCAACGGTCGAATTTCAGTGGCACCAGTCGACTGCCCTGGGGGCAGTCGACTGGTAGCGAGGGTTTCAGCCCGGGTTCTATTTAAAGAGGACTTCGTGGTGGCTGAGATTCTTGACGAAACTCGCTTGGGTAAAGTGAGTTAGTAGTCTCTTGTGCCCAGATCTTGTCAAAGTATTTGTGGTGAGGTTTCTCCACCCACAAGGAGCGACGAGGGCTAACCGGAGGTTATTCGGGGATTGATCCACCGACGGATTCTTGGATTAGTCACCCGTCCGGGGTGGATACCAAGTAAACCTGGTTTGTTAGCGTTGTTTGTTTTGTTTATTATTGTTTCCGCTGTGCAACTAACAACGCAGGTACAAGAAAGATCCGAAAATCACTATTCACCCCCCCTCTAGCAGACACGATCGATTCTACAAGGACTGCTACGGTTGGATTGCTTGGTGTATTGAAATTGAGTTGGATTTAGATTGCTGAAGTTTCAATCTTATTGTTGCCTCTGTTTTGAGATTCAATGGTTGCTTTGTGTTGATGAAATCAGAACCCGAGTTTTGCCCTGTGTGGTGTTGTTTCATTGTTCCTGTGAGGAGTTTTTGATTGATTTTAAATTGGAACATGATTTAGATAGAACTTGATACCATTAGGATGGATGGTTGGGTGAGTTTTTGGTTGGGTTGAGATTAGGTTTAATTTGAGATTTAAACCTAATAACCTAAATTTGATAAATTTGAATTCGAAGTAAACCAAAAATGAACCTAATCTTAATCACATGGGATAATTAAGAACCGATCAGTTAATTAGATGAAATTAACTAAAAAAGGGAATGACTAGGTAAATCTTAACACGGTTTAGGAATTTGTTAGCTAGCTACAATTCCTTTGTTATAGCTATTTAAATATCTCTTTGATACAGGGCTTTGATTGTGATTATTGTGCGGATTATTTCATCTAGAGGCGGGTGGTTCTCTTCGTACATGAGTTCTTCCATGTGGTGGCGGGTACATCTTACTTGATTCTTTAGATCCATTTTACCTTTATGCATGACTATTTATTTATGTACAGTAGGTTTTCTTTACCTTAAATTTACTACCGTTGTTATCCTTCTTGATACTTTTTTCTTGATCTTGGATATGATATGATATTATTCTATACAGTCTCGTTTATTGTTATCTGATTTTGTATAGCACTTGTGCGAGCATGTGTACGTAGATATAGTAGCATGCCAGTGTTTGTTTGTATTGATTGATTTTAGTTATACTTGCATGTGTATCTAGATATATGATGATTTGGTTATGATACATGCATTTGAATGTGCATGTTAGGTTGAGTTATGTATTGATGACCTGGTAGGGGTTGCATGTGTTAGAGTCATGCATCATCCTTGCATTGTTGCATGCCAACGAGCAGCGACTCCCTTGTGGTTGAGCCTATCGTCTTCCGGTACTTGACATGCACACGCGGCCACTCATGGGTTATTGGATATCGTTGGGTGTGTGCATTTGCTCTATACTACTCTGCTCGGTCGCTCATGGGTAGTGGTTCCGGAGCGTGATAACAAGCAGGGATCTCTCCTCTTCCCATAGACTAGAGGAGATAAGAGAGATATCTCTCCCATATGTACATGGGGCGGAGTGAGAGCTCCACCACCATCCTGCCCACTCGGTCACTTAAGAGTAGTGATGGTAAAGTGCATAAAGTGTTACAACCTTACCCACTCGCCCAATGTATATGACATGCCTCGGTGGCTTGACTGGCATCAAGGGTGACCATGTCATTGCATCATGTGCATATGATGCATTATACATTTGATTGTGATTGTTGCATTTGTTTCCTGCATATGTTTGACATGCACATACAGGAGATATTATATATGTGGTTTGAGAACCCTGCACCTGCTCATATGATACGAGCCCTTTTATGATCAGGATAGGCTAATTTCTGGTATGCACATTCATTTGATTCTTTCAGTTATGCATATTTTGATATTCTTGTTGAGACTGTATCCTATTGTTTCTGTATAACTTATTCAACTATTTATTATGTCATGCATATCTTTTCTCTATACTTGTAAAGTTCACTTAGACTCACCACCCGTGACAATATTTTTATTTTCAGGTCGATAGGTCGCTAAAGGTGAGCCTAGTTGCTAGTCCCAGGTCCCCACGATTCCAGTGATGGGTGCTTCCACTTAGTTTTGTTTCTTTTACATCATACTCTTTTGTCTGTATTCGTTTTATGTTGTGGACTTGTATCATGATTCATTTGTTACGGTATTGTATTTATGAGTCCTCTGTTAGACTTTATGGTTGTTATTTTGTTGCACGCCTGCCCAGAGGGCAGCTCAGGTGAACATTACCGTTTTATTTCTGAGATGCATTTGTTTTCCTCTATTACATATTTTGCTTTGAAACTTGAGGCCAACTATTATACTGCGTGTGTTGTATGTATGCCAAAATTGTCCACCATATAGAGGAGATGTTGTGCAATTTTATATTGGATCAGCGGCTCATTTGGTCTTGGGGCGTGATAATTTATTTTGGTATCAGAGCGTAGGTTCACAAGTCCTTCGGATTTTTCAGAGTTAGATCTGATACCCATTTGGTAGGTATCAGAGCTCGGGTTAGATAAGATCTACCCGAGTACATTTCAGATTTTTGGAGTCGTTTTCCCGATGTGATTTGTACTCTCAGACGGCGACGATGATACATCTCCAGGTGACAATTGTGTAAACTAGTAAGGTTTGTTGACTTATACCATTGGTAATATTTGGGTAACATTGTAACAGGTATGACTCGGAGTGAACGTGCTCCCGCACCGAGACGTGGTCGTGGGCGGCCATGTAAGCTTACTGTAGGGTCTCGGGCGACAGGGTCACTCGAGAGACCGACGGAGACGAAGCCAGTCAGTCATGGGCAGACTCCTCCAAGTGTTCCTAGGGTCCCATCTCCATTGCTGTCAGCGGTTTCTACCATTCCCCCCGCGACTATTACCCTAGTCATCCCCACAGTACCGATATCGGTACCTGCTACTGCTTATCCAGCTGTACCATCAGTGGTACCTACTGCTACACCTCCAACGATGCCTGCATTTGTATACCCGGCAGTACCACCATCGGCACCCCCTACACTGCATCCAGCAGTACTCACACCCCAGTGATGCCTACATTTGTGTATTCGTCCATACCTCCATCAATACTCCCTACAGTGTATTCTATGGCACCGTAAGTTGTCCTGCTCCAGTAGTTTACCCAGCCCCACCAATGGCTCCTGTTCTGAAATTTCCCACGGTTTCGCCAACAGCTTCTGTTGGATCGGAGAAATCGATAGAGGGGGGTGAATATCGATATCAAATTTTTCGAAAAACTAGAGAATATACGCAGCGGAAAATAACAGAACAAACGCGAACACATGTTGGTTTTACTTGGTTCGGAGTCACGGTCGGCTCCTACTCCAAGGCCCACGGCCCTTGACCGTTTAATTTGGGCAATTCTATAGTCGTAAAAAGAATTTTACAAACTGAGTACAGAAATAGAACTGAAAATTAAACTTGCAACACTTTTCGTTACCGATGCCTGAGGTAGATCGAATTTCGGAGCAGAGGGTCGTCGTCGGTGCTGGAATCTCGAAGTCGAAGCTTGTCGGAGCGTAGTGCTTTGAACGAAAGTGCTTGGAACGCTTTTGTGATTGTTGTTCGAAGCCTTGGGGGTGAACCCCCTTTTATAGCACCCATGGGGGCGCCTGTGTTGATGGGGGCGCCTACACGTGGCCTTTCCTGCGCGATCTCTTATCTCCAGGCTCGGTTAGCGCTTATCTATCTTCACAGGGGCGCCTGAGCTGATGGGGGCGCCCGTATGGTCCCGGACGCCTGAGCTTAGTATGTCCAGAGGCTTCATGGAAATTTTGCTTCGCTTGCTTTGGTTTAGCCTTCAACTGGGGCACCCGTATCCATACAGGCGCCTAGCCCCAGTCAGGCGCCTCACTCCGTTGAGGCACCTCAGCTGCAGAAAACCAGTCCTTCGATCCCTGCAACCAAGGTTAGTTCCAACACAAAAAGAAGCAAACATGTTAGCCATTATTTACAGCCTAAGCTGTCTTGGTTCTGACTTTGGGTTTCCCAAATGAAACCCTAGGTCGAACCGATGTCTAATGTTCCGTCTACGGGGAACGCGTCCTCACCTACTCCTCTTGGGAGAATTTACCTTTTTGCCAACCGGCTCCTCCGGTTGGACTTTTGCCCAGCTTTACTCACCAGGTCTTCGTGCCCAGTCCGTGACCAGGACTTAGTGCCCAATTCCTCGAACCAGGTCTTCGGTGCCCAGCCCTCGGCCAGGTCTTAGTGCCCAGTCCACGACCAGGACTTATTGCGCAACCTTATGTCAGGACTTAGTTGCCCAGCCCGCGGCCAGGACTTAGTGACCAATTCTTAGAACCAAGACTTCGTGCCTAGTGTTCCTAGGACTTTTCCTGCACACTTGAGTAACATTGTTAGAGCACCAATAATACTTAACTTTGAACCCTTTGCCAATATCAAAACAAGGTTCGATATGGTGCTTTCGGCACCAACAGCTTCTACTCTGGTATCTGCTGCAGCTTCAATTTTGGATCCTATCGCTCCGATGGATTGGGCCAGGGCCAGGGCACGGATCCCAGTATTGGTTGAGTCAGTGAAAGGCCCATTTTACTACATGGAGGATCTGTCCCACGGGTTGCTCGCTCCTGGATTGAGACATTAGAGGGTACATTTTACTACATGACATGTTCAGAGTGGGAGAAGACAGAGTTGATTGCCTATCATTTGCAGGACAAGGCAGTTTCCTGGTGGATCTCGCAATGTATGATTATGGGAGAGCAGCGCCTCACCTGGGTAGTTTTCTGAGAGGCGTTCGAGAGCCAGTACCTCCCAATAGCATATCAGATGGCTCAGTGTCAGGAGTTCTTAACTCTCCAGTAGGAGAATCAGGCAATCATGGAATATAATGTAGAAGCTAATCGTTTGACTAAATTTTTCCCCCAGCTAGTCGTCAAGGACAGATCATGTATGATCCAGTTTACTCAGGGATTAGCTGGATATATCAGGCTCCGGATAGATGATTTTAGTACGGCATCGTACCGTGAAACTTTAGAGAAAGCCCTTCTGATAGAGATGACATAGCAGTAGGTGAACGGAGATAGGTGAAGAGGAAGGAGTCAGCTCCGGGTTCAGCTCAAACTCAGCCACCGCAGACCACAGAGTAGAAGCGTGGTAGTCAGAGACAGTCAACTCAGAGCACTTCTAGGGCATCTTCCTGACCTCAGAAGTCTGGACATTCTGCAGAAGGGTCCTCCCGGTCATCTTAGCAGAACCAGAAGAGTAAGACGGCTAGTAGCTTCCAGTGTACTCTGTGTGGGGCTGATGAGCACTCCAGGACAGACTATCCGGTAGAGCATACAACATATTTTTATTGCAAGCTCCTAGGACATATGAGCCGAGACTGCGCACTGAAGGGACAGAACGAGAATACTGGAGCTACGGATCAGAGTGGACATTCAGGGCAGTCAGGACCTCAGAGAGGAGGACAAAAGACACAACATTATTTTCATCAACTGCAGACCACTCCACCAGCCGCTGTTTATAGCATGCATAGATTCCAGCACATCAGTACCCCAGCAACATCACAGTGTTCTGCCTCAAGACCACAGTAGCAGTATATGCCCCAACCTCAGTATTATCTAGCATATCAGACTGCAGCATATCAGCCTCAGCTACCGGTTGGTGCATCAGTGTCTCAGTCTCTGCCACCGCTGCAGCCACAGTAGTATCCACCACAACCTCTACCGCCAGAGACTAGACAGGTTTATGTCGTTACCTAAGAGGAGGCTCAGATGGCCGATGGATCAGTCTTCCGCGATACTATTTCTCTATATTCAATTCCTGCAGACTTATTAGTTGATACTGGTAGTTTATATTCTTTTATTCCATGGATATTCATGACTAGGATTGATAGGATACCTACCCCTAGGGTATGACAGCTATCTGTATCTTTACCGTCTAGCGAGACATTAGGTATCTCTCAGGAGGTCAGAGCATGCCCGTTGGACTTTGGTAGTATGATTCTCATAGTAGACCTGTTGGTACTCGAGGTGGTGGATTTCAACGTTATCCTCGACATGGATTGGCTTACAGCGTACCATGCCACCGTGGATTGTCGGACAAGGGTGGTCACATTTAGGCCTCCAAACCAACCCTCATGGGATTTCATCGGCATTAGGGATGATGGTATATCAGTTATTCTTACGCTTCAGGCACAGAGACTGATGTCACAGGGTTGTCAGGGTTTTCCTATTATCGATAATCATCGCCGATGATAGCAGTAGCACCCCTCTCTTGGATGCTCCAATGGTCTAGGAGTTTTCGGACGTCTTTCCAGAGGAGCTACCAGGTCTTCCTCCCAGGAGAAAGGTAGAGTTCACCATTGAGTTGATTCCGGCGACTGCGCCAGCATCTAAAGTTCTGTATCATATGACACCAAAAGAGTTGGACGAGCTGAAGGTCCAACTCCAAGAGTTATTGGACAGAGGGTTCATCTGACCGAGCGTATCTCCTTGGGGTTCACCAGTTCTGTTTGTTAAGAAGAAAGATGATTCCTTGAGGTTATGCATTGACTATAAATAGTTAATTGTAGTAACCATCAAGAACAAGTACCCTTTGTCACGGATTGAGGATTTGTTTGATCAGCTCAGAGATACATCATTGTATTCTAAGATTGATCTGCGGTCCGGATATCACCAGCTGAAAGATAGAGACTCAGACATCCAGAAGACAGATTTCGTACTAAATAAGGGCACTACGAGTTTTTGGTAATGTCATTTGGGGTTACCAATGCTCCAGTGGTATTCATGGAATTGATGAACCACGTATTTCTGAAGTATCTTGATCAGTTTGTCATTGTATTCATTGATGATTTTTTAATCTATTCACGTTCTGAGGGGGAGCACGCACAACATTTTCGCATTATTTTGGAGACTCTTAGACGAGAGCGTCTATTTGCGAAGTTCAACAAGTGCGCATTTTGGCTACCTTTAGTTGGTTTTCTGTGGCATGTGGTTTCTAGCTGAGGTATATCCATAGACCCCCAGAAGATTGAGGCTGTCACCAGTTGGGAGCAGCTGAAAGTCAATTCAGGAGATTCGCAGCTTCTTGGGATTGGCTAGCTATTATAGACGATTCGTAGAGAGTTTTTCTAGCATTGCTATGCTGTTGACACGCCTTACCAGGAAAGGCATGAAGTTTACGTGGTCAGAGTCCTGCGAGACCAGCTTTCAGGAGATGAAGCAGAGATTAGTGTTGGAACCCGTTCTCATTCTACTATCAGGAGATGACGGATTTATGCTTTATACGGATGCATCCTATCAGGGTTTGGGCGCAGTTTTGATGCAGCATGGGCAGGTAGTATCTTATGCTTCTTGACGGGTGAAGGAACATGAGAGAACTACCCTATACATGACCTAGAGTTGGTCGCCATCATTTTTGCTCTGAAGATATGGAGGTACCACCAGTACTGGATTACTTTTGAGATATTCACGGATCATAAAAGCCTCAAGTACCTGTTCACACAGAAGGAGTTTAACCTCCGTCAGAGGAGGTAAATGGAGTTCCTGAAGGACTATGATTGTACCATTAGCTACCACCTTGAGAAAGCTAATGTAGTCGCCGACGCACTAAGTAGGAAACCCAGAGGAGTGTTGGCTTGCCACTGAGTTCTGGTTACCAAGATAGTTCAGAGCTTCTCAGAGTTGGGTCTAGAGGAGAAGGGTCAGACTGAGAGGGGTATTCTGGCGACCATGGTTGCTCAGTCATCTATTCGGACGAGGATTAGAGAGGATCAGGCGAGTAATCAGCATTTGCAGTTTCTCAACAGCTGAGCAATGTTAGAGCAGCAGGCTGATTTTACATGGGACGACGAGGATGTCTTGTATTTTCGTGGGAGGCTATGCGTACCAGAGGCACACCCTGTTTTGGATGAGCTACTATAGGAGGCACATCGCTCCTGATTCTCTATCCATCCGGGAGCCACTCGCATGTATCGGGTCCTGAGGACTTCCTATTGGTGGAACGGAATGAAACGAGACATTGCAGATTTCGGAGCCCGATGCCTAGTTTGCTAGCAGGTTAAAGCAAAGCACTAGAAACTTGCTGGGTTACTTCAGAGGATTCTCATTCCCGAGTGAAAGTAGGAGAACATTACTATGGATTTTGTGGTGGGACTGCCTAGGACCAGATGAGGCCATGATATGATTTGGGTGATAGTTGATCGATTAACCATATCCGCACACTTTTTAACTATTCGGAGGATTGATTCCTTGGATAGATTAGAATAGCTATATTGCAGATAGCTTATTAGACTACATGGCATACCGTTGAGTATTATATTAGACCAAGATCCGAGCTTCACCTCACGTTTCTGGCAGAGTCTACAGAAGGCCATAGGTACAGAGCTTAGATTCAGTACCGCCATCCATCCGCATACCGACGGTCAGTCAGAGCATACTATCCAAACTTTAGAGGACTTGCTGCGAGCCTGTGTGATGGATTTTAGAGGCAGTTGGGAGGACCACCATCACCATGTTGAGTTCGCCTACAACTGTTAGTAATATGAGAGAAGTATCCTAAGGCAATCGCCTTATGATTGTAAACATTTATTCTAATAAATGATAATTCACTATTTGAGTATACATGTTTGTGTATTTGATTGAGATCTTAAACTCATCTACTGAATATCCGCAATACAATTCACAGTATAAGAGAATTTGTGATGGGATCACAACTAGTGATTATCTCTAAATGTGCAATTGTGAAGTATTGAAATTATCCCTAGTCGATGAATTGATAAAAACGGACACTATCAATTCTGTTGAGACTAGCATGGGTTATTCTCTAATCAGCTGATTCTCACTGGCTGGTGACATTGGGATGTCCGGAGATAAACATGGATGCTAGTTAAGGGAACTAGTTCATTGGAGTGACTAGTGACGGCCCCGAATCTACTAGATTAAATTGTCACGAAAGTTGGGACCATCAGATTTAAATGTGAATGAAATGCTGGAAACCCTTTTACAATCAAAAGTATGAAAATGTAATATAGAGGCCACAGGTCGTATTTTTCTCGGGGACTAGTTGATATAATTTGATTCGCGCTTGGTTTAGGTGTCGTTTGTGTTTTTGGGTTTCAAATAAAGATTTGGGTTTGGGTTCAATTCGAAATGAAAAACTTGAAGAAAAGAAAGATCTTGGATAGACGAATTCAACAAGGTATGACAATTGATGAACTTACCCAACTAACAACTCAATCAAAGCCACTTAAACAATCTATGAAGACAACTCTGAGTTCACATGCAAAATAAATGCTAAACAAAAGAATCAGGCAGTGATGGTAATTTCCGGAAATCAAACAATCTTAACACAATAATAGCATATGAAATTCAGAATTTAAACAAGTGACAACTCAACTCTATTACAAGTTGAAAGCCAACAAATGCAAAGGAATGTTCAGAAATGGCCAATTGCAATGCTAGACGATTTCAAGCTATAAAACACACTAAAAATTGTGGCTACTTGATACCAAACAATTGCCAAAGCTGCCTCTTGATACAAAGTGTAAAATTTCAGCACTTGGCACGCGAAAGAGGAAAAAACTAATGGACTGCAATTAACCCTAACTGAAACACTACTAACTGATGTAAACCAAATGGAATTGAAGCACTAAATCAACTGCAAAATTTAGAAGTGATTAATACAGGAACAAATGACTGCTGAGCAAAAATCTGGAGCTCAATTTGATACGCAGCAGTGAGCCAAGTTCAGAAATGCAATGCAAATGAAACAGTCTTGAACTCAGAATTGCAGCTATAAATCCGGAACATAACAAGCAATTTAGCTGAATGCGAGATCGCCAATCTAATTTCTGAAAAGATTCAAGAGAGCTGATGCTTCACTCAATACCAATTTAGTCACTACAAACTATAATTTGCAGAAATAAAATTGACTTGCAAATTTTGAAACCAGTTTGCACAACTGATTCGCAGAATTAAATGCCAAATGCAACGGAAATGAAACAACTACAATATGAATTCAGAATGCAAGCTTAAGCTAACTTGATACAAAACTTGTACGCAAGGGAAGAAAGCAAAAATTCTGATACACAACTAGCAAAGCTGATACGCAGCTAAGAACAGGGAACGCACACACTTAAACATGAGATAAACTGTGGTTTAAAACAATTGCTCGTTAGACAAGCTACCTACTGCTTAATCTTGCAGAATTGAAACACTAACTAGAGCAAAACAATTAAGAAACCAAAACTGAACAGCTGAAACAAAATCCTACAGCTAACTGATACGTAACTGCATAATCTGATACGCAGCAGAGAAATTGGGAACGCAAGCAATTGAAGTGTAAAAACAAGCTGCAATTAAGCACAACTAATCACTAACAAGTAATCTATCTCATACCATAGCAGAATGGAAACCTAATTAAGCAAAAGCAATTAAGTAAACAAAACTGAACAGCTAATACAAAAATTTCAGTAACGAACAGAATTCAGAAATAAAACTACAGCTTAAGAACTGAAATTAACTAGCTAAACTACTCCTCAATGCTTCCCTAGCTCGAATCCTCCTTGTTCGTCACGCAAGTGTGAGCTTCGAACCCGCAAGCTCAGCAAGTCGATGGAAAATGGCATCTGCGATTCAAAATCAGCTCACATCTGCTCAAATCCGAAACTCATCCAATTCCTTCAACTCAGCTGCGATGATGGATTGGAATTGATCCGAGCACTCCAGGGAACCCCTCTGAACTACTCAGGATGATTAATTGATGTGCAGCCGATGTTGACGAAACCAAACGGCAGAGCTCCGGAGACCTCACAAAAGCTCTGTTCTTGGGCAATTGAGAGTTGGAAATTCACCGAGAAGCCTTCCCAATGACCTAGAATTCAATCTAAGCAAGAAATGAGGGGTCGCGCCCCTTTGGATTGAAGAAAAACAGCTAAGGAAACCAAGAACACAAAGAAGATGAACAGTGCGGCGAGGAAACGCGACCGGGAGAAGCGCTGGGCATTTTTGATTAAATAGCTATCAATGGACGGCCCAGATTGATCGGAGGAGATCCAACGGTAGATCTTGGTCTGATTTGAGCCAAACTTTTATGATGATGATCTGGGGTCAGGATCTGCCTTGTGGTAGTTCGGATCCTCCAGATGTGCAACGGATGGTCCAGATCAACTCTATCTGTGAATGGACGCTCTAGAGCCCTCCTTGCTTGATCCAACGGTTGATTTAGCTCTGATTGGGATGAAACCTTCAGATCTTAATCATAGAGCTTGATTAACCCTAACCCTAGCTCGGATTGCTTCAGATCGTCTCGGATGGCTCAGATCTAGCCGCTCTTGAATCGGACGGCCCGGATTAATCGTAGGCTTGATAATTCGATCCGGTTCACATCCGACTCAGGTTTGACCCAGTATGCCCTAGGTCCAGGATCCTTTCTTGCCTACAAAAATATATCAGAAAATTAGTGGCCAAATAACCCAAAAAATGTGTAATTTTGCAATTAAGTCCAAAATAAGATAAAGTTCCAAAACCTAGGGTAAAATCATAATTAAGCAATAAAAACATGGGTCAAACATGGATTTTAGCAATTAAAATAATCAATAAAATGGTGCTTATCAACTAGCTGTAAGACTTCATATGGGAATCTACATGTAGATATGTCAATGAAGTTCTTACTGCAGCTTAAGTGCGATGTTCCTTTGACTTGCGGTGTTCAAGTCATCTTGGTCATGGAGACTTATACTTTAACATCTTAAGCAAGCATCTCCAAGGAGGTGTGGACCCAGGATGATTGGGTATAAGCCGAAGTGCCCGAAGATGTTTGAACAGCCTACAAAGGATTCACCACTCCTTGCGAGGAGATGTATACCCAGGCCTATCGTCGGATTGTTACTCAAAATCTCTGGCCAGAGTATATCATGTTTAGAGTGCGAGTCTCTTAAATACATGAGAGTAATTAGAAATCCAAAGGACGAGAAAGACACTACTTGGGCTAGGTGTGACGTAGTCAGTCTAGTGGGGACTGACACAAACAGACCATGTCCTGAACCAAGTGGGTATAAGGGGGTGAAGAGAATGGGGCACGATTCATTAGAGCTGCTGAAGGATTTCAGAATTACTTCTGAGGTCAACCGTTGATCTTTCGATTAATTGGGGGTCATGATGTACTACTAGGTGCCACTCATGATCGTTCTATAATTAGTTGATTATAGACGGCCAACATAAATCGAAAGCCTATTTAGTCACACGCACTACGAGTAATCCGAGGGATTTAAAACGAGTTGAAAATTAGATTTTCCGATCAAGAGAAATAAGTCGAATCTTAGTTAATCAGAGGCGCAATGGAAGCTAAAATTGGCTAAGTCTTTTGAAGGATTGTTGAGCGAATTAAATGAGTTTAATTCGCGATTGGTGGGGCTTGAAGTGGCCGGCCAAAGAGGGTGCCCACCCTCTTTGGTTTGGCCGGCCACATTAAAGGGAGAAAACCATTTTATTTAGTTTAATTAATAAAATAGATCTAGCACGATTTATTTTATAAATTATGGACAAATAAATTTGTATAAAGAAATTTATATAAATAAATTTATAGAAATTTATTCTTTTATGGAAGTTAAAATAATCCATGAATTGATTTATTTTAATTTTATAAAATCAATTATGAATTGATTTTTTTCATAATAAGAAAGTTTACAAATTTCTTATAAAATTTATTCCATAATAAAAGGAGAGAAGGTATTTGTTTTATTAAAAGTTAGTTATAATAAAACTTGGTTTAAACAGAATAATTAATAAGAGAATTTATAGGATAAATTTCTTATGTAAAATTCCGTTAAAGAGGAGACTATAGTTGCTTCTCCCTTGCTAAGTCTCCTCAATTATCAATTAGGAATTAAAGGCTTAGAAGCTCCCTCTCTCTCTTATTCTCTTCTCTTCTCTTCTCTCTTCCCCATTAGGGTCGGCGCCCCTTAATAGGATTCGGGCCGGCTCCCCTTCATCCCACCTAGGGCCGGCGCCCCTAGCACACCCTAGGGTGGTTGCCGTGAGCTATCAAGAAGAAGGAGAAGCCAACCAAGAAGAAGAAGAAGCGGATCACATCTCCTTCCTTCTCGGAATTCGATTCCGATTCTTGGTGGTTAGTTTCCATTCTTTTCTCTTGTTATTCTAGTTGTGCTTTTAGAGAATCTAGTAGTTCTCATCGGCACAAAACTCGTGGTTTTGCGAAGTCATCCCGAAGAGAACTCGGCGTGGACGCGAATAGAGGCGAAGCTTCCAAGGGACGCTACGGTTGGATCTCGTCCCTTACTTCGAGTTACGAGAGGTACTTAGTAAATTAGTTTACTTTTCCGCAAAGTTTTAATTTATGATTATGTCAACACATCATAAGGTTGCATGCTAGATATGTGGTTATGCTAATTCTTCCGCTGCACGTAAAAATTTAAAATTTTACGAACCCGTATCCTTGTGACATGCACCCGATCCCAACAACAACAACAGCTATCATGCAGCTATTCGGATGACACCGTATGAGGCGTTGTATAGTAGGCCTTGTCGGACACCCACCCTCTGGGAGGAGGTTTGGAAACCCCAACTGTTAGGACCTCAGTGAGCTCAGCACTAGGCAGAGTTAGTCTGCATTATCAGACGCAGGATGTCCGAGGCACAGGATCGTCAGGAGAGTTATGCTGACCGGAGACGAAGACCTCTAGAGTTCTCCATAGGTGACCATGTATTTCTGCGAGTATCACCCATGAAAGGGGTGAAGAGGTTCGGTCTTCGAGGTAAGCTTGCTTCACGTTACGTCGACCCTTTCCAGATTCTGGAGAGGGTTGAGCAATGGCTTATTGTTTGGCTCTTCCACCCTCCATTACCGGCGTTCACGACATATTTCATGTATCTATACTGAGGAGATACATACCAGACCCTTCACATGTGCTGTCAGATGTCTCGGCTCCACTTCAGCCTGACGCGACCTACGAGGAGGTTCCTGTACGGATTCTAAGTCATAAAGAGTGATAGTTGCGGAACAAGACAATCCGGCTGGTTAACGTCAAATGACAACATCACTCGGATGAGGAGGCTACTTGGGAGCTTGAGGATGCCATCCAAGCTCGTTATCCCCACATATTCACTTGAGGTATGTATGGTTAGTTATTATTTAGTATTTATATCTACTTACTTCTTGATGTTGTTTACTATAGTGTATAATAAATTTTAGGGACCAAATTTTTATTAGTGGGGGAGAATGTTAAATACGAAAAATTTGATGACTTTCCAGGGGAATTTCTTGAGACGAATGAATGAACATCGAATACTTAAGTAAGTTATAAGGGGGTTTGAATTTGTTAAACCCTAGGGTTAAATGGATATGAAACTTAAGTTAAGGACTCAGTTGAAAAATGTGGAAACGGGAGGGCTTAAATGCAAAATGAGCAAACCATAAAAATTGCTTTTGCTGCCTTCGGCCACAAACCCAAAACATGAGTCTTCGTCTTCTTCCGATTGAGAGTTGAAGCCACCTTCACTTCCTTCATCTTCCTCCTCTCCGATTAACCGCGTCCCCTCGGTTCGAGCACGCATCTAAGCTCAGATCCTCTGGTACCCAACCCATCTCCTTCGTGTGAACTAGGGATCCGTTACTGGTAATTTAGCCGCTGTCATTGCCTAACCGGTCAACGATTACCCCGCGCTACGGGAGCCCCACCGGAGGTGAGCTAGGGTTTACTATGTCCAGGATTTTGTGAGTCGATGTATTGGGATTTCGATTCCATCTCCGATCTGTGTCTTTTCTCTCCCTGTTTGGGAGATGATCCAGGGATTAGGCTGGCTACACACCGAATCTGTGGTTTGTAGCTAGATTCCCATCAGGAGGGTTGAGATAAGTGTTAGTGATATGAGAGAAGTGTCCTAAGGCAATCGCCTTATGATTGTAAATATTTATTTTAATAAATGAAAATTCACTATTTGAGTATACATATTTGTGTATTTGATTGGGATCTTAAACTCATCTACTGAATGTCTGCAATACAATTCACAGCATAAGAGAATTTGTGATGGGATCACATCACAACTAGTGATTATCTCTACATGTGCAATTGTGAAGTATTGAAAATATCCCTAGTCGATGAATTGATAAATACGGACACTATCAATTCTGTTGAGACTAGCATGAGTTATTCTCTAATCAGCTGATTCTCACTGGCTGGTGACATTGGGATGTCCGGAGATAAACATGGATGCTAGTTAAGGGAACTAGTTCATTGGAGTGACTAGCTGTAAAACTTCATATGGTAATCTATATAGATATGTCAGTGAAGTTCTTACTGCAGCTTAAGTGCGATGTTCCTTTGACTTGCGGTGTTCAAGTCATCTTGGTCATGGAGACTTATACTTTAACATCTTAAGTAAGCATCTCCAAGGAGGTGTGGACCCAGGATGATTGGGTATAAGCCGAAGTGCCCGAAGATGTTTGAACAGCCTACAAAGGATTCACCACTCCTTACGAGGAGATGTATACTCAGGCCTATCGTCGGATTGTTACTCAAAGCCTCTGGCCAGAGCATGTCATGTTTAGAGTATGAGTCTCTTAAATACATGAGAGTAATTAGAAATCCAAAGGACGAGAAAGACACTACTTGAGCTAGGTGTGACGTAGTCAGCTTAGTGGGGACTGACACACACAGACCATGTCCTGAACCAAGTGGGTATAAGATGGTGAAGGGAATGGGGCACGATTCATTAGAGCTGCTGAAGGGTTTCAGAATTACTTCTGAGGTCAACCGTTGATCTTTCGATTAATTGGGGGTCATGATGTACTACTAGGTGCCACTCATGATCGTTCTATAATTAGTTGATTATAGACGACCAACATAAATCGAAAGCCTATTTAGTCACACGCACTACGAGTAATCCGAGGGATTTAAAACGAGTTGAAAATTGGATTTTCCAATCAAGAGAAATATGTCGAATCTGAATTAATCAGAGGCGCAATGGAAGCTTAAAATGGCTAAGTCTTTTGAAGGCTTATCGGGCGAATTAAATGAGTTTAATTCGCGATGGATTGGGCTTGAAGTGGCCGGCCAAAGAGGGTGCCCCCACCCTCTTTGGTTTGGCCGGCCACAATAAAAGAGAGAACCAATTTATTTGGTTTATTTTATAAAATAAATCAAGTGCGATTTGTTTTATAAATTATGGATAAATAAATTTGTATAAAGAAATTTATAGAAATTTATTCTTTTTTTTAAATTAAAATGATCCATGGAATGGTTTATTTTAATTTTATAAAATCAATTATGAATTGATTTTTCCATAATAAGAAAATTTATAAATTTCTTGTAAAATTTATTCCATAATAAAAGGAGAGATGTATTTGTTTTATTATAAAATTTGTTATAATAAAACTTGGTTTAAACGGAATAATTCATAAAGAAAATTTATAGGATAAATTTCTTATGAAAAATTCCGTTAAAGGGGAGACTTGGCAAGGGAGAGGCTACTATATAAAGGAACCAAGGCTAGGCTTGATTTGCTTAATAGATCAAGAGATTAACTCTCTCCCTCTCTCTCTCTAACTCTCTCTCTCTCTAGGGCCGACGCCCTTTCTCTCTCTAGGGCTGGCTCTCTCTCCTCCCCTAGGGCCGGCGCAAGCACCTAGGGTGCCCGTGAGTTTCCTCCACCAAGTTCGTGCCGAAGAAGAAGAAGAAGCGGATCGCAACTCCTTCCTTCCTTTCCTGGAATTTTGATTCCGTTACTTGGTGGTTAGTTTCCTTTCTTCTCTCTTGATATTCTAGTTGTGTCTTTGGAGAATCTAGTAGTTCTCGTCGACACAAAACTCGTGGCTTTGCGAAGTCATCCCGAAGAGAACTCGGCGTGGACGCGAATAGAGGCGGAGCTTCCAAGGGACGCTACGGTTGGATCTCGTCCCTTTCTTCGAGTTACGCGAGGTACAAAGTAAATTAGTTTACTTTTCCGCAAAGTTTTAATTTATGATCATGTCCACACATCATAAGGTTGCATGCTAGATACGTGGTTAAAATAATTTGAGAAATTATTTTATGCTAATTCTTCCGCTGCACGTAAAAATTTAAAATTTTACGAACCCGTATCCTTGTCAACATGCACCCGGTCCAACAGATCATCTCTTGCCTAAGTAGTGGCTAGCTAAATTGTTGTAGATTCCATCCCATCCTTCTTGGTTTCGAATTGTAGCTTAGAATCTATTGGTGTCTCCTTTCTATTCCATCGTGAGTCTTGAATTGGCTAAGATTGCTTCCCAAGATAGTTGCTAATGTTCCGGGTTAGCTGATAAACTCTGGATCTTTGTATTTTAGTTCTTCCTCTTTGCTTTAACTCATCGTGCCCGCTGGGAGTTGCTGGTGTGGAAACCTACACGAGCTCAGGTAAGGACTGCTACAGTTGGATTGCTTGGTGTATTGAAATTGACTTGGATTTAGATTGCTGGTGTTTCAATCTTGTTGTTGCCTCTATTTTGAGATTCAATGGTTGCTTTGTGTTGATGAAATCAGAACCCGAGTGTTGCCCTGTGTCGTGTTGTTTCATTGTTCCTTTGAGGAGTTTTTGAATGATTTTAAATTGGAACATGATTTAGATAGAACTTGATACCATTAGCATGGATGGTTGGGTGAGTTTTTGGTTGGGTTGAGGTTATGTTTAATTTGATATTTAAACCTAATAACCTAAACTTGATGACTTTGAATTTGAAGTAAACCAAAAATGAACATAATCTTAATCACGTGGGGTAATTAAGAACCGATAAGTTAATTAGATGAAATTAACTGAGAAGGGAATGACTAGGTAAATTCTAACACGGTTTAGGTATTTGTTAGCTAGCTACAATTTCTTTGTTATAGCTATTTAAATATGTCTTTGATACAAGGTCTTGATTGTGATTATTGTGCAGATTTAGATTGCTTGGTGTATTGACATTAAGTTGGATTTAGATTGCTGATGTTTCAATCTTGTTGTTGCCTCTATTTTGAGATTCAATGGTTGCTTTGTGTTGATAAAATTAGAACCCGAGTGTTGCCCTATGTGGTGTTGTTTCATTGTTCCTATGAGGAGTTTTTCATTAATTTTAAATTGGAACATGATTTTGACATAACTTGGTACCATTAGCATGGATGGTTGGGTGAGCTTTGGTTGGGTTGAGGTTATGTTTAATTTGAGATTTAAACCTAACAACCTGTTGGATCAGAGTAAATCGATAGAGGGGGGGTGAATATCGATCGGAAAATTTTTAGACAATTAAGAGAAATTACGCAGCGGAAAGAGTAAAACAAAGTTGCTAACATCGTTTGCTTTACTTGGTTCGGAGTCGCGGCCGGCTCCTACTCCAAGGCCCACGGTCCTTGACCGTTTGTGATGGGCAATTCTATATTCGAAGAATGTTTACAATTTGGAGTACAGATATAGAATTAAAAAGGAAGTTACAACACTTAAGAAATTTAAGCTGTTACCGACGACTGGAGTGGATGGAATTTTGGAGCAGCGGGTCATCGTCGGCGCTTGAATCGTGAGTGCAGAGCGTGTCGGAGCGTAGCGCTTGATCGAAAGTGTTGAGAGCGAGATTTGCAAGTTGTGTTGAAGCCTTGGGGGTGAACCCCCTTTTATAGTGGTCGCACGGGCGCTTGTGTTGAAGGGGGCGCCTACACGTGGCCTCTTCTGCGAGAACTCCTATCCGCAGACTCGGCCAGCGCATATCCCTTCAACTGGGGCGCTTGAGCTGACTGGGGCACCTGTGATAACACGGGCGCCTAGCTTAACTTGGTCCAAAGGCTTTCGTGGCTGTTTGCTTCGATGGCTCGGTTTTGGCCTTGCACTGGGGCGCCTGTATCCACACAGGTGCCTAGCCCAGTGAGGCGCCTTCTTCCAATGAGGCACCTGAGCTACAGAAACATCGTCCGTTCGTTTCCTACAACCAGGGTTAGTTCCAAACACAAGAAGCAGATATATTAAACATTTTTTACAGCCAAACCTATCTTGATTCTGACTTTGGGTCTCCCAAATGGATCCCTAGGTCGAACCGACGCCTAATGTTCCCTCCTACAGGGAACGCGTCCTCACCTACTCCTCTCGGGAGAATTTACCTTTTTGCCAACCGGCTCCTCCGGTTGGACTTTTGCCCAACTTCACTCACCAGGTCTTCGGTGCCCAATCCCCGACCAGGTCTTAGTGCCCAGCTTCACTCACCAGGTCTTATTGCCCAACCTTACGTCAGGACTTAGTTGCCCAGCCCGCGGCCAGGACTTAGTGCCCAATTCAAAGAACCAGGACTTAGTACCTAGTGTACCTAGGACTTTTCTGCACACTTAATAAGCTTGTTAGATCACAACCAACTCTTAACTTCTGAACCCTTTGCCATTATCAAAACATAGGTTCGACTTTGGCGCTTCCGGCACCAACAATCTCCCCCTTTTTGATTTATGGCAACACGGTTCAAAAAGTTCAGTTAAACAACATATTATAGCAATCTAACAATAATAATCTAACTACAGAAATTTATCTCCCCCTGAATTGCACATTCTCCCCCTGAAATTTTCAATGTCATGCGGGGTTTGTAAACTTTCTAAGTGCTAAGTATTTTTCAAAATTTAGCAAAAAACTTTAAGTTTTTTGACTAAGTGTTTTTCAGAAGTAACGCAAAAGCAAAAGCATTTGCACTCAAAAAAACTTAGACAATTTTTGAGAAAGTTTTGCAATCTTTTTTATACTTAGATAATTTTTGAAAAGGTGTTTTTTACACTTAGAAAATTTTCAAAAAGTTTCTTGTCAGCTTCTCACACTTAGAAAATTTTCAAAAAATTCTTGCAAGCTTTTTACACATAGAAAATTTCTTGCAAGCTTTTTACACTTAGAAAATTTTAAAAAATTTCTTGCAAGCTTTTTACACTTAGAGAATTTTAAAAAATTTCTTGCAAGCTTTTTTATACTTAAAAAAAACTTGCTTGAAAAAATACTTTAAAGAAAATCTTAATACACTTTTGCTTAAAACAATTTCACTTAGAAACATTTGCCAAAAAAAATATTTTCCAAAAAAAATTCAAAAGAGTTTAGCTCAGACAAATTTTGTTTATAAGGAAAATTTTCTTTAGGAATATTTTCAAGATAAGTGCACTAAGAAAATTTTGGAAATCCTTTAGAAATTTTTGGAAGTACTTTGAAGATGCTTAGAACAATTTTAAAGCACTTAGAAACATGAAACAAACATTTGAAGTACTTAGAAAAATTTAGGAAGAATTTGAAGTACTTTAGCAAAAACATTATTTTTAAGCACTTGGAAATACTTAGCTTTTGTGAAAAGGATAAAAATTTTAAAAATTTTCTCTCTTTTCCTTCTCTCCCCCTTTGCTATATATCAAAAAAAACTATTTTAATTCATTTTTGAATTAGAGCTAGTTAAACAAATTGGAACTCCGTAATGAACCAACTCTAGTGAATTTTAGCAAGCAATAGAAGAGGACCAAACCAATTTAAACCAATCTTGTTCGGATCCTGTCTAACCCAGTTAGCTACTTACTAACTGTCATAAATAGTAGCTTTCTCTAGGGTTAGTCAAGTTAAGTGATCTGATCAAATTAGATTTTCTAAGCTTGACACTTAACTGATTAATGTCCAACTTGTATTTATTGCCCCAATTACTGCAGATGCACTGACTTAAAGCATCTTGAATCAAGGCATAGACCTAAGCATCTCAACCCAGTCTAGGTTATCATTCAAAAGTACCCTAAGGTGCTTGTGAGATGCTGGCTTCTAGATCTATAGGTGCATGTAGTTCTAGGGTTAGGGCCTAAGCTAAGTCCATTTGCGAAAAAGCCTAGTTTTGAAGGGGTAGTTTTTGAAAGAAAACTAAGTCGGAAAAGCATTTTAAATTTCAAAAACTTGATAAATGAAATGATAAACTTGCTAATTTTTGAAAAAAAATTAAGAAAAATAGGAAAAGTTTTTAAGAAAATAATATAGATCAGTCCTATTCTACTAAGCACAACCCTAACTTATGATGAAGTTAATGACTTAGCAGTTAAACAAATAATCAAGGCATAAAACAGGTATTAAAGCAGATAACTCATCAGGTAAGTAACTACCAGTAGATACAATAGCTGAATAAAAGTCAGCTGGTCAACCACAAGGACCAGTAAAGTTAACCATAGGTCAACCCTACTAGGTAGGGCAAGTCAAATAGTACAAGTACAGTCAACTAGCTAGGAAATCACTCAGCTCTACGAGGAGGGGCCAGGGGGTAGAATGGACCGGGTTGCCATGACCGGAACATGGACATTACTTCGTTGTGTCGAGCTGCATTTGCCTCGCGTTCGGCTCGAAGATTATCCATGTATTCGGTGTGATAACCCTGGTTCACATTGTGTTCGGCCTGAAGAGAGTCTGTAAACTCAACGTGACGGGCCTCCATCTCCTCCCGGAGGCTGTGCATCTCTGTCTGTAGTAGTGTCAGGCACTGGTCGGTGGTCGGTGGAGGAGGCTCCTGCAAGTGCTCGTTGATCTCGGCTACGAGATCAGCTACATCAACCTCCACCTCCTCGTCCGAGTCTATCTGGGGTCGAGCCCTCTGGTGTCTCCACGAAAGAACCCCGGTGGCCGAGATATTGATCCCCGCTAAGGAAAAGTTCCTAGCCCCGATCTCATCGAACTCGATCATTGGGGTTACCTCCCTAACGGTGATGTCGCGACCGTAGTGGTGAAGAAGGGAGGTGATGATGTGGCAGTAGGGGGTGCGGACTCGGGAATGGATGGAAATGCTGGATGCATAGATGATCGTCTGGAAAATGTGGAGGCCAATATTTAAATCCAGATGATGAATCATAGCATAGAGAAGGAAGGTATGAAAGGGTCGCATGGTCGCGACATCCCGAGTGGCCAGTGGAAGGACACAACGGATTATGACTCTATAGAGAGCATAATGCTGGACTCGGAGATCGACGAACTGAAACCTCTGTCTCGTCAGGTCTCGGACATCTCCGAAAAAGTAGGAGTAGAGAGTGTCCAGAGAAATGTGAGAATAAGGGGCACTGAAAGGCTGGTCAGTAGGAGGATAGAAACAAAAGGTAGACTGGGAGGGTCGTAGTCCTAAAAATCGGTTAAATAAGGTTGGTGAGATAGTAAGTGGCATCCCTTGTACGATGGTCGAGTAGCAAAGGTCAACTACTTTGATCAGATTGTTGTAAAATTCAGCACACAGAGTTGTGTTAACCGAATGGGTGCAGAAAACAAGATGCTCTAGTTGATAAAAATTAATTGCATCCATCGTTATGGGGCAAGATTGGGTGAAGAATTGTCTATTTAGAAAGCTGGTTTTAATAGGTTTATTGGTGGTCTGGGCAAATTTGTTAAATAATTCTAAGGTAGGGAATCTCGGATCCGGGCTAGGCTCGGCCATGGGGTTAGGTTGGGTAACGCGACGTTTTCTAAATCGGTAAGAAAAATTATGCATTTAATTAGCGAGAT
This sequence comes from Boesenbergia rotunda, assembly GCA_024364735.1. Taxonomy (NCBI): domain Eukaryota; kingdom Viridiplantae; phylum Streptophyta; class Magnoliopsida; order Zingiberales; family Zingiberaceae; genus Boesenbergia; species Boesenbergia rotunda. Next base: position 451,888 of record JAGFNQ010007312.1, on the reverse strand, counting down.
AATAAAAGAATTAATTATAAATGCATAATTAAAATAATACCGGGACGGCATTATCGAAGTAGGGCGTTAGAGGACAAGAGAGGAGCTTTCGGGTGCCTTGGGAGGAGAAGGAATGGAGGAGAACCTCGTTTGGTGTAGCAAATGAGGAAGGGATGATGGCCTTATAAAGGCTTTTACGGGCGCCCGTGTTCATTGGGGCGCCCGAGAGTCACTCGGGCGCCTGAATCAGGTTTGTCAGCTGCTTTCGGTAGGTCTGACTGCCTTGGATGAAGATAAAGCATTAGACGCCCGTAAGGACTCGGGCGCCCGGGTTGACCAATGTTTGACTGTTGACTAGTTTGACCGTTGACCAGTTTGACCGTTGACCAATTTGACCATTTTGACCAGGTTTGACTACTCAGAAATAAGTCAATTACGTACTAGATCTTAATTTGATGAGTCAATTTTCAAATTAAAGTGAATTTTTGAGAAGATTTCGATCAAAACGTATGTAAGATTAAAACTTTGAACTAATCTTTTGAAAACTAATATTATGACATGAAAACTTGTGCACAACAGAAAATATTTTATGGAAAATGTTATAGAAAAGCAAGATTAACTTTGATACAAGTATCTAAGATTTGGTTAAAATTTGTGTTAGATTCAATTTTAACAAATAGTGATTTGAATTTGAATTTCGAAAATTAGCTTCCAGGTCTTGGCGAGGCACAGAGGCCTTCTTTGGCCGTAGCCTTATTGGAGCAACAACCCTTTCCTTGACAAAGCCTTTTAACGAAATTTCATTTTCAAATTACTTCTTGAAAAAATTTGGTCTAACTAGTTTGGGTCTTGAATCGGTAGCTTCGGCTAGTTCCACCAGACTAAACAGACCAAGTAGGATATACTTGACCTTATTAGAGGGGCTTCCCTAACGTACTATCATCTCACCTCCACCCAATACTATGTTGTTCAAATTTTAACTTAATCATTTGTCATTAGTCTAATCATTCCTAAATCTAAGCATAATAAAATAAATAAACAAGTGAGAAGAATAATCATCTAAGTTACGTCATAATTGGAATAATATTCTGGATTTTTAAAATCAGCAAGATTGTGAATTAAACTTTCTAGCATTTTGACCTTATGTTTCAATGTATCATTTTCTTGTTCTAGTTTTCTAAAATTTGCTTTAACTAATTCATAAGATTTAATCACATCATTTGAAGTAAATACTGGGTTTTCAAATATTGTAAAGTTACCTTTCCCGAATATTTGTCCAGTATTCTTGAGGGTACCGTTTGGCGAAGGTCGACTCTTGTGATTGGGACACTTACTCTTGTAATGACCTACTTTGCCGCACTTAAAACACATTATATGATTTTTACCTTTTGAATTTACCTTATTACTGTTTGATTCCTGGTTGGGAATCTCCCCCTTAATTTTAGCCGTCCTTCCTTTTTGTTCTTTCAGCTACTTGTAGTGGTCACAAACCCATCGGACCAATTTGAGTCGATCTCCTTCACTGTCGTCAGATTCCGAGTCTGAGTCGGACTTGGGTGCTGGTTGAAGCTTCTCCTTGGGTGGTTCTCCTAGATTTTTTTCCTGCAATAGAAACTATCCCTTCCTCGACCATTACAGTATCAGTTTGATTATTTAATTGTAACTTTGAAAAGGATTCAAAATCGATTACCGTCTCAATCAATTCGTCCTCTAATTCTAGCTTGAATTCGCAGTCAGGTACAGATTCTAACTCATCTTCTGATCCGGAGTCAAAGTCGGGTGTCGAATCTGGCTCGGTTATTTGAGCTTGAGCCGAGAATGCAACATAACTTACCTGGTCTTTCTCATCTGAGTTGTCTTGATGTAGGTTAATCAATTTCTCCCAAATCTCTCTGGCACATCCAAATGAGCCGACCAACTTGAGTTGTTCGTTGGTTAGACCACACTGAAGAATTGCAATTGCCCTTGCATCTGTCTCAATTTGGTTGAGCGTTAGTTCATCCAGTTTGTCCCACGCAATTGATAGTTCATCTTCAATAGGGAGGGAGAACCCTGTTTGAATGATCATCCATATGTCCATATGGGCCTTCAGATGGAGTTCCATTTGACTTTTCCAAAAATCAAAATTCTCCCCAGAGAATAGCGGTGGGCGAGTACTGTTCCACTCTTGATTGGCCATTAAAATTTTCTGAAAAATTACAAAAAACTTGTCCCAAGACTTAGATCTTGGATTAGCAGTGTGGGAAAAATATTAATAACGAAAAAAGATCGAATGGTGTTGCGCCAACCTTGATTAACGAGAAAATTCGAGCGAAAGGGAAAAAAATTTAAAATTCATAAATCCGAAAAAAAATTCTCAAACTGGTGATTGTACCAAGTTTGAGCCACCCGCTCTGATATCACTTGTTGGATCGGAGTAAATCGATAGAGGGGGGTGAATATCGATCGAAAAATTTTCGGACAATTAAGAGAAATTACGCAGCAGAAAGAGTAAAACAAAATCGCTAACACGGTTTGTTTTACTTGGTTCGGAGTCATGGTCGGCTCCTACTCCAAGGCCCACGGTCCTTGACCGTTTACGATGGGCAATTCTATATTCGAAGAATGTTTACAATTTGGAGTACAGATATAGAATTAAAAAGGAAGTTACAACACTTAAGAAATTTAAGCTGTTACCGACGACCGGGTGGATGGAATTTCGGAGCAGCGGGTCGTCGTCGGCGCTTGAATCGCGAGTGCAGAGCGTGTCGGAGCGTAGCGCTTGAGCGAAAGTGTTGAGAGCGAGATTTTCAAGTTGTGTTGAAGCCTTGGGGGTGAACCCCCTTTTATAGTGGTCGCATGGGTGCCTATGTTGAAGGGGGCGCCTACACGTGGCCTTTTCTGCGAGAACTCCTATCCGCAGACTCGGCCAGCGCTTATCCCTTCAACTGGGGCGCCTGAGCTGACTGGGGCGCCTGTGTTAACACATGTGCCTAGCTTGACTTGGTCCAAAGGCTTTCGTGGTTGTTTGCTTCGATGGCTCGGTTTTGGCCTTGCACTGGGGCGCCTGTATCCACACAGGCGCCTAGCCCAGTGAGGTACCTTCTTCCAATGAGGCGCCTGAGCTGCAGAAACACCGTCCGTTTGTTTCCTGCAACCAGGGTTAGTTCCAAACACAAGAAGCAGATATATTAAACATTTTTTACAGCCTAAGCTATCTTGGTTCTGACTTTGGGTCTCCCAAATGGAACCCTAGGTCGAACCGACGTCTAATGTTCCCTCCTACGGGGAATGCGTCCTCACCTACTCCTCTCGGGAGAATTTACCTTTTTGCCAACCAGCTCCTCCGGATGGACTTTTGCCCAGCTTCACTCACCAAGTCTTCGGTGCCCAGTCCCCGACCAGGTCTTAGTGCCCAGCTTCACTCACCAGGTCTTAGTGCCCAGCTTCACTCGCTAGGTCTTATTGCCCAACCTTATGTCAAGACTTAGTTGCCCAGCCCGCGGCCAGGACTTAGTGCCTAGTGTACCTAGGACTTTCCTGCACACTTAATAAGCTTGTTAGATCACAACCAACTTTTAACTTCTGAACCCTTTGCCATTATCAAAACATAGGTTCGACTTTGGCGCTTCCTGCACCAACATAACCTAAATTAAACTTGATGAATTTAAATTCAAAGTAAACCAAAAATGAACCTAATCTTAATCACATGGGGTAATTAAGAACCGATCAGTTAATTAGATGAAATTAACGTAAAAAATGAAATGACTAGGTAATTCCTAACACGGTTTAGGGATTTGTTAGCTAGCTACAATTACTTTGTTATACTTATTTAAATATGTCTTTGATACAGAGTCTTGATTGTGATTACTATGCGGATTATTTCATTTGGAGATCGGTGGTTCTCTTCGTACACGAGTTCTTCCATGTGAAGGCGGGTACATCTTACTTGGTTCTTTAGATCCACTTTACCTTTATACATGACTATATATTTATGTGCAGTAGATTTTATTTACTTTAAATCTGCTATCATTATTATCCTACTTGATACTTGTTGCATGATCTTGGATATGATCTAATTTTCTTCTATACAGTCTCGTTTATTTTTATCTGATTTTGTATAGCACCAGTGCGAGCATGTGTACGTAGATATAGTAGTATGTCACTATTTGTCTGATTTGATTGATTTTAGTTATACTTGCATGTGTATCTAGATGTATGATAATTTGGTTATGATGCTTGTGTTCGACCTGTGCATGTTAGGTTGAGTTATGTATTGATGACCTGGTAGGGGTTGAATGTGTTAGAGTCATGAACCATCCCTGCATTTTAGTATGTCGGCGATCAGCGACTCCTTTATGGTTGAGCCTATCATCTTCTGGTACATGACATACACACACGGCCGCTCATGGGTAGTAGTTCTAGAGCGTGGTAGCAGGCAGGGATCTCACCTCTTCCCATAGACCAAAGGAGATGAGAGAGATATCTTCCCCATATGTAATAGGGCGGAGCGAGAGCTCCACCAGCATCCTATCCACTTGGCACTCAGGAACAGTGATGGCAGAGTGTATACAGTGTCACAGCCCTACCCACTCAGCCGATGCATATGACATGCCTCAATGGCTTGACTGGCGTCTGGGGTGACCATGTCCTTGCATCATGCATTGTGTATTTGATTGTGATTGTTGCATTTGTTTGCTACATATGTTTGACATGCACATACAAGAGATATTATATGTGTGGTTTGAGGATCCTGCACCTGCTCCTATGATACGAGCCCTTTTATGATCAAGATAGGCTGATTTCTGGTATGTATATTCATTTGGTACTTTCAGTTATTCGTATTCTGATATTCCTGTTGAGACTGTATCATATTGTTTCTGTATAGCTTATTCAACCATTTATTATGTCATGCATATCTTTTCTCTATACCTACAAAATCCACTTGGACTCACCGCTCGTCACAATATTTTCATTTTCAGGTTGATAGTGTTGGTGCCGGAAGCACCATATTTAACCTTGTTTTGATATTGGCAAAGGGTTCAATGTTAAGTATTATTGGTGATCTAATATGTTTCATTAAGTATGCAGGAAAGTCCTAGTTTACCTAGGCATGAAGTCTTGACCTGCAGGGTTGAGTACGAGGTCCTGACTAAGGGTTGGGCACGAAGACCTAGTTCGAGGAATTGGGCACGAAGACCTAGCCTAAGGCTGGGCACCGAAGACCTGACAGAGGGTTGGGCATGAAGACCTGGTTCGAGAAATTGGGCAAGAAGACCTGGTCGGGGACTGGGCACCGAAGACCTGATCCAGAAGATCGGGCAGGAGACATAGCCGAGCAAAGACTGCGGACAGAAGTAGAGATGGGTCGATGAACGAATGTCTCGAGATCTAGAAGTCTCGGTGGCCGAGCAAAAGTCTAACCGGAGGAGCTGGTTGACAAAAGGTAACTTCTCCTGATAGGAGTAGGTGAGGACGCGTTCCCCGAAAGAGGGAACAGTAGGCGTCGGTTCGACCTAGAATTTCATTTTGAAATCCAATGTCAGAACCAAGATAGCTCTGGCTGTTACTTCATGAATATTAATTATATTATTGTGTTCTTGGACTAACCCTGGTTGCAGGCTGAAAGAAGTGGGCTGCTGCAATACCAAGTGCCTGAAAGGGTTCAGGCGCCTGAATGGTGTCAAGCGCCCCAGAAGGGGTTCTTCCAGCGGATGCTCCATGTCAGCTACTAGGCGTCTGTGAGCTCACAGGCGCCTTAGTTGTCCTAGGCACCCAAGAATGGCGATAAGTGTTGGTCGAGTCTGCGGATAAGGATGCGGCCGAATTGGGTGATGTGGCAGGCGCCCAAGAAGCTACAATAAAAGGGGCTTCACCCCTTTGCTTCCGAACAACATCTCAAGCACTCAAATGCGCTACGATAAGCTTTCGTGCTCAAGCCTTCTGCGCTGACAACATTCAAGATCGACGACAGCCGCTTCGATAAGCTCAGGATTCCTATTAGGTGTCGTCGGTATAAAAGCTTTAACTTCCTTTTTGTACTTAATTTCATATATTTGCAAAGTATTTATGAATTATAGAATTGCCCAACGTAAATAGTCAAGGACCATGAGCATTGGAGTAGGAGCCGTTACAGACTCCTAACCAAGTAAAATGAAACCGTGTTAGCCGTGCTTGGTTTTACTTATTTCCGCTGCGTTTAACTTTGTATTTTTTGAAAAATTACGATATTGATATTCACCCCCTATCGATTAAACGATCCCACAGATAGGTCACTGGAGTCCAGTTGTCAGTCTCAGGTCCCTACGACTCTAATGATGGGTGCTTCCGCATAGTTTTGTTTCTTTTACATCATACTCTTTGGTTTGTATTCGTTTTATGTCATAGACTTGTATCGTGATTCATTTGCTGCATATATTTGATATGCACATACAGGAGATATTATATGTGTGGTTTGAGAACCCTGCACCTGCTCGTGTTATACAAGCCCTTTTATGATTAGCATAGGTTGATATCTGGTATGTACATTCATTTGGTACTTTCAGTTATGCATATTCTAATATTCCTGTTAAGACTATATCATGTTGTTTCTATATAACTTATTCAACTATTTATTATGCCTTGCATATCGTTTCTTTATACATGTAGAGTCCACTTTGACTCACCACCTGTCACAATGTTTTTGTTTTCAGGTTGATAGGTCGCCAAGGAGGAGCCCAGTTGACAGTCCCAGGTCCCTACGACTCCAGTGATGAGTGCATCCGCGTAGTTTTGTTTCTTTTACATCATACTCTTTGGTCTGTATTCATTTTATGTTGTGAACTTATATCGTGATTCATTTGCTGTGGTATTATATTTTTGAGTTCTCTGTTAGATTTTATGGTTGTTATTTTATTGCGCGCTTGCCCAGAGAGCAGCTCAGGTAAGCTTTACCGTTTTATTTCTGAGATACACTTATTTTCCACTATTACATATTTTGCTTTGAGGCCTAAGGCTAACTATTATACTGCGTGTATTGTATATGTGTCTAACTTGTTCGCCATACAGGAGAGATACTTTTAGATTTTATATTGAATCAATGGCTCCTTTGATATCAAGACGTGATAGTATCTCCTAACGACTCTATATAGAGTCTTTTATGTAGAAATGGAATGCCCTCGGGGCTATGGTGCAGCGGCAGGGTGACTAGTCTCTATCTTAGGCATCCGCGGTTCGATCCCTAGCTACGGCGTATTTGTAGGAATTCTTCCTCCAAATGGGGCACGAACCCTGGACGCTGGGCTTCTAGATCGCCCACTGCGAGTGCTTCCCGATTTATCCTGGTGGCCGGTGGGAAACTTCCATGGGGCCAGGCCGATCGCCCGAGATTAAAAAAATCCCGTTAATCATTTTTCTTATGTAGAAATGGAATGGAAATTGAAAAATAAATAAATAGCTTCTATATTATTTTAAACTCTAGTTTTATTTGTTTGGGCTTAGGTACATCTATCTTTGCTAAACACTCATATTTTTAAGTGTTTGTAAGAAGACTTGTTTCCTTTTATATAGTAGTTAAAGGCGATTTATTTGTCTTAGTGTCCCTATCAATTCATTTCAGGGTCAATATAGAAGAGATAAATCACAAGGACTATTAATCTAAATAGTAACTAATATATAAGGGAGGAGGATAGGTACTAGACTTCGTCAAAATTTATTTCCTTTCGTATAACTCATAGGTAAGAGCTTCATCCCTGCTATACTCAATAAGAATGTGGTTAGTTAAAAGAATAGTTTCACCCACAACGCTCTAGGGGACCCTAAGCTTATCGATATAATGTTCATTATCTTTTTAATCTACGACTTTTGCATTCAACCATAGTATTGTATTTAGGTAATTAAGGATTCCATTCATATTCATTAGCAAGTAGATATAAGAATTTTTTTTTCAGTTGATATTAGACATTTAATTTATGATGATTAATTTTGAAGGCGATTGGCTCGATTCTATATAAGTTTTTTACTGACTATTAAAATAAATCGAAAAGTATTTGTAATGGGTAGTCTATCAACCTAACGTTCTTAGGTAAATCATTTATAAAAAAATTCATCCGTTAATTTATCAAAAACTCAATTTTTAAATTTTTCAAAAATAAAGAAGACGTAGTATCACTGTATCATTATCTCGGGACAATAATAATGTCTTATATAAATAAAGGTGATGAAGTAATTCTGTTCGGCTTCGTATACGTATGAACTTGAGATCAAGAATATCATTGTGAATTAGCTCGATTTATTCCATATACGACATGTTCCTTTCCATGAAAAGTTTTTTTTTCTTTAATTGACGTTAAATATTCAATTTTCGTTTAATTTTATAGACAGTCAATTTAACCTCATGAAAATTTTCTATCACCGACTAGAGTAAATCAGAAATAACTCGCAATGGATAACACATCAATCCAATATTTTTAGGTCAACCATCTATTTAAAAAAATCATCCATTATTAATTTACCGAAACTAGAATTTAATTCTTAAGAAATTGGTAAGTCGTCGTTGCACTATTGCCTCGGACATTAATATTATTAATAATATTATTATTATTAAATAAATTTAAAAAAATTAACTTTGTTGGTTTGACCTCTGCAAATGTCTCACACTTGTGTAATCAAACTGATCAACCTATCGTAATAATTCTAATATTTCTAATTTGTGTAAAGTGTCAAAGTTGACATGTTCTGAAGGTCAAACGACTCAGTCAAATAACTAAATTCAGAAACCTTAATCCTCATGTTAATTAATTAGTTGGTCCTTAATTTTCACGGACAACATTCAAATTATCACAAGCATATATATATATATATATATATATATATATATATATATAATTTATTTATTTATTTTAGATTTGAGCATATATAGTATATATATATATATTATTTATTTATTTATTTTTAGATTTGAGCATATATAGGATCGTAAGGCGAACCTTCGTATTCATCTCCTTTAATTTGGCGCATAACTTCTAGCTATATACCTATTAACTTAATTCGAGGCGTGAGCCCTAGAATGTTGATCTTCTAGATTGTTACTGCGAGTGCTTTCCGATTTATCCTGATGACCGATAAAAAATTTCCGTGAGGCCGGGTTGATTACCCGAGATTGAAAAAACCTCATTAATCATTTTATTTTTTTAATTCGAGGCGCGAGCACACATAACTAAAGATTTGAGTGAGTGCATTATATATGGAATTAAGAACCAAAGATTTGAAAATTGAGCTAATTATATTGAACTTCCACGTACATGCAAAACTAATAAGTACAAAAGGAGGGACAAAGTACTCTTGATGCTTTCTTTGTACAAATATAGTTGAAGAGGCACATAATTACTAACCCTCGCGCTTAAAGCCAAACATATATTTCTACTCTATTACTCGTCGCAACCATGTAGAAGAACCACAGTCCAATTGGTTTTTCATCCTGTTGGAAAGAGATGAAATAGCTAGTCAGGAGATATATATATATATATATATATATATCGTTGGGGATAGTTAGATATATATGTGTGTTAATAAGAGTGAAAGAAGAGGAGTACGTACTACTTGGGTTGCGGGAGGAAGAGTAGTAACTGGGGACTTTGTCGTTCTCAATACGAAAGACGTCGTCGACAAGCAACTCGTAGTACCGCTTCACTTCTTCGGCAGATTTGCCTCCCACAAGGCGCGCGATGTTGTGCCAGCGATCGGGGGTGTCTTGGTCGTAGAGCGCGAGGGCCTTCTCGAACATCTTGTTTTGCTTTGCGGTCCAGGAAGCGGCGAATGAGCTCGATGCCATTATAGGGTTTAGAGAAGGGAGCTAGGGAGGATTAATTGATGTGGAGAGGGAAGAGCCATGGGTGGTTACTTATATAAACGAGATCAGAAGAAATCAAACTTGAAAACAGGGGGAGTGAGAAGCTAGATAGGCAGGCAGGCAGAGATGGAATAAGGGATCCATCCCATTCAATGGAATGACAACATTATGAATTGATGCTCATTCACTTCGCTTTGCTTGTTCAAATCTCTCTTTAATTCGATCCCATATCTTAATCATATATCATCAAACGATACCAGGCATCCATTAAAAAAAACGGAAAAATAGCTAGAATTAATTATAAAAATACTTTTATTCTAATATTATTGTAAGTAGGTATTAAATAGCTGTTATTATATGTTTTAAAAAATCAATTTAGTAAAAAAAACTTATATGAGAAAAAAAACTTTTATCGATTTAATTAAAATTACTTAAATTTATCGAATTTTCTTATCATCTTTAGTTGGTAAAAGACGATTTGCTTACCCTCAGTGTCTCTATCAACCCATCCCAGGATCAACAAGGAAGAGGTAAATCACTGAAACTACTAGGCCAAATGTTATAGTTAACGCGTGCGGAAAATGAATACATTAATTTTGTTAGATTTTAATCCTCAAATCTCAAGTTGACAATGATATATACATTAATCATTAGTTCATGCCGTAGGAATAATTCTCTTGCAATCTTTGATCAATCTAGAAGGCACTTTTTATTTTTTTTTAAATTTATGCCTAAAATTATTCTCCTCGGGCTCTGGCTTACCAGAACAGATATCAAAAGTTACAGGTTCCAGTTGAATTACAAGAATCCTTAGCAGTATTTTCTTTTCTTTCAACCCTTCCAACGATTGTGTGATTCCATTGCAATCTTTATTATTGCATCTATCTATCTATCTATCAATATATCTGGATCGAATATATGTCCAGAGCCAATGATTTAGGGAGGGATTCTGAAATTAGAATGACTGAAGGGGAGAGGGGCAAGATAAGGTGCTGATGCCCCTCCAATTATTGGTCTGCTTGGCGTTCGACAAAGCAAAAGTTACGGTGCAAGAAAATTGCAGAAAGATGCTTCTACGAGTACGAGTGATGCCGTGGTAAAATATTCAGAAGAATAATTAAAAAAAATCGACTTAGGGGTAACACAAAGGCAACTCGTTAAGTTTTGTAACTCGGATATTTTTCTCAAATATAGTTTGTGTCAAATCAAATATAGTTTGTGGCGATCAGCTCGACCACATAAAAATTTTCCACCGACCGTCAGGATAAATCGCAAAGTACTTGCAATGGACGGTCTAGAAGACTAACGTCCCAGGATTCGCGTCCCATTTAGAGGAAAAATTCCTACAAATACGACATAGTTGGGGATCGAACTGTGAATGTCTGGGATAGCGATTAATCGCCCTACCATTGTTCCATAGTCCCGGTGACAGTTTGTGTCAAATCAAGCTTAACTTCAAGGAGACAATGAATGAAAATGACTTATTATCATTTAAAGATGAATTATTTTCTATTAGATTGTTAAAATAATTTACTAATTATGAAAAAAATTAGCTGATAAAAATGAAAATAGCACCCCTTATGTTTGTTATCTTTAAAAAGACATCCTTAAATAAATATCAAAAGGATATTTTTTTCATTTTCATCTAAAAATATTTTTAATCTACTGTGCTTCGAATTTATTTAATAAATGCTACAAAGAAGGTTGTCTACTTAGTCAAAATTATTATGCACCGAGTATTAAAGTATATATCAAATTCACTTCAACTTTTACTAACCTCTTAAACTTAGAGATAGTTAGACTTATATTATATTATACTGTGTTGGATTATAACTCGAACGTATAAGTAGAAAATGAAAGTCACAGAGATGATATTGTTAAGATGATTGTGTGAATATATGAGGATGAACAAAATAAAAATGAGAGCATTGAAGAAAAAGTCGAAATTACATCTATTAATGATGAAAACTTTGAGAGATACGATCAATAAATGTCTCAATTAGACGATGTAAAACTGTAACAAATACAGACATCAAACGAGAAGAAAAAAATTAAAAAAGACTTAGTTAGCAATAATAAAATAAGATAAAATTCATTTAAATATATGTGATAATATAATAGGAGACAGAGATCAATGGCGTAAAAAAAATCTATATAAGGATAAAACTTGGTTGTTATTGTATATTTTTACTAGTTTTTTAAATGGATGATAAAATAAGATAAATATCTTAGAAATCAAGTTATTTGAGTGTGTATAAATGAATTAGAGGAAGGCAATACCTAGATTATCAAAGAAAATTGTTCTTGAAAGTGGTCAGAAAGATGCAGATTCCTGTTGATAAAGAGAATCCTTATCACTTTAGAAAATGTTCTTCTTCCCTTTCCAAACCCTGAGGATGGTTGGTTTGTAGTGGCCCTTGTGCAACTTGTGGGATTCCATGGCAGACAACCTTTACTTTACTTGCATATCTATCTCTAATCTTCAGGGTCGAATATATATATATCTTTCACATATCCTTTGTACCCTGAAACTTTAGTCCATCCAATTAAGTAATACTTTCATAACGAGAAAAAGATAAAAATCAAAAGGCATCTCTTTTTATGCTCTATCTCGGGTTTGCAAATTTTTATTTCTAAAGCTATCCTTGATTTGACATGGTTATAATAGTAGTTACGGATTCATATCTATTAAAATATCGACATTTCGTTTTTGATCAACACAAGCAAACTGTATTATAATAACTATGAATCATACTTACTACAATATGATTAATTTATCTCTAGTCAAAATCATGTTATAGCAACATTTCAAATATGACTAATGCTATATTGAAGTAATTATGATTTTTATAATATGAACGCTTCATTTCTAATCAATACAAATCAATATTGAACAACATCATATAATAACAGTTACAAATCATTATCATAATATAGGTAATTTATTTTTATCGATATTGATCAATATTATATTATAGCAAATATGATAATTATAGGGGCTACAGAATCATAACGGTCACAATTGTATAACTATGAGATCATAATTATTATAATTATTTAACCATTATAATCTTATAACTAGCATAATAGCATCGAAAATAAATAAAAATTAATACGATCATACTTGCTCTTCCAAGTAACTCAATCTCGTTGTCTAGCCAAGTAAGAACAACCGTATCCTCCACTACACATTACCCAATTCTCCTCCCTCCTGATGCACAAACAAAACAAATCTTTGCCATCCCTTTGTCTTCAAGATAAAGCTCCAAGTTTCAGACTAATTAAATCCTTTCTCATCCCCTACAATAATCAATCTTAAATTATTCATACAACTTTTTCTGTTGCCTTCCAAGCATCAATCTTTGAGTTAAGATGCAGGGTTTCATTCCTCCTCACCAAAAGCTTCACCAACCTTTTAATATATATAAACAAGATGGAAGAGTTAGTCGGTGAATTCCACAACATAACATCATACGATGAGTTTTTCGATAATCATTCTTGTGCTTTTCGGCTTTCTTGTGCTAGTTTCAATACACGGAAACGCTGCTATTAAGAAGTACCAATTCGATGTAAGTGATTTAGGTTCGAGGGTTTCATTGTTTGTGTTATTAATTGTGTTTGAATTAGATTGCTGTGAGCAATGTGAGCCGGCTTTGCCACACGAAGCCAATTGTGGTTGTCAACGGGAGGTTCCCTGGTCCAACCATCTATGCTCGTGAGGGTGATCGTATCATTGTTAACGTTACAAACCATGCTCAATATAACATGACCATCCATTGGTACATTACCATAGTCTAATCTAACATAGATTATATGTCATTGTTCATTGGTATTATTGTTGTCGATGATGATGATTTTGACGATAATTGTAGGCACGGAGTAAAACAATTGAGGAATGGATGGGCCGACGGTCCGGCCTACATAACACAGTGCCCTATCCAAACCGGGACTAGCTATGCCTATGACTTCAATGTGACGGGGCAGCAAGGGACGCTGTGGTGGCACGCACACATTCTGTGGTTGCGTGCCACGGTGCACGGCGCCATCGTCATCATGCCACCGGCAGGGGTCCCTTACCCCTTCCCTCAGCCTGATCATGAAGCTGATTGATCCTTGGTGAGTCAAAAGACCATCATTCTTTCCGATTGATTTCGGGCAGTATAGACTCACCCTTTTGGTATGGACTTGAAGGAGAATGGTGGAACGCTGATGTGGAAGTGATCGAGAGGCAAGGCGACGGCCTTGGCTTGCCGCCGAATACTTCCGACGCTCATACCATCAACGGCAAGCCTGGCCCTCTCTTCCCCTGCCTGGAGACACGTAATCTATCGGATTCGATCGATCGTTTGAGTTTCATTTTAAGATATTTTGTCTGAATTTTGGTGTTGAATCAGATACCCATGCGTTGGAAGTGGAATACAGCAAAACATACCTGCTTCGGATCATCAATGCTGCACTCAACGACAACCTCTTCTTTGCCATCGCCAGCCACAACATGACAGTCGTAGAGATTGATGCCACCTACGTGAAGCCATTTTCCACGACAGCCATTGTCGTTGCGCCAGGGCAGACCACCAATGTCCTTGTCCGAGCAGACCAGCCACTCGGGCACTACTTCATTGCAGCCGCGTCGTTCATGGACGTGCCGCACCCCATCGACAACAAGACCGCCATTGCCATCTTTCAGTACAAGGGTGTCGCTGCCGCTGCCGGCATGATCCTAGCCATGCCACGCTTGCCAGCACCCAATGACACCACGTTCGTCGCCGATTTCCAGGACAAGCTCAGGAGCCTAAAGCCAGGAACGTGCCGGTGAGCATCGACCGGCGGTTGTTCTACACGATCGGGATGGGTGTGAACCCCTGCCCAACCTGCGTAAACAAGACCCGACTCGTCGGCTCACTCAACAACATCACGTTCGCAATGCCGGAGGTCGCTCTGCTCCAAGCACACTACAACCACGTCAAGGGCGTGTACCGACTGGACTTCCCCGACAAGCCGGCAAAGGCATTCAATTACACCGGCGCGCCGCTGACAGCAAACCTCGGCACATTGCGGGGGACGAGGCTAGGCCGGCTCGCGTTCAATTCAACCGTCGAGCTGGTCCTACAAGACACCAACCTGCTGATGGTGGAGTCACACCCGTTCCACCTCCACGGCTACAACTTCTTCGTCGTCGGGCAGGGTATCGGGAACTTCGACCCAGACAAGGACCCGGCGAAGTTCAACTTGGTCGACCCGCCGGAGCGGAACACAGTGGCCGTGCCAACGGGAGGCTGGACGGCAATCCGGTTCAGAGCCAACAATCCAGGGGTTTGGTTCGTGCACTGCCACCTGGAAGTCCACACGACCTGGGGTCTCAAGATGGCCTTGCTCGTGGAGGACGGCGATGGCCCGGACGAGTCCGTCTTGCCTCCTCCGGCGGACCTTCCACCTTGCTAGGGTTTCAGGTGTGGCGGCTTCAACGGTCTGTCGGGTCGCCAATCCTTCCAAAAAGGAAATGATTTGAAGAGTGAATTTGGGAAGTGAAATTATAGTGAATGACGTGCAGTAATTGTACATGTTCGATCGTCGATCGGACACCACGCAGTTGATTGGTCCCGAATCAAACAATATCCTTTGGGAGGGCGGTGAACTCGTCAGGATCGCCGGCAACGTTAAACATCGAAATCGACGTTAAATATTAATATTAAATTGTGGCGATCCCCGACGGGTTCACCGTGCCCCCCAGGTATAGTTTGGTTCGGGCGGCAGCCGAAGACCGCCGGTAGTGTCCGATCGAATCGGACGTCGGACGTGCCGTCGATTGACCGGTCAAAATTTCACTGGCATTCAACTGAATCGCAATCCTTTTCAAAAAAATAGAAACAATAATTAAATGAATCTCATATTTACTGGTCGAGAGTACCCATGAGTAATTGGTTGTGGGCTCCACCACAGGACCCATCGCTCTCCACCACAAGTTACTAGGTATAAAGATAAGGGACGCGGAGACCGGCCGACACAACATGTGCTGCGGTCGGTGCTTATCCCTTTCACCGTTAGATTCGGTTGCGTTTCCAACGAACCCGCGAGCTAAGATTTACCTTACACGTTGCGGTTGGAGATTGCAGGCAGAGGGTCGGCGTCGCGAACCGTCTGGGCCCCACAGAACAAGCCGCCGTCCATTGGCTGCACCAACATAAGCTGCCATTGGAGGTTGAGCAACCAATTAGAATACTTGTTAAGAATAATAGAATTAGTTTTATTATTAATTAATTAACCAAACAGATCACATTGCTGTACTTAAAAATAAGGTAATTATAAGAAAACAAACAGCAATGATTTCTTTCCTAAGAAAGCTGGCTGACCCAGTAAACCTTCTTAACTATTCTTATCACATTCTAAACCACCTCATGGGCTAATTAAGCTCAGTCTATCACGATCCAACCACTTGCCAAACCCTCACATTAGTCTCTTTGTTTAGCTTCGAAGAAGTTGTTGAAATCATAATTAAGTCATAACCATTCTCTGACAACCTCAAACTTCCACAATCCAAAAGCCTGACACCATGTGTTACAGGGTTAGTGCTCAGCTCATCCCTTGGTTTCTCTGCAACTGCAACAGAAAAAGAAAGGAAAATTTATTACAGCCCTTCTGCTAATGTTATTTATAGCTCTCCTTGCATGGTGCATTTTCATCTCATCAAGAACAAGGAGATGGTGAATGTGAGGCTTGTAGGAGCGGTTTTGGTCCTGGTGTTGGTTACTGTAAATCTAAATGGGGAGGCAGAAGAATTAGGGTTTGTGGAGACCAGAGGGCTACATTTTGTTGCCAATGGCAGCATTTTCTTCGCCAATGGCTACAATGCCTACTGGCTGATGACCATGGCCTCTGACCCTTCCCAGAGGGCCAAGGTCACCTCTGCCCTGAGTGATGCATCCAGCCATGGCCTCACAGTAGTCAGGGCCTGGGCTTTCAGTGATGGAGGGGGCAGCAATGCCTTGCAGACTTCACCTGGAGCCTACAATGAGCAAACCTTTCAGGTTCCATCTTGTATATAATCCTTCTTCTCTAAGTATTCAAAATAAAAATTGAATTTTGATGATCCCATGTGTGAAGGGATTGGATTTTGTGGTGTCCGAGGCTAGAAAATTTGGGACCAGGATGATACTGAGCTTGGCGAACAACTACGACAGCTACGGAGGGAAGAAGCAATATGTGGAGTGGGGGAGGTTGCAGGGCCAGAGCATTGCATCTGAGGATGAGTTCTTCACCAACCCAGTCGTCAAAGATTTTTACAAGAACCACGTCAAGGTAATTCAACTCCAAACATGGATAGATGACGACGATCGATAACCTATTAGCTGAAACAATTTGCAGGCTGTGCTGACCAGAGTGAACACCATCACTGGAGTGGCCTACAAGGATGATCCCACGATCTTTGCATGGGAGCTCATGAATGAACCCAGATGCCCCTCAGACTTATCAGGGAAGAACATACAGGTATTGAATCATATTCTGATAGAATGCAGTATAATCCATCAACCATGTAAAGAAAAAAATTGTTTTTTGATTCATTCACAAAATGTGTATTATTTATAGGAATGGATAGCAGAGATGGCTACATACTTGAAATCTATAGATGAGAATCATTTGGTGGAAGCAGGTCTCGAGGGGTTTTATGGGAAGATATCATCAAACCAGAAGCAAGATAATCCATACTTTCAAGTGGGAACTGATTTCATTGCCAATAACCAGATTCCAGCGGTAGATTTTGCAACCATTCACTTGTATCCAGATCAATGGTAATGATGATTGATGAACAGGGAAAAGATTTTTTTTTTAAAAAAAATGCCTAAATTAATTAATTAACTTTCTTATACTCACTGAGACAATTTGACGGACAGGTTGTCGACGCCGGACGAGCAGTCCCAGCTAGCGTTCCTCAACAACTGGCTGGACGCCCACATCGACGACGCCAGGAATGTGCTCCGGAAGCCACTTCTGGTGGCGGAGTTCGGGAAATCCACCAAAGACCCCGGCTTCAGCACCGACCAGAGGGACGCCGTCTTCCGAGCGGTCTACTCCAAGATCTACGCGTCGGCCAGGACCGGCGGCGCCACCGCGGGTAGCTTGTTCTGGCAGCTCATGGCGCAGGGGATGGAGTCGTACGGCGATGGGTACGAGATCGTGCTCGGGGAGTCCGCGCCGACCACGACGCGGCTGATCACCGCGCAATCGCGCCAGCTCCGGTCCCTGAGCGGAGCCCCAGCCGGCCGGGGAGGAGTCCCGGAGAAGAGAAAGATCGGAGGGCGGAACTGATGCGGAAGATTTGGATTTCTAGGATTTGGTGCTTCTCTTTGTGACGATTTTGTTCATCCAGGAGAAGACCTTGTTTGCGCTAAAATAAATTTGGGAATTTTCACTTTACTCTTTTGAAAATTTAAAATTATCGAAAAACCATTTAAATTTTGAATGTTACTAATTATTAAACTACTAACTACCAAATACTCTTTCGAACTCATTTGTGTCGAAGGCATTTACGAAATACAGAACGAACAAGATTGACTCTTAGCTTGACTTACGATTATTCTTATCGCGGCAATTACTTATGATTTACGATAAGTCGTCGCGATGCTCTTGCGACATTTTATTATCGTAGGCAAAAGCCATAAACAAATATGTATATTTTTGCATTCTAGTAGTACTAGTTGTAGTAATAAGTAGTAGTGACAAGGAATCCTTCTATATAATTGTTCCATCTTTGATCGTAGCATTCTTCACCACTATTGTGATCCCCGATCGTATATAGAAGCCCTCCGAGGGCCTTTCAGCTTCTTGGACACCCTGTTAAAAAATTGAACTGTTACATAAGTTACCGACAAAGTCTTTCGAGTTGAGTGCATACATCTTTGTTTGCGATAACCACATTCTTCCCGATCCTCGCATTCATGTCGATGATGCAGTTCCTAGGATCACAAAAGAGCTCAGGCCTATGTTCAATGCTTGTCGTGAAAATCTGAACCTGATCGTCTCACCTGATCTTGGTGTTGCGTCCGATGCCTATGGGGACTTTATCGCCTGCGAGTAGACAAGCGATTTCAGCTTCGGTTTCGTAGGTATCGGCACCCATCATCATCGTATCCTGGGGTCAAATGTATCTATCAATTAGCACGAGTTATATTTTCGATCGAAACTTCATGTCCAAACCTTCAACTCTGAGCCATAGTCTAGACGCGAACGCACTCCGACTATCGAACGATCGACGCTACATTCGCGTAAGAAGCACCCATGTGAGATAATTGCATCCACAATCTGTGCATATCGGTTCCTTTTAGTATACCGGAGATTGAATAAAGATCAAGTGTAATGTGTTTAGAGTGAAAACTTACCCTGCACTTTTCTATTTTCGTTGGGGGTAGAAATCGCGGCGATGTGTAGAAAGGCGTCATAGGATCGTAAAATTGAAACTTCGGAGGCTGTGTGAGGCAAAACCATTTCATAATCTTCGATAAGCTACTATTTCGTTCAGCTTTGCACAACTCAGCTAATACCAACCTGTTCTGTCAATGCCAAATTTGCATCAAAGAAAGATCTGATCGTACCGATATCCTCCCAGTAGTCATTGAATATATATCCCTGCCATGCCATGCCATGCCGTGCCGTTCGGTCAATTAGCTTCTCTTACAAGACTTGGATAAAAATCTAGGAGTAGAGATTCACTATCACCTGAACATTGTGTTCCTTTACAGCAGAAGGAAGAATTTCTGAACCGAAGTCGTTCAATTTTGGATAATTCCACCTAAAGACAAGACCGAGTAATTAGATATCGAAGATGCAACAAAATTAGATATCGAAGATACAACAAGACGATGACAGAATTTGACCGCTTCTCTTACCTTAGAAGATTTAGTAGAACATCTCGTCGAAACACATACACTCCCATCGACGCAATGTATGGATATCGCAGAGAATCCTGATGAGACATTCGGAGAAAAGTTCCACCATCCTTCTACAATCCATGATTATTCCCAATGATAACTTCCTAACAAATTGCTTGAAAGAAATCCAACTAGACGGTAGACCATTACCATAGCTTCTAGGTCTGCATCTTTGGGTTTCTCACAAAATTGAGAGATACGACCGGACTTGTCCATCCTTACTAGTCCGTAATCTGATGCTCGGCTTTTAGATCACAAATACCGCAACAGTAGTGATTAAAGACAGAAATTTGTATGAAAACACGGTTTACATCATTCCGACAAAGACGCATAACAAGATAAGACTTATGCCATTCCATTCGAGTAAGAAGAAGAAAAAAAATCAAAATCATCACTAAATGGTAAGAAGCATAGTCTAAGGGAAAAACATGGTGACTTGGATTTCGTTGAAACAATGAACATATGATAAAGACCCTACCATGATGCCTCAACTCAACTTCTTGACAATGACAAAACGCAGAATCCACAGTGGATCCATGCAATTTTAAGCAAAAGTTTATTTTGTTCCAAACCGTTCGTCATGACAAGGAAATGTAGTGAAAAATCTCCAATTTTGTATTGAATAAGACATGTATGCTACACTCTCAAACAGGAGAAATTCATATTGATTATAGAATATGAATATTGTGCCTATTATCGGACCATATGCAAGCGATTTCGAGTACTTAGACAGCAAATCAGCAAATCGAACGTTGAATGACAATTATTTGAAAAGTTCAAAATTTCAATCGATGCTTATAAATTAGCAAACTACAATAATACAAAAAACTAATATAATGTACCTTTGACCCACAGGCACACATGAGATCGTAATGTCAGCATCAGTATCAATATGTTTCTGCCAAATACGATAAGTATTGTATACATGCAAAAAGAAGGAAAGATTGTTGTGGGAGTTCTGATATACCTGAACAAGATCCATATAATCCATACGGTAAAGTTGGTCACCGGATAAAATTAGTATGTGTTCGATATTCTTGTTCTTGTTATCCTGAAAAAAGGGATATCAGAGTTAAGTATATGATAAACACAATCATTTGAAAAATAAGAACTTTTTGCTCAATGTGTGCCCGCCTCAAAAACCCAAGTGAATTGCCTAACAGCATCTGCCGTGCCCTGAAACCAACCGGTTCCAATGTCTTCAGGGGTTTGTGTAGCTGCTAAAACCTGTTTATAATCATTTGGTGAGTCGAAATAACTAGAAGATATCTAACAGTGTTAGACTGAGTGTACACTGCATCTAACAACCTCAACGAATCCATCACCAAAGCTGATTCCATTCCCAAAGTTATACGTTCGAGAAATGTGTCGATTTAGTGAAGCGAATTGAATTGTGTCATTATGAATATCTTGTTTATCCCGCTGTTGATGCAATTGCTCATCGGGATGTCAATAAGTCTATAGCATCCACCAACAGGAACCTGTAGAATAACATATCTATCAATATGTCTGCTTCGATGATCTTAAGGACACCGAGCTACTTGACTAGAACAATCAATCAATCGTCGTAAACTAAAAATAAACAATACAAACATACAGCACCCCTGCAATTGTTGATGATCAGTTAGAACAGCAAATTATCACCAAAACACTCCTGAAACTTATAATCAAAGTAAGAACAGCAAATCGATCCTTACTGCAGGTGTGGCTCTTGTGCCAGTGAGAGGAAACAGCTGACTGCCAGTCCCACCCCCTAAGATTATAGAAGCAACACTCTTTGGATCAGCCGATCGGTTTCCGAACATCGGTGCATGGAAAACCTAAAAGTTTGTGATAGAACATTAGCAAACTCTAAAAGATCATACGGTAAACTGAGACTACTGTCAAAACTCAAAGAAGAACAGAAACCACAAAAATTCTAAACCCTAAATGTTGAATCCCTACTTTAAACCCTCCATTTCAGCACTCACCATGGTCTCCTGGTTGACATCTGAAGTGAGAACGGCGAATGCAACCCCGGCGTTGAGCCGTAAGCTCGTCTTGTTCAGGGTTTGCGCCGCTTTGGGGGATTGTTTAGTTCTCGGACCAGCTCCAAACCCTTCGCCCCAAATCACGCTTTCCCCATTCCCAACACTTCGCCGCTTCACTCGGCCGAAACAAGCACTCGCCTTCAACCCCACGCCGCAGGCATCCATTGCTGCTGCTTCTGGCCGAACAATAAAACGGCAAGAACAACTCCAAGTTGCGATTTTTAAGCTTCGGAATGGGAGAAAAGTGAACTAGAAAAAGAATCGCACCTTGTGAAGAAGACTGTGGATCGAGGGAACCGGGAAGCAGACGAACTACTTAGAGAGGTATCGAGAGGTTTGAACTTTCACAGAAGCCGTGAATGTAGTTACGGTAATGGCGTTCGGCATGTGACTCTGGTCACGTTATAATCAGGGAGGCGCTTGGCGGCTGTGGCTTCGCCTTCCTTTTTGTTTGTTTTTGGAATTCCCAAGAAATGAAAAAAACCCCTTAAATTCATGCAAAAATTCGACCTTTGTGATGTATTTGGGAGAAAAATGCCTTCTTTATCCAAAAAATACTTTTTTTTTGACAAAATACTTAATCTGCACAACTCTAATCTACAAAATCCTTGTCTTTGCCTGGAACTTATGGAAAATATAAGGATTATAAACACTCGTATAACCGATGATACTCCTCAGTGGGCATTAAATATTTCTGTACTCCACCGCAACGTTAATGCATGGAGGACTTAAAATCTAAATAAAGATCCAAAAATGGAAACTTTCGAAAAAGGACGTAATCCAGACGTCCGTAATCTGACGTAGATCTTTCTCGATACGGGCATACTGGCGATTTGGATCGAACGGCTGTCGCCGGAGTAGAAGAGAGGTGACGGTGACGCTTCGCCGGAGCACAAGTGTACGGCGTAAGTAGCGTCCGGAAGATACGAGGCGGTGGGGCAGGGTACCACGTGGCGGGAAGCTGGTTGATGCCGTGTGATCTTAGCGGTCGTCGTGGCTCGCAGCATGGAGCGCAGCGGGACGTTTTTAGCCGTACACGTGGAGTGGACCTATTTTAACTGAGCGAGGGAAATGAAATCATATAAAATTAACATAAAAATATAATATCACGGTGTCCGGGAAGAAGTTGAGAAGGATTTAAATTTCAATAAAATCGAAAAAACAATTTTTTTAATAATTAATTATAATTTTTCAATTTATCTCTCGATAGATATGATAAAAGTGAAGTCATCATCCCAACAATCTCGTCGGTCTATCTAAGACTAATTCAGAAAAGAAAAGGTAAATCATGATGAGGCAAATAGATGATGAGTGAGTTACACCAGATGAGCACCACTAATCCGAAGATTCGATTCCAAAATCTCATATGATATTTATTCATCCATTTATCACCTCAGTTAAAATATCCTTTTCACAATACTTCTCATAGATGATCGCAAAGCCAACCGTGTAAAGTCATTGTGACGGTGAATTCTATTTTTTACTTTCAGCAAAAAAGATGAAATGCTTGCCCCTAGCACCCCGTCAGCCCGATTCAGGATAAATATAGAAGAAATAAATCACGATATTTGAGATGGTAACATGTATTTTTTACTTTCGTTGAGTGTACATATGGAGTAATTAAACAAATAAATTTAAATAATTCAATGAATAAGTTAACTATATTTGTTAAGTTTTAATGTTTATAAATAGAATTGATAAATTATTCGTCAATAATTTTCACATACAAAATTTATGAATACATTAATAAATTGTTTATCAAACTTATAAATAAATTAAAAAAATAAAACAAACAAATAAATTTGTTATATAAAACTTACTAAATAATCAAATAAATTTAAAAATATAAAAGTTTATGAGCTCGATAACATCTAAAATGTTGGGAATCTTCCTTATTGAGAAGTACAAAAGTCACATTCCTCGTAAAGGTTAATTGCATTTCTTGAGAAGTGCAAAGGTCGCATCTTTTGGAAATTGGAAGTCAGTTTCTTCCTTCATTGGAAAGAAAAGAAAGCTGCTGGTAAGATGTATAAATAAACATCTTCTACAAGAACCAAAGTGAGACAAGAACGACACATTTTGCCAGAGCCACAAATAGAGTGAAGAAGTTTAAGTTCTCTCTTAAGACTTGAACTTGTGAGTCGGTTTTATACCGAAAAAAGGTTGCAAATGTGTGAGTGATTGTGTCTGTGGAGAGCCACCTTATAAGGTGAAGAATTATTGTAATCCTACTTATGTAGTAGAAGCGGTTGTGGACGTAGGCATCAATTTAACCGAACCACTTTCAATCTCTATTTGTTTCTATAAGCTTCTACAATTGCAACATCGTGTAATACCTAACAGTGGTATCAGAGCCAGTTATGGAAGGAAACAGTGACATGTTCAAGTTGACAGCTGACAACTATTCATATTGGAAGCCGATGATGGAGGATCATTTGTACTGTAAAGATTTGTACGAACCAATTCTCTATGAGTCGAAGCCAGAAGAAAAGAAAGATATGACAGATGCACAATGGGCAATCTTGAATCGCAAAGCTGTAGGAACAATTCGTAAGTATATCGACAAAAGTTTATTTAAGCATGTATCAAATTTTACAAATGCTTACGAGTTATGGACCAAGCTTGAATCAATGATTCAAAAGAAAACCCCTCGAAACAAAGTATACCTAATGAAGCGGCTAGTAAAGCTGGAATATCGAGATGGTCAAAGTATGATTGAGCACCTGAATACATTCAAAGGACTTGTCAATCAACTAACCAAAGCCGATATGAAGATAGATGATGAAATGCAAGCATTGTTGCTTGTTAGCTCACTACCAGAAAGTTGGGATACATTGATAATATCTCTTAGTAATTCAGCACCTGAAGGAAAGTGCACTATGGACCTTATCACTGACATCTTAATAAGTGAAGAAGGCAGGAGGAAGGAAAGAAGCACTTACGAGCAGTATGATGCTAATGTTGCAGAAAATCGAGGGAGAAAAGAATATCAACAAAAAGGTACAAACAGATCTGTTGATAAATCAAGAGGGCGATCTAAAACGCATTCAAGCGTGACTTGTTATTACTGCGGAAAGGCAGGTCATAAGAAAATGGAGTGCGGAAATCTCAAAAGAGACCAGAAGGCTGGAAAAGTCAAAGCTGACCAAAATGTGTCAAAGAAAGAAGAGGAGATTGCTGCTCCAATCACCACGACAGAGGAAGTATTCTTGATATGTGGTGAACAATACTTGAACATTATACAAAATGAATGTTCATGGATTGTTGATTCTGGAGCGTCATTCCATGTCACGCCACACAAAGAAGTATTCTCATCATACAAAAGTGGTGATTTCGGCAAAGTCAAAATGGGGAACCAAGGAGTAAGCAATATTGTTGGTATCGGCAACATCAACATAATGACTGAAATAGGATGCGTCCTAAACTTAAAAGATGTCAGACATGTTCCAGATATAAGATTGAGTCTCATATCTGTTGGGAAACTGGATGATGCAGAAATGACCAGTCAGTTCGGCAATGGAAATTGCAAGTTGACCCATGGAAGCTTGATAATGGCTCGAGGAAAGAAAGAAGGATCCTTGTATACCATGCAAGGAAAATTAACCGAGGGAGAAGCAAATGTCGTTGCCAACAAAGAAAATCTGGAGCTATGGCATAAACCACTCGGGCACATGAGTGAGAAAGGACTGCAAATCCTCGCTCGAAGTCAAATCCTCCCTGATATTATTGGTAAGAATCTTGAGCCATGTATTGATTGTATTGCAGGAAAGCAACACAGAGTAGCATTCTCTAGAACGGGTCATTCACATAGAAGGAAACATGTGCTAGATCTAGTGCATACAGATGTTTGTTCTATGACTGAGAAATCTCTTGGAGGTGCATTATACTTCGTCAGTTTTATTGATGACCATTCAAGAAATGTAAAATACGGCGAATTAAAAATCGGTAGAATAAAATTTTTCAAAAATTATATTGGCAGAGTTAGGAATTATAATAAATGGGAAGGTTAGATAATTAAAAATCCTTACCCTAAGGACAAGATTTGAATTTTTGGAAGTGGAGGGACCTTTTTGCAAAAAGTCCTTTTGTTTTAAAGCTCTCGGTCGCAGTCAAAGCCGCAGACTCCTCCTCTCGCCCATGCCCTAGCCGCAAGCGCCGACCTGTCCTTCCTCGTCTTCCCCTCTCGCGTGCCCTAGCCACGATCGACGCTGGCGTTCTCCTCTCCTCATCGCCGACGTTTTCTCTTCTATTCCTCGGCGATTTGATTCGAGCAAAGAGCTCTCGTTCTTGTGTACGCGATCGCCGATGTCGATCTGCGAAAGGGGTGACGCGCATCTCAGGTAAGAGTTATCTTGGTAATCGATTTGCAGTTCTAATTGGGGCAAGTTTTGGTCGGTGGTTATACGAATTTGAGTTGGTTTGCTATTTTCGTTCTGTTTATCATGAATTCTGAGCTATGGAAAGATGCTAGCTAGTTAGTTTAGGTGATTGTTGATTTTTGTGGTTTTTGATCCGTTGCCGCAACTCGTTTTCTTTGGAATCGAATTTTGTAGGTTGAGCTCATGAGGAGATAGTTGTTTTGAGGAATTCTGTTGTGTGTTCCATGTGGTTTAAGATTTACAATTTTGTTTTTGGGTGATCGATGGAAGCTTGGATGGAGATAATGTATTCCGTGCGCAAACTTGGGGCTGGGAACTCTGCGCTAGTTTGGGATTTAGTCGTCCCTCTTAGTTGCTACCTTGATTTGGTTTTAGTGAGAAGATTGAGGTTGATTAAGCATGCTAATGTTTTATTGTTGAAGAAATGGATCTATTATTGTAATAGTTCAGTTAGCTTTGATTTGTGAATGTTTACTGCCTTTTTAGATGGGCTATTCTATTCTCCTTTGGAGGACTCAATTTCGTGAGTTTCTACTGGGGTAATGGCACTTGTTTTGATTCCTGGTCCTAAGATTTGATTAGATGGTGAAGGAACAATAGGTTTAGGTTTCTAGCTTTGTCTTGATTCCTTTTATCTTGTGGTTGTCGTGAGCCACAATAGGATGGCTGTGTGAATCAGTGGTATGACTTTGATGATGACTAATAGTATATGGTTAATTGAATTGAGTTAATATGTGGCAAAGAGTGATTAAGAATGTTTGGATTCCTGTGGTTTAGAATGAATTGGTTATGCTTGAGGTTAGCAACTTGATGAATGATGTGCTACACCTAATTGGAATTTAATCGGGGTAATTTGGGATAATTAAGGCTTAATCATCTAATTATGGTTAATTAGATGAAACGATGATAATTAGAAAGATCCTAATTACTTGCGATAGCTTGTTAGCTATAACTTACAGATTATTGTAGCTAAACATTATGCCTTTGATACAGGGCTTTGATTGAGTGCATTCATTGCTGATGACTAGACGGGTGGTCCTTTTCTGATACGAGTATCTCTATTTTGGAGGCGGGTACCCTTTGACTTATCTTTTAGATATTGTCATATTGCTATGCATGGTTGGTTATAGATAGCAGTAAGATTATACGCTAGCCTTGTTTATTATGTTTGTTCTGGATACTTGTTGTTTATCCCTGAGTTATTATGCTGTTAGTTCTATACAGTCTTAGGTATTGTCATATCTATATGTATGCTTAGATATCGGGATGTATCTCTTGTATTTAACATGAGGGATCTGTAGTTTCCGGCCAGTATACCTTGTAGGTCACCAGTATTTCCTGTTATAGGATTTCAGACTGAGACTTAGTATATTGAGGACTTGGTGAGGGAGGTATGTGTATCTATCATACACCATCTCAGCATTGTTGCATGCCGGCGATCAGCGACTCCTTTGTGGTTGAGCCTATCGTCTTCCGGTACATGATATGCGCACACAGCCACTCATGGGTTAGTAGATACCGTAGGATGTGTGCATTTGCCCTGTATTGCTCCGTTCGGCCACTATGTGAAGGGTGGTTGCGGGCGTGGTAGCAGTCAGGGATCCCTTCTCGTACTGAGCCACGAGGAGATGAGAGCTAGACTCTCCCATTGCTTGGGGTAGGAGAGTGACCTCCGCCAGCATCCTGTCCACCCGGTCACTCAGGAGCAGTGATGGCAGGGTGCGTACAGGTTGTCACAGCTCTACCCACGCGGACGTCATGGACGATGATCCTGACTGGGACTAGGGGTGACACATGTCATTGCACCATGTGCATATTTTGCATCGTGCATTGTTTGCTGCACTTGATTTCTGCACTTGTTTGACATACATATACTGGAGACCTGTATACCTTAGATTATATGTTATACTTGTTCCATAGGGACTTATTTCACCCTCTGCAGGATAAATGGATTCTGGTATGTATCTTTATGCAGTATCTTCAGTATACCCTTTCCTATTGTTCATATGAGACGGTATCAGCGTAGACTCCTATTGTTATTATAACATACTATGCATATTTGCTGGGTATTCGCTGAGTTTATGGACTCACATCGTTGCCATATGTTTTTATTTCAGGTTGAGATACTTGGAGTCGCCAGAAGAGCCCAGCAGCCAGTCCCTACCCATAGCGACCGCGGGATTTTGTTTTGTACTTTGTAGTGCATTGTTTAATATCCCTTTTAGTGATTTGTATATGTTATATGTGTCGTGTGCCCTAAGGGGCATTTGTGTATTGGTTGTTTCGTCGTAAGTCGGACCGGTCCACAGTCAGGTATGATTTACTTTGTGTTATGGTTATATTATGTCTGGATTTTGAGGCCTGAGGCCAAATATATATATTGTGTGTGGTTTGGATATTATATGTATGTGTAAATTGTCCGCCGGACAGGGGAGGTGCTGTCCGATTTTCTATTGGATCAGCGGCTCCTGGGTCTCGGGGCGTGACATCTAGTGCATACAGATGTTTGTTCTATGACTGAGAAATCTCTTGGAGGTGAATTATACTTCGTCAGTTTTATCGATGACCATTCAAGAAAAGTTTGGGTTTATCTGTTAAAGACTAAAGACCAAGTTTTGCAGGCTTTCAAGGAGTTTCATGCTCGAGTTGAAAGGGAAACTGGCTGTCAACTAAAATGTATTTGGGTCGATAATGGTGGAGAATATAGAGGTCCGTTTGAGTCTTATTGTAAGACTCAAGGTATCAAGCACGAGAAGACTCCACTAAAGACACCCCAATCAAATGGAGTAGCCGAGAGAATGAACAGAACAATTGGAGAAAGGATTCGATGTATGCTATCACATGCAAAGTTGCCAAAATCATTCTGGGGAGAAGCATTAATAACAGCTGTGGAAATAATTAATTTGTCACCATCTGTTCCTTTGGATGGAGCTATCCCAGATGAAATCTGGTCAAAAAGGAAGATATCCTACAATCATTTGAAAGTGTTTGGTTGTAGAGCATTTGTCCATATTCCCAAAGATGAAAGAGCCAAGCTTGATTCTAAGACAAAGCAGTGTATCTATCTTGGATCGCCAAGAGATGAGTTCGGCTACCGACTATGGGATCCTATCAATAAGAAGATTATTAGAAGTCGAGATGTTGTATTCTTTGAAGATCAAACAATCAAAGTGTAAAAATACAGAAAATTTTGAGGGACTAAAAAGTAAGATTTCGAAACTTGAGGGGGGTCTGTGAGAAAGATCGAAGAGGGAGGGGTAAAATGCAAGATTTCCTTGTATATATAAATTCTTTTTCTCCCCCTTGGAAGTCTGCAGAAACCCTCGCCGCCCGAGTTCTTTCTCTCTCTCTCTCTCGTGTCTTCATCTTCTCCGCTGAGATCGCCGGGTGTTTGACGGAGTTCTTCGTCTCCGTGTCCCTGCGAGCACAACAGGCTGAGATCGGCTTCTTCTTCCGGCGAATCGAAGGTGAGTGTAGCGGTTTTGCGATTTCGAATGCTTTCCGATCGTGGTCAGGATCTTGATTTGGGTGAACCTTCGTGTTGTGTGGATCTAGGGCACGGTTGGTGCTCCGATCTTCGTCTTTGTCTTTCCTGAGACCGGGCGATCCTTTTTTTTGGGGCGATCCCTTCTCTCACGGTGGCCATCGCGAGCAAGCAAGACTGTCGGGCCTTCCTTTCATATCGCAGCAATTTGACTGAGCCTAATTCCGATCTTGTGGTTGTTTCTCCTTTGTTGGGTTTGATTTGCGTTGATCTGCGTCGCCGGAGCAGAGGAGTACGCGCATACCAACTGAGGTAAACCCTACCCCTGTTAGTGATTGATTCGAATTCTCTTCTTTGTTGCTGTGAATCTGGTGGATGCAATTATGTTTAAGATTTCTAGTTGTGCATGCTAAGATTCTGATCTGTGCGAGTTCGGCTGATCGTGAGCTGTGATCGAGTCTAGGTTGTTGCTCGGAATTGGTTTCTGTGATCAGTGAAGTAATGGATTTGGATTGATTACATAGATAGCTCAGATTTTAGTTGTGGAGTCGATCTGTCGAATTAGGGGTTGTTGTAATTTTTGTGTTGTTGTGAGGTTTGTCGATGGTTTGGAGTAGATGATGCTTGAATGTTATTTGGCTGAGCCATCTTGATCAAGTTCTGAGCTATGGATTAGGGTTCTGATCCTCAGTAATTGGAGATGCTTGTATCTTGGTCGATTGGTTGTGTGTCCTGATCTGCCATGGATTGGTTGCAGTTTGTATTATGCATAAGATGGGTTTACATCCTAGGAAACAGGTCAGCCGAGTGAGTGTTTGGATCTGTGTTGGTATGGTTGGTTTGGTTTGGGTTAGACTTAATCTGAACCCAACCTTGGTTGGTTGGGTTAGGTCATTTTGTAAATTATACAATTAGCTAAGTGGTATTTGTTATTTGTTTGGATGCAGGACGTTGATTGGATTCCACTTGTTGCGGATACTATTTTTGGAAGGGAGTTTCTGACGCGCACGGACTTCTGTATCGAGGCGGGTACCTCTGTTTATGCATAGCTAGACATAGTTAGCAGTAGGGATATCTGATATCTTTATCTCTGTGCTTTTGCTTCGGTAGTTGTATCCGTTAGCTTTACTGCTTACTGTTTCTGTATGGATTGATGATGCACAGTTTACCTTATACCTTACGCTAGGATTTAGGTATTGGTGCATACCGGCTATCTGGATTACTGCATATCATGTAGACGACAGCAGGGATAGATAGTGGATGATGCATGGGATAGTGACATGCACCATTGTTGCACGTAGCATAGGGGACGACCTTTGACTCCCTGGAGGTTGAGATGGGCCGTCGTACTTGCTACTCGTGTAGGGGCATATGTAGGCGACCTTTGACTCCCCTAGTGGTTGAGATGGGTCATCAGACCTGCCACATGACCTGTCGTGCAGCCCCGTTGGCGGTACCCGGCGCTGCAGCAGGTCCCCTACCTATCCGATGATAGTGAGGGGCGTTTAGGACGTTACTCCACCCGATGGCGGGGTACGTTCATGGTCTCCGACCCTACCCATTCGGTCCCGCGTGTGCATTATTGACCGTCTGTTCGTGCAGGGAAGACCAGGTCAGAGCCCTACCCATATGGTCCCGCGTGTGCATTATTGACCGAGGCGTCAGGGGTGACCCATGCTGCATCATGAGCATACTGTGCATTGATGCATATGATTGTGATTGTTGCACTTGATTGTTGCACTTGGTTGACATGCATACTACTGGGTTTTAGATCGACGCAGGTAGGTATGTAGTTCCTTTACAGCTTATGGTTCAGTTTTGCACTTCTATTTACTGCAGTTATCTTCAGTATTAGGATAGATAGATAGACGGTGACTTACTGCTATTATTTTCTTCCTGTGCATATCAGTCTGTATTCGCTGAGTTCTTAGGACTCACCCCGTTAGCTCCCTGTTTTTATTTCAGGATGATGGTCTGGAGTGCCCGGCAGCCTGTCGCAGGTCGCGTATTTCTTCGAGATGATTCCGGGATGTCTCTTTTACTTTGTTGGTGGTACATGTTGGTACCCGTTTTCTGTTTCTTTTACTTTACGTTTCCGCTGCTATATTCGTGTTTGATTTTGCCATTTTATACGGCGGTATAGTTGTACCTTTGTGAGCCATGGAGGCCTTGTGCTTTGCGTTTGTCGTAAGTCGTACCGGTACACAGCTTTATCGTCGTTTTCCATTTTGCTCATTATACGGTCGCTTGTTCCAGCCCTATAGGCTGCGGTACAGGCCGACTGAGATAGTCGTGGGGGTCTGGTCATCTGAATTGTCCGCCGGGACGAGGGAGTAGCTGTCCGGTCAGTATCGGACGAGCGGCTCCTCGGGGCGTGACACAAAGAAGCCTGAGATGCTGATACCCAGAATTGTCCAAAACTCTGATGATGCTCCAATCCCTGCAATATCCAACACTTACAGAGAAGGCATGGATATTGATGTTGAAGATACAGAAAAAATTGTTGAACAAGAGGAAGGTGAACATAATGAAGGAGATAAATCAACAGAATTGACCAACACTCAAGAGGAACTTGTTGAGCCTCAGCTGTGACGGTCAACCAGGGAAAGACGACCCTCAGTACGGTACAACCCTGATGAATATGCAATTCTAGAAGAAGAAGGAGAGCCTCAAAGTTATGAAGAAGCCATAATCGATGAGCAAAAGGAAGAGTGGAACAAGGCAATGAAAGAGGAGATGCAGTCATTGCATGATAATCACATATATGAACTGGTAAAACTTCCTAAGGGCAAGAAAGTCTTGAAAAACAAATGGGTGTATAAATTGAAAACCGAAGAAAACAGAACTCAACCAAGATATAAAGCCAGGTTGGTTGTGAAAGGATTTGGTCAGGAAAAAGGAGTTGATTTTGAAGAAATTTTTTCTCCGGTTGTAAAATTTTCATCAATCCGAGTTGTGCTTGGGCTTGCTGCTAGCCTAGATCTAGAAGTGGAACAACTTGATGTAAAAACTGCTTTTCTTCATGGAGAATTAGAAGAAGAGATTTATATGGAACAACCTAAGGGATTCAAAGTTCCAGGCAAAGAAAATATGGTTTGCAGATTGAAGAAAAGTCTTTATGGTTTAAAGTAGGCACCGCGACAATGGTATAAAAAGTTTGACTCATTTATGGGTGAACATGGATTCAAAAAGACTCAAGCCGATCACTGTGTTTTCATAAAGAGGTATGTCAATGGTGATTTCCTCATACTCCTACTATACGTCGATGATATTTTAATAGTAGGAAAAAGTTCTGACAGAATTGTTGGGTTGAAAAATGCTTTGAGCAAGTCTTTTGCAATGAAAGACCTAGGATCAGCCAAAAAAATTCTTGGTATGCATATTAGTCGAGACAGGTCAAAGAAGTTGATATGGTTATCTCAAGAGAAATACCTTGAGAAGGTACTTGAAAGATTCAATATGCATGAGGCAAAGTCTGTTAGCACACCACTTGGTGGACATTTGAAGTTGAGCGCCAAGCAGAGCCCAACAACCAAGGAGGAACGAGATCACATGCGAAATGTTCCATATCAATCGGCTATCGGAAGTCTTATGTACGCAATGGTTGGTACTCGACCTGATCTTGCATATGCAGTTGGTGTTGTTAGCAGATTCTCATCAAATCCAGGACAAGAACATTGGGCCGCAGTAAAATGGATACTAAGATATGTTCGAGGGTCAACAAAATTATGTTTGTGCTTTGATGAAGGAAAACCTGTGTTAACTGGATACACAGACGCTGATCTATGTGGAGATGTTGATGGCAGAAACTAAATATCTGGATATCTGACTACCTTTGCAGGGGGAGCTATTTCTTGGCAATCGAAGTTACAAAGATGTGTTGCGCTGTCAACTACCGAAGCCGAATACATAGCTACCACTGAAGCCTGTAAAGAAATGTTGTGGATAAAGAGTTTCCTACAAGAATTGGGACTTCGACAAGATAAATATATTGTATATTGTGATAATCAGAGTGCCATCCACTTAGCCAAAAATGCAAGTCTCCACTACCGCACAAAGCACATTGATTGTCGATACATTGGATTCGACAAATTCTTGAAGATGAGCAATTACAACTTGAGAAAGTTCATACTGAAGCAAACTGGTCTGACATGATGACTAAGAATGTTTTGCCAAAGAAGCTCAAAGATTGTTGCGTGGGAGCTGGAGTGACGAAATCCTCAAATTAAGTCAGAAGGGGGAGAATTTGTTGGGAATCCTTCTTATTGAGAACTACAAAAGTCACATTCCTCGTAAAGGTTAACTGCATTTCTTGAGAAGTGCAAAGGTCGCATCTTTTGGAAATTGGAAGTCAGTTTCTTCATTCATTGGAAAGAAAAGAAAGCTGCTGGTAAGATGTATAAATAAACATCTTCTACAAGAACCAAAGTGAGACAAGAACGACACATTTTGCCAGAGCCACAAATAGAGTGAAGAAGTTTAAGTTCTCTTAAGACTTAAACTTGTGAGCCGGTTTTATACCGAAAAAAGGTTGCAAGTGTGTGAGTGATTGTATCTGTTGAGAGCCACCTTGTAAGGTGAAGAATTATTGTAATCCTACTTATGTAGTAGAAGCGGCTGTGGACGTAGGCATCAATTTAGCCGAACCACTTTCAATCTCTGTTTGTTTCTATAAGCTTCTACAATTGCAACATCGTCTAATACCTAACATAAAATCATCAAGCTCATTAAAAAAATCATGCTAAACTTAAACAATTTTTTAATTATTTAGTTCATTTTAAGCTCAAATTGACTTAATTTGGTTATCTTATTAAAAAGCTTGATTAACACAAACTTGACTCAGTTTAGCACATTTAAAACCCTAACTAGTTAAACAAAATAGTTGGCCACGGACAAACTTATATGTTTATTTGGGAAATCAAAAGGGTATCCATTATTGTAATTTTCATTAAAAGGGAATTCCTTTTCAAAGAACGTTAAAATAACGCCCTAATACATTTCACATTAAAAAAAAAAGTCTTATTCCACCATTGCTGTAGCAATTATAGTGACGGATCAAATATAGGGTTGTCATAAGTTCTACCTCAGCTAAGAAACTTACCTCTGTATTTTATAGCCTATATCTTGTTTATGTGTTCTCTCTTTATTCCACCATTTCTCTTTGTTCATTTAATTTTGATGCTTATCCCACACCTTTCACACCCAAAAGCCCAGCCCACCTCTAATTTATATATCCATCCCTAATTACAAAGTTGTTATAATCTGTGAAGTAAATTAGCTCAATATTTTCTTTATTAACTTTATCAAAATGAGTTAATCTTAATTACAATATTTTCTACTTGGTTATAATTAGGGGTGAGTATTCGGTTAAAACTGAATCGAACCGAACCGAACCGAATAGACCGAAAACCGAATAAATCGAAATTTTTCAAAAAAAACCGAACCGACTGAATTTCATAATAAAAACCGAGAAAACCGAACCGATAAAATCTCGGTTAATTCGGTTTTTAACCGATTTAACCGAACTTTTAAAATTTTATTCGATTTTAATTAAAAAACAATGATTTTATTTAATTTAATTATATTTTTAAATAAAAATAATTAAATTAATATTCTTATTCGGTTTATTCGGTTTAACCGAATTACAAAATTGAAAACCGAAAACCGAACCGAATTAACCGAAAATCGAACCGAATTTCGAGAAAAAAATCGAAAACCGAATTAATCGAACCGAATTCCAAAATTCGGTCGGTTCGGTTCGGTTAATTCGATTTTTTCGAATTTTTGCTCACCTCTAGTTATAATCACTTCAACGCTATCCTAACATCTATTAGAGCAATGATAGGGAGAGTAAAAATAGGAGAGTGAAAATCATAGTGAATGATATGACATGACGTGACACTTTACATGTATACGTCCGATTATCGCTTGGACATCATCGGCGGCCGAAAGGCCGCCGCCCCGAATCAAACTATATCCTGGGGGGCACGGTGAACCCGTCGGAGATCGTGCAAGTAAGGTGCCACGTCATTCACTATGGTTTTCACTCTCCCATTTTCACTCTCCCAATCATTATTCCATCTATTATATGATTGCTGCAGTAGTACAACAACTATAGTCAAGAATAGAACCAAGATGACCCCCTCCCCCGCTACTCTCAACGTAAACATATACCTCTCACTCCTTTCAACATGAAATTTCTAGCTCCATCTATGGCTATTGATGAGGTTGAATATCTCGGGGTGGACATGTGGGCTGAAGAAGCTGGGTACCAAGATATAGCGAGTCTGAGCAACTATGTTTTCGGAGCTCCCGGGACCCTCTCGGGAAGGGGATCCCCAGGGATGCCCCCGCAGTAAACACTCCCCGAGATCATATCAGAAAATCCCTCTCAGGATCATCTCGAGAAGTCGGGCCCCGAGACCACCTCAAGGAAGTGGAGTGCCCGGGACCCCCCCCAGAAGACTCAAAGATCACCTCGGGGGAGCGGAGCCCAAGAAGCATTCGGCCTCAAGTAATGGTCCCCCTTTTCTCAGATATGCGGATTCCCCACTATCGTGGAGTCATCATGACCCCTAAATATTGCAACATGTCGAACTTAATGACGGCATAGACCATTTCAAAGATTATCCGGTAACCGACGAACTGGGGGACGTGGCATAGATCATGGGGGCGCACAAAGGCAGCCGTCGCAGGTATAAAATGTTGATGCAGTCTGACCTTGATTGTTGTTTTGGTGTTGACACTGATTTCAGTTTAGGTTAATGAGATGAGTCTGGTTTAACTCCTGGTCGGGGACTGGGCATGACTCCCGGTGAGTAAAGCCGGGTTACGGAAATCCCGGTGAGTGAAGCCGGGTTACGGGAACCCCGGTGAGTGAAGCGGGGTCCTGGTGAGCGAAGCTAGGTGATTGGAAACCCTAGTGAGTGAAGCCAGGTGATTAAAATCCCGGTGAGTGAAGTCGGATCCTGGTGAGTGAAGCCAGGTGATTGAAATCCCGGTGAGTGAAGCCGGGTCCTAGCGAGTGAAGCTAGGTGACCGAAACCCTGGTGAGTGAAGTCAGGTCCTAGTGAGTGAAGCTAGGTTGAATGAAGTCCCGATGAGTGAAGTCGGGTCCTGGTGAGTGAAGCCAGGTGATTGAAATCCCGATGAGTGAAGCCGGGTCCTAGCGAGTGAAGCTAGGTGACCGAAACCCTGGTGAGTGAAGTCAGGTCCTAGTGAGTGAAGCTAGGTTGAATGAAGTCCTGGTGAGTGAAGTTGGGCACGGAGTCTTGGTCCGGGAGACTGAGCATGAGTCAGAGAAGGCTAAGGAGGCTGTTCTCTGGACTTAAGGTCGAATTTATGGGAGTTGGATCTGTCTGGTGACCGATCAGGGAGTTGGCACGAACTCCCTGTTGTGGATCGGTCTGGTGACCGATCCAGGAGAGTCTGATCGGTCTGGTGACCGATCAGGGAGAGAACAGAAGCATTTGATTCGGCTTCTGTTTGGGTTCTGATCGTTCTGGTGAACGATCAGGGAGAGAACAGAAAGGTTTCTGTTTGGCCTCTGATCTGTCTGGTGACCGATCAGGGAGAAGTCGGATGAGTTCACAAGGTTCTGTGAGGAAATTTGATTGGTCAAACTAACCAATCAAATTGTCACGAGAAACCTCACCCTGACCGATCAGGATGGCTCCTGATCGATCAGGGAGTGACCTGATCGGTCACTAGACCGATCAGGGTACAACCTGATCGGTCAGGTGACCGATCAGGGTACAACCTGACCGATCAGGTTGTACCCTGATCAGTCTGGTGACCGATCAGGGTGCGTGGGTTGAGAAAGTTGAAGGTTTTGTCCTCAGCTGTTAGATCGGTCTGGTGACCGATCCCCAATACTTGATCGGTCAGTGTGACTGATCACAGATAAGTCCGCGATCCCAGTTTTCTCACTGTGGACCGATCAGGCTGGAGCATGATCGTTCAGGGCTTACCCTGATCGGTCTGGTGACCGATCAAGGTCCTCTCTGATCGGTCTGGTGACCAATCAGTAGCTGTAAACTTTAATTCAAATACGCTGTCAAACTTCTGATCGCGTTCTGATTCGCTCTGATTTCGTTCTGATAACTCTGATTTCCTCTGATTCACGTTTGATTTCATTTGCTAAACTTCTGTTAAGTGTGCAGGTGATGCAGGGATGATTTCAAATAGTGGAGGAGGGTCAACTGAGATCTTTCAGTGCCACAGTTTTGACGTTTTCCTCTTCTCAGGTTTCAACGGACCACTGCGCTATTGAGAAGCTGACTGGGGCTTGGCTGAGGAGAGCTCAGGGAGACCAGGAGAGGTCAGGGTAGCTGGGCTGCTTCAGATGAGCAGCTGATGAGCTGCAGAGGAGCATTTGTGACCTGGCAACTGGCGACGCAGGTTAAGAGCTGGCTGGCGAAGAAGAGAAGGAATCTCTTCATCTCTTGTTGCGACAACTCTGATTTTGATCCTGGACCTTGAAGCATACTCTTGAGCACTCTTTGAAGCTTCTGCAACTTGAGCACTTTGAATCAGAGGAGAGCTTGGCGAGTCCATCAGCAAGCAGACATGAAGAGCAGGGAGCTCTTGCGTGAGAGTTGTGCTGAGTGAGCTCGGTGAAGTGTTTCTTTCTGTGTGTTCATTGTGCTCTGTAAGTTTGTTTTTGTCTCAGTGCTTTCATTCCATATATTCTGTTGAGACTTGCTGTGGAGAGGTTTCTCCACCGAGAAGGAGGTATCTGATATCCGGATTTTCCGAGGCTTGATCTGCCGACGATCAAGGGATCGCCCACCTCACGGGCACGCCAAGGAGTAGGGGCAAGTCATCCCCGAACCTTGTAAATCCTCCTTGTTAGCGATCTTGTATTGTTATTTCTGTTTGTCTTTGTTTTTCTGTGTTTCCACTGCCGCTAACCCTAAGTGCAGAAGAACTTGAGAAGTTCTCAAAGAGGCGAAAAATCTGTGTCTGGCTACATTCACCCCCCCTCTTTAGCCATCCAAGCACCAACATAAAAGGTATTCCAACCCCTCTGGTAAAGAGGGTTACGCATTCTCTACTACTCACATACTGTCTTGTCTTCTTTTCATCTTCTCCATCGAGGCATTGACTTGAGCGTCGGAGTGGGCTCCGCCGGACAACCTCCGGCGTGTTCCCCCAACGCTCGTGTTAATCTCGAAGGGTGTGGAGTTCCTCCTCTAGTGTCAGCATCCGCGTGGGTTGAACCCTGGTGACTGGCCGTCGACGTCAATTCCTTCCGGAATAAGTTTGGTTCCGT
Source organism: Boesenbergia rotunda (assembly GCA_024364735.1). Classification (NCBI taxonomy): domain Eukaryota; kingdom Viridiplantae; phylum Streptophyta; class Magnoliopsida; order Zingiberales; family Zingiberaceae; genus Boesenbergia; species Boesenbergia rotunda. The sequence continues at coordinate 413,011 of JAGFNQ010007312.1, read as the reverse complement.
CTGTGGGAAACCAGTAAAGCACCAGAAGGATCACCGATGGCAGAGCCGACGGGATAACTCATTGTCCTGACAAAAGAGGAACTGGATCGCTTGGTGGCCAACGCTGACAAAGAGGCGCTCAAGCAACACCAAATCGAGCATGCCACCTCACAGCGAGGTGTTCCTATGCGACAGGAGATCCCCAGAGTCTCCATCTCATACCTGCAACTGTGAAGATCCATCACACCACCGGGGTGACGCGCCGGTGCAACCCCGGGATCCCGGCGAGACTCCCCCGGAGATGTTGAGAAGGTCAACTCGGTAGCCTCTACCGCACTGAGACATGAAGAGGGGCAGGGGAAGAGAGAGGAACCTAAGTCCTCCCCTAAGGCTCCCTCCACTCCCTTCTCGTCGGAGATTGTGGAAGACTCCATGCCGAAGCAGTTTCGCGGACCGGGGATTGCCGAATACGATGGGAAGGCAGATCCGGAGGATCATGTTTGCAAGTTCGAAAATGTGACGCTCCTCCACCAGTACACCAACGGGGTAAAGTGTCGGGTGTTCTTGAACACTCTATCCGAAGCAGCCCAACGATAGTTCCAGAGGCGGCCCCGGGTTCTATCAACTCCTTCATGGAGTTCAGGACCGCCTTCCTCCACCACTTTGCCAGCAGTCGTCGCTATTAGAAGACGACATTAAACTTGTTTGCTCTCAAACAAAAGCCGAAGGAACCGCTCAAGGAGTACATCCAGCGGTTCAACCGGGTGACACAGGATGTGCCAACAGCGACGTCGGAGATCCTCGTCAGTGCCTGCACTCAGGGGCTTGCAGAAAGGGATTTCTTCAGATCTCTGGTGAAGAAGTCATCCACCAGTTTTGACGACTCGCTAGGGCGCTTTGTCAAACACATCAATGTGGAGGAGGTGCAATTCGCTCAGTCATAAGGAACCAGGCGGAGCCCCTCCTCAGGTTGTTACCCCGTCTGAGAGGAGGGAACCCCCAACCCCGACTCGAGGAAAAGACCTTCACCTAGGGGGAAGGACTAGTGGGTTGGCAGGCAAAAGATGGTCGAGGCAGTGAGCATTGAGCAGCGGAAGCCACTGATGAAGTATTGAGGTTTCCATGGCAGTATGACACACTTCGCCGAGGAGTGTCATGCCTTGAAGAAAAAATTTAGTGAAGAGGCAGACCCCAAACCTCGGAAGAAGTGGAAGAAGATGGGGTATCGCCGAAATTCCCCTCGGCGAAGCTTTTCTCTCAGACGGAGGCAGTCGGGAGAGCACCCCGCAAATCTCCCTCCTTGGAAAGAGACTCCAGGAAGGGCAAGGCCCCTGCACGCAGCCCACCCTCTGGACATGTGGGAGTTATCTTCGGAGGACCTATTGAGGGAGATTCCCATCAGGCCAGGAAATCCAACACCCCGCGTCTGGAGAACTATGCAATTGGGACGAGCTGGAGCCAGGATCATGACCCTACGATCTCGTTCGGCCCCGAAGACATGGAAGAGATGGAAGCTCCCCATGAAGACACCTTGGTGATCCTTGCCCGCATCGCCAACTATGAGGTCAAGCGCATCTCCCGTGGATATAGGAAGTTCCATGAACATCTTGTACAAGGCTGCGCTGGACCAAATGCAGATCGACGAGGATGAACTACTGCCGGTCTCGACCTCGTTGTTCGGCTTCACTGGGTATCGAGTACGACCGATAGGGTAAATCACTCTATCGCTATCGTTAGGTAGCGACATACTCGAGAGGACCAGGAGGACACCCTTCTTGATCGTGGACGCTCCCTCATCCTACAATGCTATTTTGGGCTGCCCGATGCTTAGTATCTTCCAGGCGGTGGTCTCTGTCTACCACCAGAAGATAAAATTTCCGATTGACGACCGAGTGGCTGAAGTCAAAGGAGACCAGCTGGTGTCTCGGCGATGCTACAGTAGGGAAGTCAGAGTGGAGTTCCGAAAGAACCCGAGGGCGCAGGACGACTAACCGGAGGAGGCGGCCATGCATAGAAGGACAGGAACGGAAGGCTCATAAAGCTAGGGTAGGTCAGTTGTCTCCAGTCAGGTCACCCCCGGTAAGATGTGTGTTGCATACTGTGTACTTGTCTATGTGTTCTTGCTGCCTTTCACTTTTAGTATTTTCTACCATGTTTCTAGTTTAGCATTTATACTTTCACGTATCTTATCTAACAAAATAATATCATCTGCAACCAACATGCACTACAATACTATGTCTTGAATGTGGCAAGTGTGTTTGTCCATGATTAATATAAAAAGATAAAGACTTAGAGTTGATCCTTGATGTAATCCTATCTTTATTAAAAAAATACTTCAATTAATCTGCCTGAAATCTCACTCCGGTTAATACATCCTCCTACATATTCTTAATTAATTCAATATATGCTATACTAACATCTCTCTTTTCTAGAATTCTTTTTATAATTTCTCTTGGGACTCTATCATATGTTTTTTTTAAGTCAATAAATACTATATGTAAATCTTGTTTTTACTCCCAATAATTTTCAATTAGTTGTCTAAGAAGATATATAACTTTTTGTTGGAGGATATTCGGAGATTTACAATAAATTGAAATTACAGAAACTAATTCCAACTTATCTCTGTTGAGTGGCCCCGAGCTGCCTTCTTCTCTAGCAGCAGTTTCCCGAGCTCCCGAGTGAAGCTTCCGAGTGAGTTTCCTGAGCTCCCGAGTGAGGTTCCCGAGTGGGGTTCCTGGGCTCCCGAGTGAGGTTCCCGAGCTCCTGAATGAAGCCCCCGAGCGAGTCTCCCGACCCAACCAGCGTTTTCCGAACTCCGAGTGGAATTCCCGAGTGGAGTCCCGAGTGAAGCTTGCGATCGGAGTAATGTCTCCCGAGCAGAGTGGAATTCCCGAGTGGAGTCCCGAGCGGAATAGCCGAGTGAGCTCCCGAGTGGGGGTCGGGCGTCTCCCGACTGAACAGGGATTTGCTGAGGCCTGCAAAGCGCAGTTTCCTTGAAACAGATTCTGTTAGGATCGATTCCGTACGCTAGAGGGGGTGAATAGCGATTTCGAACTCTTTCTTGAACCTGCGTTGTTAGTAGCACAACGGAATATACAATAAACAACAAAAACAACGCTAACAACCTGATTTAGTTGGTATCCACCCCGGTCGGGTGACTAATCCAACAATCCTTCGGCGGATCACTCCCCGGATAACCTTCGGCTAGAACCATGTCGCTCCTTATGGGTGGAGAAACCTCTCCACAATCCTTTGCAAGCTACTGAGCACACAAGACTACTAACTTGCCCTATCCAAGTAAGTTTCGTCAAGAAACTCAACCACCACGACGTCCTCTTTAAATAGGACTCGGGGCTGATTTCTCGCTACCAGTCGACTGCCCCAAGGGCAGTCGACTGGTGCCAGCCAAATTCGACCGTTGACACTCCCAACGTTCGAATTTGCCAGCTCACCAGCCACCTACCAGTCGACTGCCCCCAGGGCAGTCGACTGGTCCCAGGCTGAGACCTTTCTGTGAGTTCCATCAGTCGACTGCCCCCAGGTCAGTCGACTGGTCTACTCACCCACCTAAGGTCATCCTTCCTGAGTACATTCCACTCCGCACTCAAACCCTAGGATTTCCCGAGTACAATCACACAGCACTCGTACCCTCACGACTCGACTGACTCCTCTTCAGCAGCCTCGACTGTTACCTTCGCGCCCTCTTAATCTTCGGCTCCCGTCCCTCGGATGCACGCAAGCCTCCAGCTTGCCTCCATGCCATCCTTCACGCATGCCTCGAAGTCCGCGCCCACCAGCTCATCGTCCCTGCTGTCCAAAGTCCCTCGGATGCGCACGCAAGCCTCCAGCTTGCCTCCATGCCATCCTTCACCGTACCGAGGCCATCCAGTCAAGTCCATATGCGTAACCTGTACAACCTGCACACTCAACATACGCATATCAAATACAAGGGTAAACCTAACTTAAACCCTTTGCCCAAACATCAAAACCCATGGTCACTCCGGACCATCTTAGGGCCGATTGCTCCAACAATCTCCCCCTTTTTGATGTTTGGCAATCTGTTTAAATTAGGAAAGCAAGATAGTAGTAAATAGCAAAAACAATGCTAAATGAATGCATATGCAATGCATAACTGGATCCTATCCCAAGGCATCCCACACCTAACCCTCCAAGTTAAGAATTTTCCAACACCTAGCCCTTCGAGCTAGGACTTTTACCACCTAACCCTCCAAGTTAGGATTTTCCAACACCTAGCCCTCCAAGCTAGGACTTTTCCCACCTAACCCTCCAAGTTAGGATTTTCTACCAAACCAGGCTTTTTAAAGCTTCTCCAAAGCTCCCCCTCCATTGGACTTATAAAGGTTTTTTAAGAACCTCTCCAAGGTTCCCCTTACGCCAAGAATGAAGCAACCATGCTTCCCCTTAATCTCAACTCCCCCTAAACCTAGGGTTTCTTGCAAAGGAGTGTTTGGTTTCCCAACTTAAACCTAACACTCAACTCCCCCTAAACCTAGGGTTTCTTGCAAAAGAGTGTTTGGTTTCCCAACTTAAACCTAACACTTCTCCCCCTTTGCCTAACATCAAAAAGAACCCAACAATATCTCAATTATCGGTTCTTTTAATCCCCAATGACCATAAACAATGTGTACTAGCCCCCCATATACTTGTTTTGCATCATTGGACCCCAAACCAGCTGTTGATACAAAAATCAGCCTTGACCAGTCGACTGCCAAAAGGACAGTCGACTGATACTCTGAAAGTCTGAAATTTCAACATTTCTGACGAAATTCAGAAATGCGTCAAAAATTCCATAAATCTCCAAAAAATCCCAAATTTTGTGGAGAGGTTTGTGGTACTCATATCTACTTGGGAAAAATACATTCCAAAATGTATCTATCACCATTCCCAAGTTTGACACAAAACCCAAAACTAGCTAAAAAGTTCAATAGAACCTTGACCTAAAGTCCTAGTTTTGGTTTCCTCTTGATGTCTCTGCCCATGCCAACCCACAATACATCCCTAGCATTGATTTACATGGCATTTATACATTAAAAACCAATTTTCATGCAATATGACCCCAATGTTAAATTTTCATGCATGAAACTCAAAAACACCGTGCCAAAACCCAAGAATTGAGACTCAAGTCCGTCTCCAATTCTTTTGGCACACTCCATGGTCCATCTAGACCTCTAGGAGCAACTCTCCCAAGGTCCATTCATCATATATCCCAAAGGCTTCTAGAACTCCCCCTTGAGCTCTTAGCCCTAGCCACCTCCCTAGGTGACTCAACCATCACTAGGCCACACCGGTGTGCCACCGGTGACTCTTGGCCTACAAAGTTGACCTTTTTAACCTTGGACACCTTGTCCTTGGTTAGGTCACCCTTTTTACCCTTGGATGACATCCCCTTGCCATCCTTGGACCTTCCTTCCTTACTAAGATTGTATGCTTTCCCAGCATACTTCTTTCCATTGCCCTTGGAGGTCTTAGATCGGTACCCCAATCCCGATCTATCATAGTTGGGTTTTATACTACCCAACACCATGTCTAAGCCCTTAGATCCAACCGTGAATCTTTCTAGGGTTTTTTCTAATGTATCAAGCCTTGCCCTCAAGGCTTGATTTTCCCTCTCTAGACCTTTAACCTTGTAGTCTATATGCCTACTTTGGGCATTCCTAGAACTACCCATTTTCTTAGGCATTTGTTTCCCTTCCTTAATGTTAATGCCTTTAGCCTTGGATATACAGGTCTTAGATTTACCATGATGCATGCTTTTCTTAAGATATGTGTCTACCTTGTAATCCTTATTCCTATCATGATATTTAAAACCATGGTTATGCACAAAAAGACAATTTTCATGAAATCTAGCATGCATGGATGAACAATTTGCATTAGTTCTAACATTCATGGAGGTATTTAAATTTGAATGGCAAATTGACCTAGGGTTAGGAATTACCTCCCTTACCCTTGTAGTCCCTCCGTGTTGTGATCTTTGCTTCCTTCTCTCTTCTTTCTCCCATCTTCTTAGATGCTCCATTTTCTTGAGCTTTCCACTCATTGGGCATCTTGTGTGGTAGTGTCCTAGCTCTCCACACGTGAAGCATCTAATTTTCTTCTTAGCTTGAGCCTCTTTATTCCTACAACCCATGTTAGATTTAACCGAAAATGACCCGGGTTTAGAAGTTACCTCTCTTTTACCTTTTGGACACTTGTCCTTATAGTGCCCCTTTTCATTACACCCAAAGCATATAATGTGGTCCTTTCTCTTAGCTTTGGTGGAGGTAGATGCTAGGTTGACTACTTCTTCAACTTTTGACGATGTGGAGGCTTCCTCTTGATCACGTGTAGATGAGGGTCTCTCCTCCCCCTCAATCCTTGAGGTGGTGACCTCTTCTTCTTCTTCTCTTGAGGAGGTCGATGATCTATCACTTAGCTCCTCCTCCTCACTTGAAGAAGTTGACACTTGACTTGATGAAGTGGATGACTCATTTCTCTTCTCTTCTTGAATCATGAAGCTCACTTCATTGGAATCTTCTTTTGACTTAGCTTGGATGGTGTTCTTATGAAAATCTTCTATTTTGCTCCATAATTCGCACGCATTTTCATATGTCCCTACACCACTCAAGACATTGTTAGGCAAAACATCAATTAATATATCTATTACCTTCTTGTTTGCCCTAGAGTAGTCTTGTTGCTCTTGAGTCCAATTTCTGGGACGAAGCTTCTTTCTATGTTTGTCCTTTGGGACTTCGAATGGCTCTTCTAGCATGACCATGCACTCCCATTCCATGCTAAGCCAATTCTTCATCCTCGCTCGCCAAAAATCGAAATCTTCGTTGTCGTAGGGAGGTGGGGTGTAGATGTTGTCCCCAAGTTTATCTTCCATGATTTTTCACCTCTAGCGGTTGCTCCCTCGGCGGTTAGTCCGATCAAGAGCGGTTCTTCGCTCTGATACCAATTGTTAGGATCGATTCCGTACGCTAGAGGGGGTGAATAGCGATTTCGAACTCTTTCTTGAACCTGCGTTGTTAGTAGCACAGCGGAATATACAATAAACAACAAAAACAACGCTAACAACCTGATTTAGTTGGTATCCACCCCGGTCGGGTGACTAATCCAACAACCTTCGGCGGATCACTCCCCGGATAACCTCCGGCTAGAACCGTGTCGCTCCTTGTGGGTGGAGAAACCTCTCCACAATCCTTTGCAAGCTACTGAGCACACAAGACTACTAACTTGCCCTATCCAAGCAAGTTTCGTCAAGAAACTCAACCACCACGACTCCTCTTTAAATAGGACTCGGGGCTGATTTCTCGCTACCAGTCGACTGCCCCAAGGGCAGTCGACTGGTGCCAGCCAAATTCAACCGTTGACACTCCCAACGTTCGAATTTGCCAGCTCACCAGCCACCTACCAGTCGACTGCCCCCAGGGCAGTCGACTGGTCCCAGGCTGAGACCTTTCTGTGAGTTCCATCAGTCGACTGCCCCCAGGCTAGTCGACTGGTCTACTCACCCACCTAAGGTCACCCTTCCTGAGTACATTCTACTCCGCACTCAAACCCTAGGATTTCCCGAGTACAATCACACAGCACTCGTAACCTCACGACTCGACTGACTCCTCTTCAGCAGCCTCGACTGTTGCCTTCGCGCCCTCTTAATCTTCGGCTCCCATCCCTCGGATGCACGCAAGCCTCCAGCTTACCTCCATGCCATCCTTCACGCATGCCTCGAAGTCCGCGCTCATCAGCTCATCGTCCCTGCTGTCCAAAGTCCCTCGGATGCGCACGCAAGCCTCCAGCTTGCCTCCATGCTATCCTTCACCGTACCGAGGCCATCCAGTCAAGTCCATATGCGTAACCTGTACAACCTGCACACTCAACATACGCATATCAAATACAAGGGTAAACCTAACTTAAACCCTTTGCCCAAACATCAAAACCCATGGTCACTCCGGACCATCTTAGGGCCGATTGCTCCAACAGATTCGTCCTCCTCCGGCGGTGCTTCGAGGCTCAGATGGACTTCTGTCTCTTAGGATACAACAGCCGAACCACGGGCGCAACGCAGCACTCGTTGCTCGTGGCGAACTGAGGATGTACCAGTGATAAATGACGAATTAATCGTCATGCATCAGTTACATTTAAGCAAAAATCAATTTGACAAAATATTGGTTCATCTGCTTGGACAAATTTTGCCCCGACCGGTCGGGCATTCGACGTGCGTGGGTCATGCACGCACACGAGTTCACTTGGTTCAGTACAAATCCGGGCCCTGGATTTGCACCCCCCCTGCGCACCCACACCTGAGAGAGAGCCTCTCCACTAGCATTTGTTCACAACTATCATGCTTGTGATACAATATAAACCAAATATTTTGCCTTAAAACTCCCAATGTGGGACTAAAGCCTCACTCACAAGGGAGTCCCTTTATTCTCCTCCTCACTTTCTACTCACAAGAAAGTTCCAATGTGGGACTAAAGTCCCACCACCTCTTTTCCATTCACACTAGATATCCAAGATATCTAACACTTTTATTGTCGACCTTTTAAGTATGAATCCAAATTGATTTTTAATCGCCATAGTTTTCATTTCTTAATCTTTTTTTATTATTTTTATCAAAATTTCATGGACTCATTAGTTTAATATCCGTATAGTTTACACAATTTTGTATGTATCCTTTATTCTTATACAAGGGAACTAGATCACTTATCCTCCATTTATCAATTTTTTTTTTCATTTTTAATATCATGCCAAATAATTTTATAAGTTATTCAATACTTTATTTCTCTAGACATTTTCATACCTTTATTAGAATATCATCTGGTCCAATATTTTTTTTATTTTGTATCCTATTTAAAGTTGGTTCTATTTTAAAATTTTAAATTTATGATAAAAATTTAAATTTATATACTCATTTGACTATTTAAATTATTAAATTAAATTAAACAACCAAATTTTTACTAAAATGTTGATAAAAATACTTCTTTTATTACTGTTTTTTATTTCTCTATAATTCATTGGTATCATATTACATTTATTTTTAATACATCTCATTTTGATAAAATATCTATTTTTTCTTTTCTATCTTACTTTTAGTTATTTTATAAATATTTCTTTCTCATTCATTTATATTTAATTTTGATATAATTATTGAAAATTTCATTTTAAACCTCTTTCACTACTGTAATTTGCAAGTATTTTAAAAATCTTTCCATTTTACACGCAACCATTTTGGACGTTACTGGTCTAAACTACTATTCCAGCAAGTAAAAATTTGAAGCTTTCTAAAATAGCTAAACCTCTCCGCACGAACACCTGTAGCAGTTCTGTTACATCAGCGAATTCTCGTTTAGACTGATTTTTTTTTCGTTCTAAATAATTCTATCGTAACAAAAAAAAAAAAAAAAAAAATGCGACTTAGACCCTCTGATCCGGCCCATAATTTTCAGAGGAGACAAATCAGATTATACTGATTGGTGAGACCTGGGGCGAGGATTAATGTCAGCAGACCAGGATTTTATCTCTGTGCGTAATTGGCGACCTGTAAACCTGTGACCCTGAAACAAACTGTCAAATGTCTTACCATCCGATATAGCCCGTGGGGTCTAAATAATTCTATCATAGAACCAACCGGTCGGTGAACTCTAAAATTCATTTTGAAAGTAGTCCTACGGTCGATAGGATTTAAAAAGAAATTTACTATAGAATGACTGCGAGAGTAAAAAAAAAATAATAATTAGAGAGAAAGAGAAAATAACCTGATTTAAAAAGAAATTTACTATAGAATGACTGCAGAGTAAAAATAATAATAATAATTAGAGAGAAAGAGAAAATAACCTGGGATGACGATATCGACATTGCCACTCATAGCCCACCATCTAAGATCGATTTTATGCTTGATTCTCATGCTAGACTCAATATGTGAGTGAGTTATGGACAGAGTCATGCACGGAGAGTTGACTCTGTCATTAGAAGTAACTACTCAGGTAGTTATTAATTATGTTACTGAGTGATGGCTAATTCCAATGGTATGGATAGTCATGGACGGTGATCAGATGATGAATTTTATTTTAAAATTAGTATTTTTAATTTTTTTAATTTGTTTGAATCTTGGATTGAAATATTTGAAGTGTCGACCTGTCAGTTTCAATCCGTCGCTAGCGCACTCGGCACGAACGCACAACGGCCGTACAGACAGTTTTTGTTTTTTACTCCCTCTCTCACTCGCTTCCGCTTCCCCTTCTTCGTCACTGTGGCGGTCGCTTTGCTTCAGAACTTACGACCATCAGTCTCGATTCCTTGCCTTGCTCTCTCCAGTTCAAACAAAAACAAAAATAAAAAATAAAACAACTTTTTCCCCTTTGCTGATGCTAGTATATATAACTCTGCTGCTGCCGTGTTTGACGTCTTCCTAATATAATAATAATAATTATTTCATTTTTATAATTGATATTTTAATGATTTTATTTGTGACAGTTCTATAAATTAAACCTCTGGTCACCGGAAACCCTCACTCCGCTCGCTTTCTTAGCTCTCAACGAAGCAATCTCCACCTTCTGCATTTCCTCTCGATTGATTCTGGGCCGTCCGATCGGCTTGCGGGGGAGAGTGGAAAATGGAAAGGGACGCGATTCAGGCCGAGAAGGTTGTCGCGATGCGCCGCTTCGGCCGGCTCCGCCACATCGGCACGCTGCTGCGCTGCCTCGAGGTCGCCGCCGTCGCCCTCTTCCTCGTCTCCTGGTCCTCCGCCCGCGCTCCGGCCGCAGCCCGCCTCTCCGCCGACTTCCTCCGCCGCCTCGGCCCCATCCTCCTCAGTCCCGGCTGCGTCTTCATCCTCGGCAACGCCATCGTCATCCTCCTCTTCGCCGAATCCCGCCGCCCTTCCCCCTCCTCCTCCTCCTCCGCCGCCGCAGATGTATACGGAGAGTTCCTCCAGACCCGCAGTGGCGGCGGCAACAGCCATTTCACCTGCTCCCTCTCCCCGCCGCCGGATGAAGTGGTCTACGAGGACAAGGCGGTGTGCGTCGAAACGCCGGCGTGCGGGAGGAGCTTGTCGGCGAGAATGGCGCGGAGGCGAGAGGCAAAGCCCGAGCTCCGCCGTGCCGACACGAACTCAGAGCTCGCGGAGGAGGACGAGAAGGAGTTGGAGGCTGCCGAGGCGGAGGAGTTCCGGCGAGCGGTGGAGGCGTTCATCGCGAAGCAAACCAGGTTCCTCCGCGAGGAATGCCAAAGTACGTCTTCCGCAGGAACACCAGAACACGCTCTCGCTGTTCAATAAATTAAAGAAAGAAAGAAATGTCTTATTTCTCAATTAAAAAAAGGTTTATATTCCAATTTAATAATCCATTTAAATAGTTAAATTCTAATCCTAAACAAATTCTCATTTTAAATATAAATCTCGAACAAACAAATATATTTACATTAGTTTGATATTTTAAAATAAATAAATTTAAATACTAATGAGAGATTTAAAAGGACAATGACACCACTAAAACTTGTAAGAATATCTAAGACTATATTTGGTATATTTATTTTTATTTTTATTTTTCATACAAAATATGATTTTTTTTAAAAAAATATATTTTATTTATATTTTTTTAAAAAAGATATAGTATTTTTTAGAAAATTAAAGAATGAAATTAAATTATTTTTTTAAAAATATGAAAATATAATTTAAAAAAAAAATAAAATTAAACAAATTAAACGCTCCTTAAGACTTTTACCGTGAGAGCTGTATCAATAGATGAATTCGAAATCTATTTTAAAACTAATTTTTACTCAATTTTCTCTGGTCAACTTGAAATCAGTTGGAACTAGGGTTTCATCCTTTGTCTCCCAACTCTTACGAAAAAAAAGTTGTCTCTTTCACCAAGCTTTTGAAACTCATTATTCCAGTTTATCTTGTCCACCAGCACTTGACATACACCCTGCTAACTCATTATTCCAGTTTATCTTGTCCACCAGCACTTGACATACACCCTGCTAATTCCCCAGTTTAAAAATAGATAGATAATTAATCATCATTGTTATCGATTTGGATTATTACTTGAGAATCTGATTCTCCTAGTCAGTGCCCACTTCTTTTATTTCATAGGGCAGCATATGTTCTCTTGGTACACATCAAACTCATAGGAGACATCACTTATCCTTTTTTCATGAAACTTCGAACTGTGCTAATATCCTTCAGAAAGTGAAATAACAATGTTTTATATATCCATTGAGATCAGAATCCTGTTCCCCTAGTCAGTGCATGCCCACTTAGCTTTGGCCTTTAGTGAGAGACATGCATGCATCGAGGAGATGTTTGTGTTGAAGACAGAGGAGCTAGCATGCTTTAGGGTTTAGGGAAAGGAATCCTTATGCTGCAGTGATCAGCTAGAGTGAGTTGGCAACCAGGAGTTTGTGGCGACGATCTCAACTTATGGCACCATTGCGAGTTTGTGGCCTCGCTAGAACTCACAAACACAAGTTTTTGGATCGGATTGGTAGGGAGTTTCTTTGTGTTTTTTTCAGCAATTTACTAAACCTTGCCTATAAAGTTTCGGAAGCAAATCATGCACGTTAATTTCAAAATTACTAAATTACACGTCCTGTTCCCATTTTACCTCTCATTACGCTTCCAAATCGATTGACCAATCAAGTCACTATTACCAATTGATCAAAGTGAATCGGATCGATAGAGAGGAGGGGTAAGTAACGACTTACAAATTAAAAATAATCTTTTCTCTTACTAATAAACTAGCAAGGATACACATTAAAGATAAAAAGAACACGTACAAGGGAAAGAGACTCGACACACTACAAAAAATCAATTTTTAGGGACAAAAATTAACGACGAATTTTTTTGTTACGGATTTACGATAAAATTTATAACGAAAAAAATATTTGTCTCAAATTGGTAACAAAATAATTTTGTCGCAATTTAGCAACAAAAAAAAGTTTCGTCACCAAATTCGTTGCAATTTGGCGACAAATTTAAAAGTTTGTCGCAAATTTAGAGAATATTTTGCGACAAATATTATATTCATTGCTAATTTGCAACAAAATGTATATTCGTCACAAAATTCAATATTACATTTCCAGCTATAAAGAAAAATTCTATGAATTTTGCAACAAATCCACAAATTCGTTGCAAATTTGCAACAAATTCATATTCGTCGCCGAAATGGAACGAAATCTGTGATGAAGATTATTCGTCGCAACTTTGCAACAAAACATAGTCGTTACAAATCTCCAACAAATTTTGCAACGAATATTAATTCCTTGCAAAATTTATTTTTTTAAATAACATAAAGGGACCTTTGGAGGTCGGATCGAGACGAAATAAGTTCTTATGTGTCCGTATCGACGTCCTGATTACACTAGCTGTCTCAAATGTGAATTTCACAAGATATATTATTTTTCATATTTAAAAAAAAAGGTAGGTCAAAGAGTTAGAAAAATATAATGGGTTTGAAAGTATTAAGGCCTTTCATATTACAAAATTTATCGATCATAGAATATCTATCGAAAACACTTTCAAGGTCATCAACGTGATCATGAGATCGATACAATTCCATAGGAATTTGTTTCATCGAATTCCGAGATTCGTAGGGTCATCTATGACATTTTAAAAACCAACTTTTTAAAAATAATTAAATAAATTTTTAAACGAATATAATTCATTGCAAAAGTTTGTAACAAATTAAATTTGTTGCAAAATTTGCATAAATCTTTGTTCTTTTTCTAAAAATAAAAAAGCATTTTAAATAGCATAGAAGGTCATACGGAGGTTGAATCGAGACGAAACGAGTATCTATGAGTCCGTATCGATGTCCCGATTACACTAGCTACCTCAAACGCGAATTTCATAGGATCTATTATTTTTCATATTAAAAGAAAAGATATGTCAAAGAGTTATAGAAATTTATTGGGTTTAAAAGTATTAAGGCTATTTATATTACAAAATTTATCAATCATTGGAATATCCATTGAATTCCCATGAAATAAGTTCCTATGGGATCATGGAATATCCATCAAGGTCGTCAACGTGATCATGAGATCGATACAACCCCATAGGATCTTATTTTGCCGAATTCTGAGGACCGTAGGGTCATCTATGCTATTTTAAAAGTCCTTTTTAAAAAAACAAATTTTGCAATGAATTTAATTGGTTGCAAAAGTTTGCAATGAATTAAATTTATTACAAATTTACAACGAATATCAGATTCATTACAAATTTTGTTTTTTTAAAATAAAAAATAATTTAAATAGCATAGAAAGCCCTACGAAGGTCCGATCGAGACAAAATCAGTTCCTATTGGTCCGTATTAACGTCTCACTCTAGCTGCCTCAAATATAAATTTTACAAGATATATCATTTTTCATATTTAAAAGAAAAGGTAGGTCAAAGAGTTAATAAAATTTATTGGATTTGAAAGTATTAAGGTTTTTTATATTACAAAATTTATCGATCATGGAAAATCTGTTGAAAATTGCATTCAAGACCGTTAACATGATCATGAGATCGATACGACTACATAGGAACTTGTTTCGCCGAATTTCAAGTTCAGTAGGACCATCTACGACATTTTAAAAGCTCCTTTTTTTGGAAAAAAATAAATTTTGAAATGTATTTAATTCATTGTAAAAGTTTGCAATGAAATAAATTCGTTGCAAATTTTATTTTTTTCTAAAAATAAAAAAATATTTTAAATAGCGTAGAAGTCCCTATGGAGGTCAGATCGAGACAAAACAAGTTCTTATGGGTCTGTATCGACGTCCCAATCACACTAGCTACCTCAAAAATGAATAACACACGATGTATTATTTTTCATATTTAAAAGAAAAGGTAGGTCAAAGAGTTAGAGAAAATATATTGGGTTTGAAAGTATTAAGGCTTTTTATATTATAAAATTTATTGATCATGGAATATCCATCGAAAATCACATTCGAGGTCGTTAACGTGATCATGAGATCGATACAACCACATAGGAACTTGTTTCGTCGAATTCCGAGGTTCGTAGGGCCATCTATGACATTTTAAAAGCCCTTTTCTTTAAAAAAATAAATTTTGCAACGAATTAAATTCGTTACAAATTTGTAATGAATTTGGATTCGTTACAAATTTTATTTTTTCTAAAAATAAAAAATATTTTAAATAGCATAGAAGTGCCTACGGAGGTCGGATCGTGATAAAACGAGTTTCTATGGATCCGTATCGACGTCCCAATCACACTAGCTACCTCAAACGCAAGTTTCACAGGATATATTATTTTTCATATTTAAAAGAAAAGATAAGTCAAAGAGTTAGAGAAAATATATTGGATTTGAAAGTATTAAGGCTTTTTATATTACAAAAATTATTAATCATGGAATATCTATCGAAAATCACATTTGAGGCTGTCAACGTGATTATAAGATCAATACGACCCTCTAGGAACATGTTTTGTTGAATTCCAAGGTTCGTAGGGTCATTTATGACATTTTAAAAGCCTCCTTTTTAAAAAACTAAATTTTGCAACGAATTTAATTCGTTGCAAAAGTTTGCAATGAATTAACTTCAACAAATCTCAGATTTGTTACAAATTTTATTTTTTTCAAAAAATAAAAAAATATTTTAAATGGAGTAGAAAGCCCTATGGATGTCGGATCGAGACGAAACGAGTTCTTATGGGTCCGTATCAATGCCCCGATCGCAATAGTTGCCTCAAATGCAAATTTCATAGGATATATTATTTTTCATATTTAAATGAAAAGGTAAGTCAAAGAGTTAGTAAAATTTATTGGGTTTGAAAGTATTAAGGCTTTTTATATTACAAAATTTATCACAGAATATCCATCGAAAATCCCATTTGAGGCCATCAACGTGATCATGAGATCGATACCACCTCATAGAAACTTGTTTCGTTGAGTTTCGAAGTCCGTAGGGCCAACTATGACATTTTAAAAGCCCTTTTTTAAAAAAAAATAAATTTTGCAACGAATCTCAGTTTCGTTGCAAATTTTGTTTTTTTGCTAAAAATAAAAAAAATATTTTAAATAGCATAGAAAGCCTTACGAAGGTCGGATCGAGATGAAACAAATTCCTATGGATCTGTATCGACATCTCAATCATACTAGGTATCTCAAAAGAATTTCACAAGATATATTATTTTTCATGTTTAAAAGGAAAGGTAGGTCAAAGAGTTAGAGAAATTTATTGGGTTTGAAAGTATTAAGGCTTTTTATATTACAAAATTTATCGATCACAGAATATTTGTAAAAAATCTCATTCATGACAATTATCATGATCATGAGATTGATACGACCCCATAGGAACTTGTTTCGTCGAATTTCGAGGTTCGTAAATCCATCTATGACATTTTAAAAGCCCTTTATTTAATAAATACAAATTTTGAAGCGAATTTAATTTGTTTCAAAAGTTTATAACGAATTAAATTTGTTTCAAATTTGCAATGAATCTTAGATTCGTTGCAAATTTTTTTCTAAAATTAAAAAAAATATTTTAAATAGAATATAAGGCCCTACGGAGGACAGATCGAGAAGAAATGAGTTCCTATGGGTCTGTAACGATGTCCTGATCGTACTAGCTACCTCAACTGCAAATTTCACAGGATATATTATTTTTCATATTTAAAAGAAAAGGTAGGTCAAAGAGTTAGTGAAATTTATTGGATTTAAAAGTATAAAGGCTTTTTATATTACAAAATTTATCAATCATGGAATATCCATCAAAAATGTCATTTGTGGTCGTCAACATGATATTGAGATCGATACAACCCCATAGGAACTTATTTCATCAAATTTCGAGATCCGTAGAACGATCTACGACATTTTAAAAGCCCCTTTTTTTTTTAAAAAATAAATTTTACAATGAATCTATAGATTCGTTGTACAAATCACTAATTCTGCGATGAATTTTTTGTTCATTGCAAAATGGGGACAAAATTGTTGGAGGAAATGGACTCCTTTCGGAGAATTTTACAATAAATTGAAATTACAAACAATAATTCCAACTTAGCTGTTGAGTGGCCCAAGCTGCTTTTCACGCAAACTGCAGCCTCCCGAGCTGAATTTCTGAGCACCCGACTGTTAGTGAGAGCCCTAGAGTCAATCATATGATGATTACTTTTTGGACTCATTGTATCATATTCTTGTATATATATTTCTTATATATAAAGGCATTTCTTATGGTTATTGTACTTATGTGTATTGGTGCCAAATAACTTAGTATAATAACGTCCTTGAGCAGAAGGTTCTTATCTATATCAATCGATTAGTTGAATCGATAGTGAGATGATATAGAGAACACTACTCTTAATTATTCCTAGTTAAGTATTAACATTCAAGGACAATGTTAATGCATAGAGACTAGCATGTAGGTCAACATGATGACTTGATCTCACAAGTCATGGATATGAGATATCAAGTTGACACATGGGTATACATTAGAGAATGTATACTGAATGGCCCGCCATGAGAAAGTATCATGGATCGTTATATGAGTGTCATATACTTTCTCATGTGACTATTAGTATGACTATAGTCCTAGACCTGAAGTTACCATAGTTTCCTACATAAGGAGTTACGTACTTTGGCTTCGTCAAACGTCACCCGTAACTGGGTGGACTATAAAGGCGATTACTGGGTTTGTAACAAATTATGCGGAGGGATGTGAGTAACGTAGATGGGATCTATCCCTCCTATATGACGGGAGTGATATCTTCGTTCTTGATAGAGTAAGACCACTAAGTGCATGGCCATGCCCAAATAAGGCAATATTAGATATTGAGCTTATTTGATTATAGTGAGTCTACTTGGAGATCAAGACATATAGATTGATTTGAGGATGACACGGTCTATGCCTCATGAAAGATCAATCTAGATATCGAGGATAGAAGGACGTTGTCATATATTGTGATGGTCACAATTATTAGTCACAATGGTGATGTTGGATCTCGACATTCTTATAACTTGGGTAGCAATGATGTGTTGCTAGATACCTCTCATTGCTTATGTCCTTAAATAGGTTTAAGGGCATTGCCAACGTTACAAGAACCTATAGGGTCACACACATAGAGCAATAGATGGAGAATAAGTCCATATGATGGACCGAGAGTAATGAAGTCAAAGTTTGACTTTGGCTAAATATGGAAAGTCCATAAAAGGCAAGTTTGACTTGACTCAAATTAGACAACTTGAGTTGGACTCGAGTTTGATCCAAGTGTTGGATGAATCTAATCATGGGAGAGTAATGAAGTCAAAGTTTGACTTTGGCTAAATATGGAAAGTTCATAAGAGGCAAGTTTGACTTGACTCAAGCCACATCACCTTAACTTGACCAAGTGATGACTTGGCATCATCATCAAGGCTAAGTAACCTCCCCATTTGAATTTTGAATTCAAATAGGGGGTTACCAAAAGTGGTGGCCGGCCACTTAATGGCCAATAATGGCCATTAAGTGGCCGGCCACTTAAACACACAAAAGGAGTTTTTTTGTATGTGTGTGATTCATTCTTCTCCTCACTTGGTTTTGTTTTGTTTTGCTCTCCCTCTCCTCTCATCTTGCCGAGACCCCAAGTAGTGCTAGCACACTTTTGGGCTCTCCTCTCCACTCTCTTGCTTGTGTGGATACTTCTAGAGGGTTGCTACTTTGCATCCTTGAGATCCGACACCAACCGAGGAGCGAGCGGGAATTGCGGGGCACGCATCGAAGGTAGTTTTCTCTTCTCTAATAGATCTAGGTTGTAGATCGGTTTTGAAGCATGTAAACGAGCACTCGTAAATTTTTGAAATGGTTTTCTTCGCTCGGATCCTTTCTATTGGGGCTTTCGGGGTTTCCGCGACGCGAAAAAGCAGTTTTCGCGGCCCGAAAAACCCGACACCGACCAGGTGTCCCGAGCTCCCGACCAGGTCTCCCGAGCTCCCGAGCAAGTCTCCCGAGCTCCCGACCAGGTTTCTCGAGTAGTATGTTGGATCGAGGAAAACGATCGAGGGGGGGGGGGTGAATATCGTTAAAACTTTTTCGGATAAAACAAAGAGCAAATACGGAGCGGAAAGAAATTAAATGCATGAGAACACAAATCTATTATTTTGCTTTGTTCGGAGTCGCGGTCGGCTCCTACTCCAAGGCCCACGGTCCTTGACCGTTTACTTTGGGCAATACTATAATCGCGTAAAAAGGGTTTACAAGTTGAGTACGGGAATATTTCAGGAATTTAAAATAGCTACAGTTTTCGTTACCGACGCCCGATGTGGATCGTATTTCAGAGCATAGGGTCATCGTCGGCGCTGGAATCTCGAAGTCGGAGTTTGTCGGGGCGTAACGCTTGAACGAAAAGCTTTGGAGCGTTGAGAAATTGTGTTATTGAAGCCTTGGGGTCGAGCCCCTTTTACAGTGCTCATACGGGCGCTTGACAGCTTGGGGGCGCCTGACACGTGCCCTCTGATCTGTGAATCCTTATCCGCGGGCTCGGTCAGTGCTTATCCTCCCCACTTGGGCGCCTGAGCAGATGGGGGCGCCCGTGACCTCACGGGCGCCTGATCTAGCTTGGTCCAGATGCTTCACAACTATGTTTTGGGTTTTGCCTTCACTCTTGGGCGCTTGTATCCTCACAGGCGCTTGAGCCCATTCGGGCGCCTGTCTCCATTCGGGCGCCTAGGCCCAGTGAAGCGCCTTCACTTGCAGACGATCAGTCCTTCGACCTTGCAACTTAGGTTAGTCCCAACAACATAATAAGCAATAGTTATAGTCGTAGCTGTCTTGGTTCTGACTTCGGGTCTCCCAAATGGAACCCTACGTCGAACCGACGCCTACAGTTCCCTCGACGGGGAACGCGTCCTCACCTACTCCTCTCAGGAGAGTTTACCTTTTGCCAACCGGCTCCTCCGGTTGGACTTTTGCCCGATCCCCCTAACCAAGTTTTCGTGCCCAACTTCCGGTCAGGTCTTCGGTGCCCAGCCCCTCGCCCGGACTTCGTGCCCAGTCCTCGACCAGGACTTCTTTGCCCGACTTCCGGTCAGGTCTTCTTGCCCAGTCCTTGACCAGGACTTCTTTGCCCAACCCTTTGCCAGGACTTCTTGCCTAGTGTACCTAGGACTTCTTCCTGCACACTCAGTGAACAAGTTAGAACACAATAACATCTTAACTTCTGAACCCTTTGCGATTATCAAAACTTAGGTTTGACTTAGGTGCTGCCTGCACCAACAATCTCCCCCTTTTTGATTTATGGCAATCCGGTTCAAAAAGTTAAGTTAAACAAATAGGTAAAGTAACAGATTAATTTCCTCCCCTAGAAGAAATCTCCCCCTGAGTTTTTCAAAAATTCGTGGGGTTTTTGAAAATATTTCTAAGTCTTTGTTTCTAAAATTGAAAAGATTTTTCAGGTTTTCAATACTTAGAAAATTTTCAAAAAGGGTTTTTAAGTTAGAAAAATTTTCCAACATATTTTTGAGTTGGGCACTTAGAACATTTTCAACACATTTAGCTTTAGCACTCAGAAAATCTTCAAGAGAATTTTGAAGTTTTGACACACAGAAAATTTTCAACCAGAAAATTTTAGTGTAAGTACTTAGAATATTTTCAAAAACAATTTCGAGTTAAGTACTTAGAAAATATTCGAAAACAATTTTGATTTAAGTACTTAGAAAAAATTTTCAAACAGAAATTAACTTTCAAAAAGAACTTAAGTACTTAGAGAACTTTACTTTTTGAAAAAAGAGATAAAAGTTTTGAAAAAATTTTAATTTGAAAATAAATTAAATTTTAAAACCTTCTTTTCTCTCCTTTCCAATCTCTCCCCCTTTGCCATATATCAAAAAATATAGCAAAAAAATTGAGTAAGTAAAGTGCTGTATTGAACCAATTCTATGCATAAACTGGATCAAATCAATTTAAATTTTTTCTTTCGGGTCCTGTCTAACCCAGTTAGCTACTTACTAACTGCTATAAATAGTAGCTTTCGCTAGGGTTAGTCAAGTTAAGTGATCTGATCAAGTTAGATTTTCTAAGCTTAACACTTAACCTGATTACTGTTCAATTGGTATTTATTGCCCCAATTACTGCAGATGCACTGACTTAAAGCATCTTGAATCAAGGCATAGACCTAAGCATCTCAACCCAGTCTAGGTTATCAATCAAAAGTACCCTAAGGTGCTTGTTAGATGCTGGCTGCTAGATCTATAGGTGCATGCAGTTTTAGGGTTAGGGCCTAAGCTAAATCCATTTGCGAAAAAGCCCTAGTTTCGAAGGGGGTAAGTGTTTAAAAAAAACTAAGTCGGAAATCATTTTAAAATTAAAAAGAATAAATGATTTTGCAAATTAAATAAGAAGTAAAATAGTTAAAAAAACATAAATAGAACAGTCCTATTCTACCAAGCATAACCCTAACTGCCTTCTTAGTGAGCTGAACTCAGGTAAGGGTTTGGTGAGGATATTAGCTAAGTTTGACTTTGAGTCTACATGCTTAAGGACTATTTCACCCCTGACTACATGATCTCTTACGAAGTGATGTTTAACCTCTATATGTTTAGTTCTAGAGTGTTGGATTGGGTTCTTATTTAGATTAATTGAACTTATATTATCAATATAAACTTGGGTTTGGGTGTAATCAAGATGGAAGTCCTTAAGAGTGTGCATCATCCATAAGAGTTGTGCTACACACTCTCCTAAAGCAACATATTCAGCTCCGGTTGTAGATAGAGCTACGCAGTATTGCTTTCTAGTGCACCAACTGACTAGACTATTTCCTAAAAGTTGGCAGCTTCCAATTGTACTCTTTCTATCTAGTTTACATCCAACATAGTCAGAATCTGAGTATCCTGACAGGTCAAAAGTTGAGGTCCTAGGATACCAAATCCCTACATTTAGGGTGCCCTTAATGTATCTAAGTATTCTTTTTAGGGTGCTAAGTGCGTTTCCTTAGCACAGGGTTGGTATCTAGCACACATTCCTATAGCAAAAAGGATATCAGGTCTGCTGGCTGTAAGGTAGAGTAGACTACCAATCATACTTCGATATAGTTTAAGGTCTACAGGTTTACCTTCAGGATCACTATCTATTTTTACATTTGTGACCATAGGGGTACTTATTGTATGATCGGTGCCGTCGATAGAGGGGGGGTGAATATCGACCGTGAAAATCTTTCGGTAAACTTCGTAAATTTTTCGAACGTTCTAAGATCAGAGTTAGTAGCACAGCGGAAAAGTAAAACAGAAAAAGAAAAACAATACACAAGGACACATCGAGATTTATTTACTTGGTTCCCAACCCCCCAGGGTCAGTACGTCCAAGGCCTATGTACTTGGTGTGAGTCCACTATTGGTCTCCTTTTCAAAATTTTCAGAGGTGGAGAAAACCCGTCTTACAGTGTATAAGTACAAACAAAAGTATAGCAAAGTAAGTCCAGAATATTAAATGCAAACCGAACAACTAGGGTTTGAAACTCGGCCGATCTGGACCTCCGAAGTGCCGCGCACTTCCTCCTGGAGCCTCCCGATCGTAGAGCCTCGTCTTTAGCGTGTTGTCATCGGTTAGAATGCTCAGTATCACTTTCAGCAGTTGTGTTTGAAGCAGAGGGGTTGAAGCCCCTTTTATAGCACTCCTGGGGCTGCCCTGGACGTTGGGGGCGCCCCTAAAAACTCGGTCAAACCTTATCCCTGCGCCGACCTCGCCGCAGCTGATAAAATCTCTGACCAGGGCGCCCCGGACCTTTCGAACTTGTGAAGGCTTATTTGTGTTTCGAACTCGAGACAGCAAATACAGCTTTCAACTTGGGCGCCCCGGACCTTCCGGGCGCCCTCATAGGAGCTTATTCTGCTTATCACCCGAAACTGCACTTCTCTTCTGTGTCTTGGGCGCCCTGACCATTCTGGGCGCCCCCAGCATGCCTTTTAACCCATTACTGGGTTTTATGCACTGCTCAGGGCGCCCCCAATAGTGGGGGCGCCTGGATTAGCTATTTTCCAGTTTTTGCCTGCTTTGTCTCTGGTTCTTGGTACCTGCAAGATACACAAACACAAATCACATATACATACAATATTAAGCTTAAGGACTTGGTTCTGACTTCGGATTTTCATGAAACCCTAGGTCGAACCGACACAAGTTCCCACCCCTGAGAACGCGCCTTTCACCTACTCCTTTCAGGAGACGGTTGCCACCCAGTCCTTCGGGTGGACTTTTGCTTAGCTTCTGATACTTCCGGACCTCGAGACGCCCGAACCTTAACCCGCCTCTACTTTTGTCCTTAGTCATCGCTTAGCTAAGTTGCTCAGTCCCTCGGACCAAGATTTCATGCCCAAACCCTAGGTCCAGGACTTAGGTGCCCAACCCTCGGCCAGATCTTCGTGCCCAATTCCCCGAACCAGGACTTCGGTGCCCAACCCTCGGCCAGGTCTTCTTGCCCAGTCCTCGACCAGGATTTAGTGCCCACCTTCCGAGCAGGTCTTCGGTGCCTATCCCTTTGCCAGGACTTAGTGCCCAATCCTCGATCAGGACTTAGTGCCCACCTTCCGAGCAGGTCTTAGTGCCCAGCTTGACTCACCAGGTCTTAGTGCCTAGGTTAACTAGGACTTTTCTTCCACTTAGGTTACTCCTCCTTTGCTCCCCTTTGTCTGTTCAATGTATCACTGACTTAAGTCTATTGTCAAACATTAAAACACTCAGAGGAGAACATCATTGATGCAACTTGCACCAACAATCTCCCTCTTTTTGATGTTTGACAATATCTTAAGTTAGATTGGTTTAAAGGGCTAAACTTTAACTCTTGGGATAGAAAAAAAAATGATATAAGTTTTGAAACTACATTTTTGATCTTTGGGAGAAAAAATTTTCTAACTTAAGCACACCTCTCCCCCTTTGTCATACATCAAAAAATCACCAGAAATACTTGCGCCAACAATGAGAACATTTGGTTCTTTTTGAAAATACTTAGTATAAGTTTTTGAAAACATAGCATAAGACTACTTGAACTCAGAAAACTTAACCAATATTTTTTTTAAAATATCGTATTTTGGAAAGAATACTATGAGTTTTGAGAGGTATAAATACTTTGAGAAATGATCTTTAAAACATGCAAGTATTTTTGAAAAACTAGATTGATCCTTTTTGGAAGATCTAAGTACTTTTCAAACATATTATGCAATTTTTGACAATCTAAGTAATTAAAAAAAATTATTATGCATTTTTGAAAATCTAAGTATAGGTACTTAGAAAAATATTAGAATTTTTGAAAAACATAAGTACTTTGAAAAATATGAATTTTGAAAAATTAAGTACTTTGAAATTATTATGAATTTTGAGAAGCATAAGTACTTGACATGGTTTCTTTTCCAGTCTGACACAATCCCAGGAAACCTTGTTGACTACAGGGACATTTTCGTAAGTGTCCTGAAAAATTCTCCAAATTCAAGTAAGTATTATTTCTGAACAGGATTTTGAAAAAAAATGATAGTATTTTGAAAATATATGTACGTACATTTTGAAAAATGTATGAATTTTTAAAGATATAGTTCATGGAAATAAAATAATTCTTTTAATTTGACCTCCCCTTAAACTTGACCCAGTCCTGGGAAGCTTGTTGACCACAAGTACTCTTCCTCTGAGTCTTTAGGATTTGGTTTAGATTAAAAAGAATTATTTAATAAATGATTACCAAAAGAACCTTTTCTGAAATTCTTCTTTTGACTTAGACTCCCCCTAAAGTTGACACATCCTAGAAGTCCTTGAAGATTATGAAGTAGACCTTTCCTCTGTGTCTTTAGGGTTTCTCAAAGTCAAAGAAACAGGTAAATTTTTGAACATATAATTTTTACAACATAAACCTTTTTCGAAAACACAAGTGATAATGATTTAAAGCACAGTTTTCGAAAAGTATTTTCAAAATGATAGTAATGTTTAAAGTGCAGTTTTCGAAAACCATTTCAAAAAAAATGAAAAGCACTCCCCCTATACCCGATATCGTTTGACTTTATCTAAGTGTCTTAAGGAACTTTAGTGTTGTCCTAAGAGGCTTGTGTCTAATTCCGTGAGTCAAACAATTTTTTAAAAAAATATAATTTTTGAAAACATGTAATATGTAGATTCAATCAGACAAGCATGAATTCCATAAAAACATTATTATGTTGAAGCACTATTTTGAAAATATATTTTTAGGAAAATATTCTAGGAATTTTGAAAAACAGTTTTGAAAAATATTTTTCAATTTATTAGTCCTTAACATCTCACCCATTCTAGATGTCTCAATACAGTAAGCATGGTTGCCTTATAGGTGTATTGTGAGATGCTTGAATCATTTTTCTTAATTTATTATTAACTCTAAGATTTAATTGAAGCTTGTGTTAGATTCAAATCTGACAATAGTAAAGTGAATTTGATTTTCAATAATCGGCTTCCAGGTCTTGGCGAGGCACTAGGCCTTCTTTGGCCGTAGCCTTATTGGATCATCAACCCTTTCCTTGACAAAGCCTTTTATTGAAAATCCATTTTCAAGTTACTCCTTGAAAGATTTTGGTCTAACTAGTTTGGGTCTTGGATCGGTAGCTTCGGTTAGTTCCGCCAAGATGGCTTCTCTAACGTACTATCATCTCACCTCCACCCAATACTAGGTTGATCAAGTTTCAATTATTCTTTTTCCTATAGCCATTCTAAATTATGCATAAAATTTAAATATGAATGACATGTCATATATTTAAAAGAATTAGCAAATGCATGTCATGGCAATTATGCATGAGTCAAACAAGTCCAAAGCATCTTAATTACGTTTCTAAAGATGTATCAAATTCCCGATTTGATACATGTCATGTGAACCGACGAATATGTCAACCCACTTTGACATATTTAATTTAATTTAATTAATTGTTGCGGTTTGGGTAAGATTTTAGTTTAGTTCGGGTTTATTTAATATTTGGTTGGATTAAGAATTAATTGAAGTTAACTTAATTAGAAATTAATTAATTAATTGAGATTTAATTGAATTAATTTGAGTTTGAATTAATTTATATTGAATTAATTTAAGTTTGAGTTAATTTAATTTGAATTAATTTAAGTTTGAATTAATTAGGATTAATTCGAATTAATTTAAGTTTAAATTAATTAAGATTTAATTTGAATTTAATTGACTTAATTAGGATTTAGTTGAATTTAATTGACTTAATTAAGATTTAATTGAATTAATTTGAGTTTGAATAATTAAGATTTAATTAATTTGAATTTGAATAATTAAGATTTAATTAATTTGAATTTGAATAATTATGATTTAATTAATTTGAATTAATATTTAATTTAATTTATTTGAATTAAGATTTAATTTAATTGATTTGAATAATTAAGATTTAATTAATTTGAATTTGAATAATTAAGATTTAATTAATTTGAATTTGAATAATTAAGATTTAATTAATTTGAATTTGAATGTGAATCAATTAAGATTTAATTTGAATGTGAATTAATTAAGATTTAATTTGAATAATTAAGGTTGAAATGATTAATTAATAGTTGTGGGTTTAGGTTCAGCATTTTCATTATTTCGAAAATTTATGACTCATCCTTATTTTTCTTTTCAAGTTTTTCTAGTAATTCTGATTTATTTGAACCTTTGTGATTTTTATTAACTATGACCTTTATCTTAGACAATTCTATCTCTTCCTCAAGATTAGATCTTTCAATATCCTCAAAGTAGGTGGAGTAAAGTGGGCCAGTAGTTAATTTTTCAGGATTATCTAAGGGAATAATTAAATTAATATCTAAGGAGATATCATCTCCACTATCATCAGAATTATCCTTATGATCCTCAGAATTATCCTTATAATTATCCTCATTATCCTCAGAATTTTCCTCAGAATTATCCTCATTATCCTCAGAATTTTCAAATTTAAATTCATAACTATCTAAAGGATTTTCAAATGTGGGTTCAGGTTTATACAAAGGGTTTTCAAATTTGAATTCATAATTATCTAAAGTATTTTCAGATTTTAATTCAGAATTATCAGAGTTAAAATTAAGATTAATTTCGGAATTATCATTAGGAATTTTAACATTATCTGATTTAATTTCAGGAGTACCAGTAGTATTACCAGATCTAATTTTAGAATTAATTTCAGTAATTTTTGAATTGACATTAAAAATTAAACAGTTAATTTCTGATATTTTAACATTATTTATATTTTCTAATTGATCATTCAAAATATTGATTTGCCTACTTACACAATTTAATTTTTTAGCAACATTATCTAAACAATTTGCATAAGAAAGTGCAGGAGATTTGAAAATTTTTGGAACATAAATCTTACGTACCTTTTGTTAAATCCGACACTTTTGACTAGGTCCCGGTGATTCCCGGAGGAATACCAGATAGGTTCCGGGGTTTCCGAGTCCTTGGACACAAACTTAGGGACCAAAATATATTAGGACAAATGGTTACAAGGGTCTAATGAGTATATAACCTTAAACCCTAGGGGTGGACTTGCGATTTGTGTGTAAACTGCTGGACTAAACTGCAAAAAGGCCACCTTAAGAGCCGATTAGGGCTCACTGCTTTGGCCGCATTCGTTTCCTCCACAGCCGCAGCCACGCGAGCCCCGATCTCTCTCTCTCGATTTCTTTCCCCTCTCTCGTCGCGTGCCCTAGACGCAGCAACCACCGTCGCTGGCGACTACTCTTCATCGCCTCTCCTTCGATTGGGCTTCTACAGAGTGTCCACCGGTGCCGAGGAGCCCTAGCTCACAGCGGAAGTAACCGACTCTTTCTCCTCCTCTCCTCGCGTGTTCTAGCAGAGTCGAGCCCTGCGTTCAGGCTGGGATCCGAGGCTGGGCAGTCTAGGATTTTCCTCAGTGGCTGGAAATCCGTTTCTCTGATTTGAATTCCACCGAGGCACCAAATTGAGGTAAGAAATGGGTTGATGGTGTAGCTCAGGGTCCTGCCTCTCTTTGATTGATAAATTGGTTTTGTTTATTGGATTCGGAGTTTGAATTGGAGTTTGGGTTGGACTGTGTAGCAGATTTCGGCTGTTCTTCCCCTGCTTGGAGCTGTGGAGGTTGCCGGGGATAATAGGTAAGGGTTTTGGTTGAGGTGGGTTCTCTGATCAGTCCTGCCCTGATTCTCTTCTAGCATGTTGGTTTCAGGTCCACCGGAACTCACTGGGTGGAAGAACTCCAACTAAGTTGAGCTCTACCGTGCTTTGATTTAGGGATCAATTAGACAACAAGATCGAGGTAAAATGACATGTTAATAAATGACTAATTATTGGATTTACTCCAGAATTTGGAATTGGGAGGGGTTAAGTTTAATTTGAAACTTAAACCTAACAACCTACGCTTAAGGAACTTGATTTCGAGTTTACCTTTAAAGTAAATCTAATCTTAATTACCAAGGGTAATTAAATGGAAAAGGACGGATTAGGTTAACCCTAAAACGGATTAGGGATTAATTAGCTAGTTGTTATTTTTGTAATAGCTAATTAAATCTATCCCTGATACAGGGACTTGATTTGCTTTACGGTTGCGGATTATATTGGACGGGTGGTTCTCCCCTTTTAATACGGACTTCTACTCTTGGAGGCGGGTACCTTTTGACTTATCTTTTATGATATTGTCATGTTGTTATGCATAGACTGTTATAGATAGCAGTAAGATTATACACTATCCTGGTTTATTATGCTTGTTCTGGATACTTGTTGTTTATCCCTGAGTTATTATGCGGTTAGTTCCATACAGTCTCAGGTATTGTCATATCTATATGTATGCTTAGATATCGGGATGTATCTCTTGCATTTGACATCGAGGGATTAGTAGTTTCCGACCAGTATACCTTGTAGGTTACCTGTATTTCCAGTTATAGGATTCAGACTGAGACTTAGTATACTGAGGAGTTGGTGAGGGACGTATGTGTACCTATCATACACCATCTTTGCATTGTTGCATGCCGGCGATCAGCGACTCCCTTGTGGTTGAGCCTATTGTCTTCCGGTACACGATATGCGCACACGACCACTCATGGGTTAGTGGATACCGTAGGATGTGTGCATTTGCCCTGTATTGCTCCGTTCGGCCACTATTTGGAGGGTGGGTCCGGGCGTGGTAGCAGCCAGGGATCCTTCTCGTACTGAGCCACGAGGAGATGAGAGCTAGACTCCCCCATTGCTTGGGGTAGGAGCGGAGTCTCCACCAGCATCCTGTCCACCCGGTCACTCAAGAGCAGTGATAGTAGGGTGCGTACAGTTGTCATAGCTCTACCCTCTCAGACGTCACCTATGACAGGTGTACGATGATCTGACTGGTGTCAGGGGTGACACATGTCATTGCACCATGTGCATATTTTGCATCGTGCATTGTTTGCTGCACTTGATTTTTGCACTTGTTTGACATGCATATACTGAAGACTTGTTATCTGAGATTATATGTCTATTGGTGTTCCATTGGTATTTATTACCCTCTTTTCAGGTTAGATGGATTCTGGTATGTATCTACCTCAGTATTTTTAGTACTGGTCTTTCCCTATTGTTGATATGAGACTGTATTAGCGGAACTCTTATTGTTAGTATAACTTTCTATGCATAGCTATTTTGGATATCCGCAGAGTTCCTTTGGACTCACACCGTTGGTTATTTTCCTTAATTTCAGGTTGATGTCTGCCAGGAGAGCCCTAGCCGCCAGTCCCCAGCTCGAGAGGAGCTCTGCTTCATTTTATTTTATGTTGGTTTATGGTTATGGACCTTGTATTATGTACTTTACTTCCGTTGCCCTATTTTGGACATGTATTCCTGTTTTATTCGATGGGATTGTACTTTTGAGTCCTTGATAAGTACCATTTTATTGATTATTTTAGTTGCTAAAATCCATGTTTGACCCATGTTTTACTTGCTTAATGGTGAATTTACCCTAGGTTTTAGAACTTCCTCTTATTTTGGACTTAATTGCAAATTTGCACAAAATTGGATTATTTGGCCACTAAATTTTTGATCTATTTTTGTAGGCATGAAAGGTTCATGGACCTAGGGCATACTGGGTCAAACTTGAGTCGGAAGTGGACCCGGATCGAGTTATCAAGCTTCGGATTAATCCGGGCCGTCCGATTCAAAAGCGGCTAGATCTGAGCCATCCGGGACCATCTGTAGCAATCCGAGCTAGGGTTAGGGTTGATCAAGCATTATGATCAAGATCTGAAGGTTTCATCCCAATCAGAGCTAAATCAACCGTTGGATCAAGCTCGGAGGGCTCTAGATCGTCCATTCAAAGATTAGGGTGATCTGGACCATCCGTTGCAAATCTGGAGGATCCGAGCTACCACGAGGCAGATCCTGACCCCTGATCATCATCATCAAAGTTTGGGTCAGATCAGATGAAGATCAGCCATTGGATCTTCTCAATTCAATCTGAGCCGTCCATTGCTAGCTACTTAATCAAAAATCTGCCCAGACTTCTCCTCGTCACGTCTTCCTCGCCGCAAAGTTTCCTTCAGTAGTTCTTAGCTTTTCTTCAGCAATTCTTCATCTAAGGGGCGCGACCCCTCAATTTCTTCACTAGATCGAGTTCTAGGTCAGTGGAAGGGCTCTCGGTGATGTTCCAGCTCGAATTCTGCCCAAGAACAGAGTTGTTGAGAGGTTTCCGCAGCTCTGCCATCAGATTTCATCAACATCGGCTGCGCATCATTTCATCCATCTGAGTAGTTCAGAGGGGTTCCCTGAAGTGCTCGAATCAATCCCAAATCATCATCGCAGCTGGGTTGAAGAAATTGGATGGGTTTTCGGATTTGAGCAGAAGCTGAGCTGGATTTGAATCGCAGGGGCTGTTTTCCATCCATTTGCTGAGCTTACGGGTTTGAGGCTTGCCCTTGCGTGACGAACAAGGAGAATTTGAGCTAGGGAAGGATTGAGGAGTAGTTTCATTAGTTAACTTCGAGTTTTAGCTGAATGTTGTTCCAATTCTGATTTCGTTCAGTTGATGTAGCTTTCCTTTTCACTTCGATTTTGCCTTTAATTAGGTTTTAAATTCTGCAAGTAATCAGCTAGGAACTTGTTTAGTGAACAATAGTATTTAATTTCAGTTCATTTAATGTTTAATTGCTTGCGTTCATTTCTGTAGCTGCGTATCAGAATTTTCCTTCTGCACTTTGACTCTGCGCATCAGTCCTTTAATTTCTGCAGTCTCATATCAGCTAGTTTAGTTTGTTGCTGAATTGTTTCTTATATTAGTTTGGTAATTTCGATCTCAGTTGCTTAGTTTGGTTTAGTATCCCATTCGGTTTCAAAATCTTGCAATTCCTGTTCTGATTTCTGCCTTCATTCAGATTTCATTTCTGTGAATCCAATTACAGCTTCTGCACTTTGAATTGCTTGAGAATTCTGTATTTGATTTGTTGTTTCACATCTAATTGTTTCACTTCAGCTGCTGGTTGATTTGCAATCAGTTCGTAGCTGCAAAATCTGCTCGTTACATGTTATGAGAATTCTGCAGTTTTGTTTCTGCAATTCTGCAGATTTGTGAGCCGAGTTGTTGAAATTCTTCATGCATGTGTCAAGATCAATCTCGGCATGGGTTTGTATCAAGTTGAGTGAAATTACAGTGTACTTTTGAGCTTGAAATCAGTCCCTTTTGCAGTCATTGCATTTTTGAATTGTTAGAATCAGTTTTGGCACAAAGGGTTCAGTTTTGGCACAAAGGTTCCCTTGCGTGCCAAGCTGTTTTGGGGCATTGCTTGCATCAGTTTTCACTTGTCTTTTGGTGTAGGATAGTGTTTGAATTCAATTGGCATCGCATTTATCCATTTCTGAGTTTTCTTTGCATTTGTTGGTTTCGGAAACTTGTAGCTAGTTTGTGTGAGTTGTTTTAAGATTGATTGCCAATTTTGTAGCTAGCATTAGCTTTAATGTTTGTTGCTCACGAATTGCCTTGCAATACTGATCAGGTTGTTTACCAAAGTTGGTTAAGTTGCCTTGGTTGAATTAGGTTTTCCATTGGTTGAATTGTTTATTTCCATCATTTTGTTTGGCTTAGTAGCTAAGTTTCTTTCATGTTCTTTGCACTCTCATTTTTGCATTGCAACAACCCCAGATTTTATTTGAAACCCAAAAATAGTAACACACATAAATACAAGCTCGATTCACACAACATCAACTAGTCCCTAGGAAAAATACGACCTGTGGCCCCTTTACTACGTTTTCATATTTTTGATTGCAAAAAGGGTTTCCAGCATTTTTATAAATATTCTAAATTCTGATGGTCCCATAATTCGTGACAACTTTAACCTAGTCAATTTCGGGATTACCAAATTTTTGGCGCCATTGCCGGGGAACCCAACTAGTTGATTTGTTTGATTTTTGCTTGTGTGCTTATGGACATATCATTTGATTCTATTTTCTTGTGCTTTATCTTTTGTATACGGGTACTGCCATTTTCCTTGTTTGTTTTGTGACAGGGCTGTAGGTTCAAAATGTTTTCATCTACTTACCAGCAGCCGTGTCAACAATTTCAACAGCAGAACCAACCTTTCAATCAGCCACTACAGCAATTTCAACCACAATTCCAGAATTTTCAGCACCCAATGATCAATTTCAGTCAACAAATCAGTTTTTTCAGCCTTTCCAAAATTTTCAGCAAAATCAACCAAATTTTCAGCCACAAAATCAGAACGGGCAGCCACAATTCCAGGGTTTTGAGCAACCAATTCAGCAATTCCAGCCCCAATTTCAGCCACCCTATCAACAAAATCAATCATCTTTTCAAGGAATTCAGCAAGGGTACCAAGATAATTTGAATTTCCAACAACCATATCAATTTCCACAGCAATTTCAGCCTTGCAACCATAATTTCCAGCAACAAAATCAGAGTTTCCAGCCCGTTCCATTTCAGTCCTCACTACATCAATGTCCACTTCAAAACCAGAATTTTCAGGGCGGTAATTCTCAGCTAGTTCAACCATCCTTTCAACCACAATTTCAACAATTTCAGCAAGATTTTCAATCAAGTCAAAATTTTCAGCAAGGGTTCCAACCAATTCAGCCCAACCAATATCAAAATCAGAGTGGATCACAACCTTCACAGCAATATTTTCCACAAAACGATCAGAATTTTCAGCCTCCATTTCAGAGTTTTCAATTTCAGAACCATAATTTTCAGCAATCTCCACCTAATTGTGAACCAAGTTTTCAGCAGTTTAATCAGCCTATTCAATCATTTGATCAGCCCCTACAGTCTCCATTTCAGAATGCACAGTCTACTCTTGGTCTTCAGCAGCCTTATGTTACATTTCAAGACCAACAAGAGTTCCACAATAACCAAGGAGGCTTTGAGAATCCTGATTGGAGTGAGGAACAACAACAAAGGATGATGGAGATGTTGCAACAAATTTTACAACAACAGCAAAATTTTCAACAACAACAACAACAACAACAACAGCAAAATTTTCAACTTCAACAACAACGCCTTGCAAAATTGGTTGATCAATGGAATCAGATAAAAGCCCAAAGATCAGGACAATCAGATGAATCTACAGGTGTAGGGGATTGCACAGAGCCCCAAGAACCACCTACATTGATTGATACATCAGGAAATTCAGACGATAGGATTGAGAGTGTAGGGGATTGCACTGAGCCCCATGAATCACCCACTCCTACTGATTTAGAGGCATTGGAAGAGATTGATAGCAGGGCTTGTGATAGTTTTGAATTCAATTCTGAAACTTTACAGGATCATTCTATACTTTTATCTTGTGATGATTTAGTTGTTAATGATCCTAATTTTTCTTATTTGGTTGATACAGGAATGGTTGAGGGAACATGCATGGGAGATGATTCTACAGGTGTAGGGGATTGCACTAAGCCCCAGGGACCACCATAATTTACTGGTACATTAGAAGATTCAGAGGATGAACCAGAAAGTGTAGGGACTTGCATGGTGGAAGCAAGAACCCAAGGATCACCTACTTTAGTTGAGTGTCCACCAGAACCTGAACCTGAAGTGGACCAATTACTTGACCAGGAGGAGAACACAGTTACATCTACTCTTGTAAAACCTTCAGGTATTTTTCAGCATGATCAGGTAAATACTCCTAATTTTTCTGAAAATTGCATAGAGGTACCTCAAATTGATTTTATTGTTTGTGATATACTGAGGGATGCATCTCTTGTAGAATTTGATTGTGAAAAATCCCTAGAGGTACCTAGTGTTGAATTTGCTGAAAATGAAGCATGTTGTGATACATATCATGAAAATGCTGATAGTGAAAATTTTTTAGAGGTGCCTAAAATTGATGTTGATTATTATGATGAGTCTCTTGATATATCCTATGCTGAAAATAATTGTGAAAAATTCATTGAGGCACCTAAAATTGATTTTATTGGTTGTGATATATTGCTTGATACATCTTTGATGAAAAATAATTGTGATATTTCTATTGAAGTGCCAAAAATTGATTTCATTATTTGTGATGAGTTCCTGGATGCATTTTTTTGTAGAAAATGATTGTGAAAAATTTATTGAGGCACCAAGAATTGATTTTATTGGACATGATGCAGTTTTGGATACATTTCA
Source organism: Boesenbergia rotunda (assembly GCA_024364735.1). NCBI lineage: Eukaryota > Viridiplantae > Streptophyta > Magnoliopsida > Zingiberales > Zingiberaceae > Boesenbergia > Boesenbergia rotunda. The sequence goes on along the minus strand of JAGFNQ010007312.1, from coordinate 378,529 downwards.
TGCAGAGACTGATATTATTTTATTTTCTTCTTACCCTACACGCTTGAGAGAGGTATTACATTGTTTTGCAGGGTCTAGAAGACTACTGGAGTGGGTGCTCCATCTGAACAGACTCCAGCCTCCTGGAAAATCTTTCAAAAGCCATCAAGAAGGAGGAGTTGATTTTACTTTAATTCAAAGCACTCCACCTCTAACATGGGTCTTGTACCTAAATCGCCTGCGGCCACCGGAGCAAATTTTTGTAAAGTTCAAGTGTGGGGGAGTCCTAATTCTCTCAGCCACCCATGTTCCTCCACTACCACGATGGAGGCTACTGCTTGATAGACTCCGTCCACCAGAAATAAGGGGAGTTTGTTCCTTCTTGCATTTTCCTTCGCTTTTATGACTTCTAGAATTTTCCTTTAAATTGAGTCTTTGCTAATAAATGCATGAGTAGAGTAGAATGACTAGGAGTCATTATAGATACCATTTTAGTTTTCTTGGAAATTTGTTTCTTGCATGATTAGGAATAAATGTATCCCTCTAGGTTATCTCCATAGCATTTTAGAATCTCTTTGAAAATAAATTAAATTTGGTTGTTAAAACTTAAGGTTTGAGCTAATGGATGAAATCTTGGATGCTTGAGTACTACTTTTCTTTAGATTCTTGATTGAGGATTTGAGATGAATTATTTTTATCGAGTGAGAATTAGCCTTATATTTGTGACACACATATGTTATTGAACTCTAGAACTTGCTTAAGTTCTTTCAAAACCATATTTCAGTGATTGGATCACATCTATGGAGGCTAATCAATTTATTTCCCTTTTCCATATTATTCTTAGCAATGATCATACTTGATACATACTCTTTTCAATTTTCCTTTCTATTCTCCTACTCTTAACCCCATTTTTCTATTGATTTGTTTGCTTGGGATGTTTTCTTGATGCTACTTTGCCCGAGACGGACAAAGTTTAAGTGTGGGGGGAGTGATTAGTGCTTTGGAAAAGTTTTGTATCAAGGAGGCATTTGGATCCAAAAGAATTTTTTTTTTTTTTTGCAATGGAAGGATGGAAACAATTACATTTTGAGTGAGTTTGGTGTCAAAAAGGAGCAAGAAGAAGTGGTTAAGGATGGAAATCAATTGAAGCATCTAGAGTTTTCATCATCAATTGAAGATCCAAGAAGCTGTGCAAAAAGAAAAAAAAAGAAGCAGTGAGAAAAATTGTTTGTGCCAAAGTGAAGGAAAATTTTTGCAATGAAACTATTTTAGGGCAAAAATGTTTGGGACTTGCATGTTTTTCTTTGCTTGCAGTTTGTTTTTGTTTAAGAAATCCAAAACAATCTGCTAGAGCTGAATTTGAGCTGAACACAAGCTGAATTTGTAGCTGAACATAATCTGAATTAAAACTGAGAAAAGGCTGAGAAATCTAAAGCTGGAAATTCGGAACTGCATTGCAAGGGCAGCTGTTTTGCAACCAAAATCAGAAGCCAGCAGCTGATTTGAAGGACAAATCTATGCATTCGGTTGAGAAGAAGAAAAGAAAAAAAAACTGCAGAGAAGAAAAGAAATTGGCACGAAAAGAAATGTGGATGTTGCATGTATTCGGCCACTCTTCTAAGAGCTGAATTGCAGCTATACAATTCTGAAACCAGTGAAGGGGTTGCTGGAATTTGAAGTAAACCTTGTATTAAGATGAACTACAGCTGCATTAAACAGCTACTCTGAAGACTGAACAGAGCTGAATTGAAGCTTTTTGAAGCAGGGAAATGCAGAAAAATCTGCAGCTGAAAATCTGAATGGCATTGCATGGAGAGCTGCAAGCTGCCAAGTGTTGAATTTGGAGCTACTGAAATTAAACAAACTGAATGCAAGGGAAGCTGCAAGGTGCTGAAAGAGAATCTGTTGAAGAGCTGATGTGAATCTGCTGGAAAGAAAAAAAAATCAGTTAGAATGTTATAAGGCAGATTTGTACCAACTTTAAGTTGAACTTGTGCTTCCTTAATCAGTAGTGCCTTGCCGAATCTTAACAGAACTTGCAGAATGGTTTTTGATTGAACGAAACTTCTTGGGAGCAGAATTTGAACTGCTAAATGAAATCAGCAATGAGGTGATAATGAAGGAATGGTAGTGTAGTGCCGAAATACCAAGTGAGCATTTAATTCTTCACTTTCCATTCGATGCAAGCTTCTATTGATGTTAATTGTTTGAGAAATCAGATTCTTGATTCTGAAATGAACTGAAGTGGAGCTGGAATCTGAAAAGAAAAAAAAAGAGAAAGAAGAAGAAGTGAAAGTAGTGTGCCAACTTTAAGGTAAAGTGTATCAAGAAGAGTTGCAAGGGTTGTTTAGTGGAAGTTGTATGCTGAGTATCTATGTTACTTGATTCCTCAAGTTCTCTGATGATTTAAATCTGATCTGCAGTGCTCCAATAGAAGATTAAGAGCAGAAAAAAAGAGAAAGAAAAACAGTTTGAAAAAAAAATGAGAAGAGAGAAACAAAAACAAGGGTGGCACGCAAATGGAATTTTGGCACCATGAAGCAAGTGAAGTTTCTCTCATCCAAATCAAATTCTCTGCCCCATAACAAGTCTGACCTTGCTAGAGGATAAAAGAAGAAAAAAAAATCAGAAAAGAGAAGAAAGAAACAAAGTTGGCACGCAATCGAGGAAGTTGGCACAATGAAGTCAAGGGAGGTTTCTTCACCCAAATCAAGGGCATTGTTCAAATTTTTAATCCACTACTCAGATTTGATTTGAAGAGAAGCGAAGTGCATTGGAAACATCCTTGAGCACTCAAGTCTTCCACTCCATCAATTTTCTATTTCCTTGGCTTTTATTCCATTTCTCACCATTTTCCATGTTTTCAATTGTTTTTGTAGATGTTGATCCTAATCATGAATAATGGTGGAGATTAGACAATAAGCAAGCCTATGGTAGTGCAAGAAGCATGTGTGTTTGAGTGAGCTCTACTTCCATAATCAACTTAGAACTTAAGGAGAGAGCCACCAAAATTTTCCCTGAAAGGCTAGTGAGTTAAATTCATCTCAATGAATCATGATGGATGAAATGGCTAAGTTATTGATTTAAGGACAAGATACTAATCCATAGAGCTTAGATTTTTGAGAATTGACAACCTTAGGTAATTTCTTTTCATTTGTTTCTAATTATGCTTAAGAAAATCTAGGGGATACTTATTTAGTAGTTTCGCGAGACGCTCAAGCTTAAGTGTGGGGGAGTTGATAAGTACCATTTTATTGATTATTTTATTTGCTAAAATCCATGTTTGACCCATGTTTTACTTGCTTAATGGTGAATTTACCCTAGGTTTTAGAACTTCCTCTTATTTTGGACTTAATTGCAAATTTGTACAAAATTGGATTATTTGGCCACTAAATTTTTGATCTATTTTTGTAGGCATGAAAGGTTCATGGACCTAGGGCATACTAGGTCAAACTTGAGTCGGAAGTGGACCCGGATCGAGTTATCAAGCTTCGGATTAATCCGGGCCGTCCGATTCAAAAGCGGCTAGATCTGAGCCATCCGGGACCATCTGTAGCAATCCGAGCTAGGGTTAGGGTTGATCAAGCATTATGATCAAGATCTGAAGGTTTCATCCCAATCAAAGCTAAATCAACCGTTGGATCAAGCTCGGAGGGCTCTAGATCGTCCATTCAAAGATTAGGGTGATCTGGACCATCCGTTGCAAATCTGGAGGATCTGAGCTACCACGAGGCAAATCTGGAGGATCTGAGCTACCACGAGGCAGACTGGACATTCCGGACAGTCAGGAGCTCATAGAGGCGGACGGAGGACTCAGCTTTCATTCCGCCAGCCGCATGCTGCCCCACCAGCACCTGCATACTTTATGCCAGGACATGAGTCTAGTTACACCCCAGCCTTATCTCAGAGCTCAGCTTCAGGACCTCTATAGCAGACTTATCCAGCTTATCAGTCTGTGATGCAGCAGCCTCAGTACCCAGTGGAAGGGTCAGTTCAGCAGCCGCAGTCTCAGTTGCAGTTCCCACCTCAGCAGTACCCAGCAGTGCCACCACCACCGCCTGAGATTGGACGGATTTATGCTGTCACTCGAGAGGAGGCCCAGCGGGCCGACGGATCAGTATTTCGCGGTACTATTTCTCTTTATGCCTTCCCTGCTGAGCTATGAGTTGATGCTGGTAGTTCTTACTCTTTCATATCGTGGATATTCATGGGTAGGATTGGTAGATTGTCTACCACTAGATTACAGCAGTTATCTGTATCCTTACCCTCAGGAGAGATCTTGAGTATTACACAGGAGGTCAGAGCATGCCCATTAGATTTTGGTAGTATTACCCTCACAGTTGATTTGTTAGTTCTGGAGATAGTGGATTTCGATATTATTCTTGGTATGGATGTTCTTACCGCTTATCATGCCACAGTTGATTGCCAGACGAGGGTGGTCACTTTTCGACCTCCGGACCAACCCTCGTGGGATTTCACTGGCATCAGGGATGAGGGCTTATCAGTTATTTCTACGCTTCAGGCACAGAGATTGCTATCTCACGGGTGTCAGGGTTTCTTACTGTCATTTATTAGCACCGACGACAGCGGTAGCCCTCCGCTCTCGGACGTTCCAGTGGTCCGAGAATATCAGGACGTATTTCCAGAGGAGCTACCGGGTTTGCCTCCCAGGAGGCAAGTGGAGTTCACCATTGAGCTGATATCGGGGACTTCGCCGGCATCCAAAGCTCCGTATCGTATGGCACCGGTTGCTGCGACTAGGGCACGCGACGAGAGAGGGGAAAGAAATCGGGAGAGAGAGGTCGGGGCTCGCGTGGCTGCGGCTGTGGAGGAAACGAATGCGGCCAAAGCAGTGAGCCTTAATCGGCTCTTAAGGTGGCCTTTTTGTAGTTTAGTCCAGCAGTTTACACACAAATCGCAAGTCCACCCCTAGGGTTTAAGGTTATATACTCATTAGCCCCTTGTAACCATTTGTCCTAATATATTTTGGTTCCTAAGTTTGTGTCCAAGGACTCGGAAGCCCCGGAACCTATCTGGTACTCCTCCGGGAATCATCGGGACCTAGTCAAAAGTGTCGGATTTAACATCCTCCCCCACTAATAAAAATTTGGTCCCCAAATTTCGATATTCACTATAGTAAAACACTATCAAGAAGTATGCTAATATAAATACTGAACCGTAACTAACCATACATACCTCAAGTGAATAGGTGAGGGTAGCGAGCTCGGATGACATCCTCAAGCTCCCAGGTAGCTTCCTCATCTGAGTTATGCTGCCATCCGACTTTAACCAGCCGGATTGTCTTGTTCCGCAACTGATGCTCTCGGTGACCCAAAATCCGTACCGAAATCTCATCATAAGTCGCGTCAGGCTGAAGTGGAACCGAGATATCCGACAACACGTGGGAAGGATCTGGTACGTATCTCCTCAGCATCGATATGTGAAATACATCGTGTACACCAGAAATGGATGGTGGAAGAGCCAAACGATAAGCAACTGCTCCAACCCTCTCCAGAATCTGGAACGGACCGTCGCTGGCGACTACTCTTCATCGCCTCTCCTTCGATTGGGCTTCTACAGAGTGTCCACCGGCGCCGAGGAGCCCTAGCTCGCAGTGGAAGTAACCGATTCTTTCTCCTCCTCTCCTCGCGTGTTCTAGCAGAATCGAGCCCTGCGTTCAGGCTGGGATCCGAGGCTGGGTAGGCTAGGATCTTCCTCAGTGGCTGGAAATCCGTTTCTCTGATTTGAATTCCACCAAGGCACCAAATTGAGGTAAGAAATGGGCTGATCATGTAGCTCAGGGTCCTGCCTCTCTTTGATTGATAAATTGGTTTTGTTTGTTGGATTCGGAGTTTGAATTGGAGTTTGGGTCCGATTGTGTAGCAGATTTCGGTGTTCTTCCCCTACTTGGAGCTGTGGAGGTTGCCGAGGATAATAGGTAAGGGTTTTGGCTGAGGTGGGTTCTCTGATCAGTCCTGCCCTGATTCTCTTCTGGCATGTTGGTTTCAGGTCCACCGGAACTCACTGGGTGGAAGAACTCCAACTAAGTTGAGCTCTACCGTGCTTTGATTTAGGGATCAATTAGACAACAAGATCGAGGTAAAATGGCATGTTAAAAATGACTAATTATTGGATTTACTCCAGAATTTGGAATTGGGAGGGGTTAAGTTTAATTTGAAACTTAAACCTAACAACCTACGCTTAAGGAACTTGAATTCGAGTTTACCTTTAAAGTAAATCTAATCTTAATTACCAAGGGTAATTAAATGGAAAAGGACGGATTAGGTTAACCCTAAACGGATTAGGGATTAATTAGCTAGTTGTTATTTTTGTAATAGCAAATTAAATCTATCCCTGATACAGGGACTTGATTTGCTTTACGGTTGCGGATTATATTGGACGGGTGGTTCTCCCCTTTTGATACGGACTTCTACTCTTGGAGGTGGGTACCTTTTGACTTATCTTTTATGATATTGTCATGTTGTTATGCATAGACTGTTATAGATAGTAGTAAGATTATACTCTATCCTGGTTTATTATGCTTGTTCTGGATACTTGTTGTTTATCCCTGAGTTATTATGCAATTAGTTCCATACAGTCTTAGGTATTGTCATATCTATATGTATGCTTAGATATCGGGATGTATCTCTTGCATTTGACATCGAGGGATCAGTAGTTTCCGGCCAGTATACCTTGTAGGTTACCTGTATTTCCTGTTATAGGGTTCAGACTGAGACTTAGTATACTGAGGACTTGGTGAGGGAGGTATGTGTACCTATCATACACCATCTTTGCATTGATGCATGCCGGCGATCAGCGACTCCCTTGTGGTTAAGCCTATCGTCTTCCGGTACACGATATGCGCACACGACCACTCATGGGTTAGTGGGTATCGTAGGATGTGTGCATTTGCCCTGTATTGCTCCATTCGGCTAGTATTTAGAGGGTGGGTCCGGGCGTGGTAGCAACCAGGGATCCCTTCTCGTACTGAGCCACGAGGAGATGAGAGCTAGACTCCCCCATTGCTTGGGGTAGGAGCGGAGTCTCCACCAGCATCCTATCCACCCGGTCACTCAGGAGCAGTGATAGCAGGGTGGGTACAGTTGTCATAACTCTACCCTCTCAGACGTCACCTATGACAGGTTTACGATGATCTGACTGGTGTCAGGGGTGACACATGTTATTGCACCATGTGCATATTTTGCATCGTGCATTGTTTGCTGCACTTGATTTCTGCACTTGTTTGACATGCATATACTGGAGACTTGTTATCTGAGATTATATGTCTATTGGTGTTCCATTGGTATTTGTTACCCTCTTTTCAGGTTAGATGGATTCTGGTATGTATCTACCTCAGTATTTTCAATACTGGTCTTTCCCTATTGTTGATATGAGACTGTATTAGCGAAACTCTTATTGTTAGTATAACTTTCTATGCATAGCTATTCTGGGTATCCGCAGAGTTCCTTTGGACTCACACCGTTGGTTATTTTCCTTAATTTCAGGTTGATGTCTACCAGGAGAGCCCTAGCCTCTAGTCCCCAGCTCGAGAGGAGCTCTGCTTCATTTTATTTTATGTTGGTTTACGGTTATAGACCCTGTATTATGTACTTTACATCCGTTGCCCTGTTTTGGACATGTATTCCTATTTTATTCGATGGGATTGTACTTTTGAGTCCTATGTTGGACTTCGTGGGGGGTTTTGGCTTTGTTCCTGCCCCCTGGGAGCTCAGGTGAGTTCGTACTTTGGTTTTACGATGGTTATAGTCATATATCCGTTGTTTCTGCATGGATTTGAGGCCTGAGGCATTTAACTGCGTGGTTGTACTATTTGTATCTGTGTGTATGTGTAAATTGTCCGCCGGATAGGGGAGGTGCTGTCCAATTTTCTATTGGATCAGCGGCTCCAGGGTCTCGGGGCGTGACACCTTTGCCGGACATTTATTTTTGTAGTGTCCGAATTTCTCGCATTTAAAGCATCTGATGTGATTTTTGTCCCTCCGGACTCCTGGCGCTGGTGTCTCCTTTGCCGCCGGTGGTGTAGACCGAGTCTTACGAGTAGGGCACTGATTTTTGTAGTGCCCTCTCTCCCTGCATGTGAAGCATATAACATGGAATTTAATATTTGACATTTAAAATTAAAATGTACCTAATTCACTCCTAGCTCCCCCTCAACTCCTGGCGTCGTTGCTCCGTCGGCGGTTAGTCCGGTGAAGAGCGGCCTAGCTCTGATACCACTTGTAGGATCGGTACCATCGATAGGGGGGGGGGAATATGGACCGTGAAAATCTTTCGGTAAACTTCGTAAATCTTTCGAACGTTCTATGATCAGAGTTAGTAGCATAGCGGAAAAGTAAAACAGAAACAGAAAAACAATACACAAGGACACAGCAGGATTTATTTACTTGGTTCCCAACCCCCCAGGGTCAGTACGTCTAAGGCCTATGTACTCGGCGTGAGTCCACTATTGGTCTCCTTTCTGAAATTTCCGGAGGCGGAGAAAACCCGTCTTACAGTGTATAAGTACAAACAAAAGTATAGCAAAGTAAGTCCAGAATATTAAATGCAAACCGAACAACTAGGGTTTGAAACTCGGCCGATCTGGACCTCCGAAGTGCCGGCACTTCCTCCTGGAGCCTCCCGATCGTAGAGCCTCATCTTTAGCATGTTGTCGTCGGTCAGAATGCTCAGTATCACTTTCAGCAGTTGTGTTTGAAGCAGATGGGTCGAAGCCCCTTTTATAGCACTCCTGGGGGTGCCCCTAAAAACTCGGTCAAACCTTATCCCTGCGCTGACCTCGCCGCAGCTGATAAAATCTCTGACCAGGGCACCCCGACCTTCTGGGCACCCTCGTGAAGGCTTATCTGTGTTTCGAACTCAAGACAGCAAATACAACTTTCAACTTGGGCGCCCCGGACCTTCCGGGCGCCCTCATAGGAGCCTATTCTGCTTATCACCCGAAACTGCACTTCTCTTCTTTGTCTTGGGCGCCCTGACCATTCTGGGCGCCCCATCATGCCTTTTAACCCATTACTGGGTTTTATGCACTGCTCAGGGCGCCCCCAACAGTGGGGGCGCCTGGATGAGCTATTTTCCAGTTTTTCGCTTGCTTTGTCTCCGGTTCATGGTACATACAAGATACACAAACACAAAGCACATATACATACAATATTAAGCTTAAGGACTTGGTTCTGACTTCGGATTTCCACAAAATCCTAGGTCGAACCGACGCAAGTTCCCACCCCCGAGAACGCGCCTTTCACCTACTCCTTTCAGGAGACGGTTGCCACCCAGTCATTCGGGTGGACTTTTGCTTAGCTTCCGATACTTCCGGAGCTCGAGACGCCCGAACCCTGACCCGTCTCTACTTTTGTCCTTAGTCATCGCTCAGCTATGTTGCTCAGTCCCTCGGACCAAGACTTCATGCCCAAACCTAGGTCCAGGACTTAGGTGCCCAACCCTCGGCCAGGTCTTCGTGCCCAATTCCCCGAACCAGGACTTCGGTGCCCAACCCTCGGCCAGGTCTTCTTGCCCAGTCCTCGACCAGACTTAGTGCCCACCTTCCGAGCAGGTCTTAGTGCCCAGCTTCACTCACCAGGTCTTAGTGCCTAGGTTAACTAGGATTTTCTTCCACTTAGGTTACTCCTCCTTTGCTCCCCTTTGTTGTTCAATGTATCACTGACTTAAGTCTATTGTCAAACATTAAAACACTTAGAGGAGAACATCATTGATGCAACTTGCACCAACACTTATGCTTTTGGAGTTATCCATTTTAAATTTCTTTATTAACTCCTTAGCATATTTGAATTGATGAACATAATTTCCATCCCTAGTTTGTTTAATTTATAATCCTAAAAAGAAGTTGAGCTCACCAACTAAGCTTATTTCGAATTCGTTTTCCATTATTTTTACAAATTCTTTTAAGAAATTTGAGTTGGTGGATCCAAAAATTATGTCGTCAACATAGATTTGGGTAATGAAAATGTCTCTTTCTAAGGTCTTAACAAAAAGAGTTGAGTCAATTTGTCCTTGATTAAATTCCTTAGAAATGAGGTAGGTTGATAGACGTTCATACATGCCCTAGGTGTTTGTTTTAGTCCATACAGTGCCTTATTGAGTTTGTAAACGTGGTCAGGTTTTTCTAAGTCCTCAAAACTAGGAGGTTGTCCTACATAGACTTCTTCTCTAATAAACCCATTCAGAAAGGCTGACTTTACATCCATTTGGTAGAGTTTAAATCCTTTATGGGCTGCAAAGGCTAACAACATTCTAATGGACTCAAATCTGGCTACTGGGGCATAGGTTTCGTCATAGTCTAGCCCTTCGACTTGACTGAACCCTTTAGCTACTATGTGGGCTTTATTTCTAACTATTTCCCCTTGGTCATTTAGCTTATTCCTAAACACCCACTTAGTGTCAATAATGAATTTGCCCTCAGGTTTAGGTACTAGTTCCCAAACTTGGTTCCTTTCAAATTGGGCTAACTCCTCTTGCATTGCTATGATCCAATCAGGATCAGGTAAGGCTTTCTCTATAGTCTTAGGTTCAATTTTTGAAATCAGGGCGATCTGACTAAGATTTCTATAGGAAGACCTAGTTCTGACTCCTAAGGTTGGATCACCCACAATTTGATCAGTTGGGTGACTGAGTCTGGGTTTCTTGGTTCTTCTAGAACTTGGTTCAGCCTCAGGTCCGGTTGGACGGTTCGGTTCAGTATTTGGTTCAACTACTTGGGTTGGTTCAATTATTGGTTCAATTGACTCAGTAGTTGGTTCAATAGTCAGTTCATTTAGAGGTTCAACTAGTGGTTCAATTGATGGGTCAATGATTTGTTCATTATCTTCCTGATCAACATTTGATGGATTCAGATTTGGATTATCAGCTTTTGAATTAGTTTCTTCATCAAATATTAAATTGGTTGTTTCTTTAATTTTGTTAATTTGTTTATTGTAGACCCTATAGGCCCTGCTTGTTGTTGAATATCCTAAAAATATTCCAGGGGTTGACTTAGACTGCAATTTCCCTAGGTAGTCCTTGGTGTTTAGGATATGGACTTTACACCCAAAAACTCTTAGGTAATGTAGGTTTGGAAGTCTATGGTAATATAATTCATAGGGAGTTTTATTATGTCGTTTGTTAATTAGGACCCTATTTTGGATATAGCAAGCCGTACTAATTGCTTCTGCTCAAAATTGGTTAGCTAGGCTGAATTCATTGAGCATAGTCCTAGCGACTTCCTTAGGGTTCTATTTTTCCGTTTTACTATCCATTTTGCTGTGGGGTTCTAGACATGAAAATTCGTGAATATACCCATTTATTCTACAAAATTCCTCGAACCTATGATTCTCAAACTCTCCCCCGTGATCACTCCTAAGTCTTTTGATTTTGGTATCATTTTGATTTTCAATTATCTTACAAAAATCAATAAACAAGTTTACGGTTTCATCCTTAGTCTTTAGGAACCTTACCCAAGTAAACCTAGAGTAATCATCGATAATTGCTAAGCAGTACCAGTTTTCGCTTAGTGACTTGGCTCCATGTGAATCAAATAGGTCAAGGTACAGGAGCTCAAGTGTGGTTTGAGTTAGGTCTGATTGAATTTGTTTGTGATTAGACCTGGTTTGTTTACCTTGGTTGCATGATTCACATATCATGTTTTCATGGTTCTTAATTTTTGGTATTCCTTTAATTAAACCAAGTTGGGTGATTTTTGAAATTAATCTTAGATTAGTGTGACCTAATCTCCTATGCCAGAGGTTTGATTCTTCTAACTGAGTTATGAAGCATTTAGGTACTAAGGGTAGGTTTATAGTGTAAACGTTATTTTTCCTAGTGCCCTTAAGCATGACTTCTGAGTCTTGTAAATTTCTAATCAGGCGGTCAGAGTTGGTAAAGGTAACTACATAACCAGTATCACATAATTGACTTATACTAAGCAAATTAAATTTAATGTTCTCAACCAAGAGTACCTTTTTAATTACAAAATCAGATTTGAGTTCAATGTTACCTGACCCAATGACTTTGAGTGTAGCATTGTTGCCAAATGCTACTGAGCCTAGGTTCTTGAACTTGAGTTTGGTGAATTTCAATTTGTCTCCAGTCATGTGTCTGGAGCATCCGCTATCCAACATCCATTGGTCCAAATCTTTATGTTCCTACACATAAAGAATTTGTTGATTTGGATCCAATTAGAATTAAGGATAACTTAAATTGACTTTCACAACCTAGTTTGTCTCACCCAATCTAGAGTTATCAATCATGTTAACCTTATGGGTTTTGTAGGACAAGTTTTAATAGAAGTAACGATTTTATTTTGAGAAAAATGATTAATTTTGAAAAGTTGAATTAATTTTGAAAACCAGTTCAATTGAATTTTAATATTTAAAAAGTGGTTGAATCTAAGATTAATTGAAATTTGTGTTAGATTCAAATCTGACAATAGTAAAGTGAATTTGGTTTTCAATAATCGGCTTCCAGGTCTTGGCGAGGCACTAGGCCTTCTTTGGCCGTAGCCTTATTGGATCATCAACCCTTTCCTTGACAAAGCCTTTTATTGAAAATCCATTTTCAAGTTACTCATTGAAAGATTTTGGTCTAACTAGTTTGGGTTTTGGATCGGTAGGTTCGGCTAGTTCCACCATAAAGGTTTCCCTAACGTACTATCATCTCACCTCTACCTAATACTATGTTGTTCAAATTTCAGTTAATCGTTTTAGTCCTTAGTCTAACCAGTCCTAGGTCTAAGCATGGTAATTTGCAGAAAAAAATAAACAATCAAGCATGCAATTCAAATTAAGAAAAGAATTTATCTAACTATAAAAATTATTTTTAAGTTGGCTCCCCCTGGACTAAAGCCATGATAATGGTTCGGCAAGATATGAATCTTGCCCTTGGGGATCCAATACTGGTTTGGTCCAGCTTGGTTGATCAAGCATAGTTTTGGTACCCATGCTTGAATTTTAGGTCTGGATTGGTTCAATACAGCATAGTATGACCTTTGTCTCGACTTGGTTCGATACCCTAACCCGGATCGATTTAGAACAGACTTCTGTTTTCCAAGGATCATGTCAAGACCCTTGAAACCCGAAGTGAATCGTTCTAAAGCCGCTCTAAGGTCCTTGACTTGAGTTTTCAAGGAGGAGTTCTCTTTCTCAAGTTTTTCAACTTGAGTAGAGGTTCCTTCTTGAACCATCTCGGTCAAAGATCTAGAGTCAGCTTCCTCTTTCAGGAGTTTTACTTCCTGTCGGAGGGACTCGACTCGGATTTTGGCTTTCGCCAAGTTACGAGATAAATATTCAATTAATTCTGATAATTAAACTTTAGAATAACCACTTACAGTTATTTTGCCGTTCTCCGAAATGATGAGCCTTCCGTCGTCCGTCTCCGATTCCGATCCGGTGTCGATGTCTTCCGAAGCGGTCAAAGCGAGAAGGTTTGATTGTGGGGCCTCTTCTTCTTCTTCGGAGGAAGACTCGTCCCACGTGGCTTGAAGAGCCTTCTTTCTTCGAGTCTTCTTAGCTTCTTTTAGATTAAGGCACTCCGATTTGTAGTGTCCCTTCTTGTTGCATTCGTAGCATGTCACATTTGATTTGGTCTTTGATGTTGAGGGTTCAGCTGGATCTTCCTTCTTTTGGCTAGCTTTTCTTCTGTTGGTCTGATGCTTCAGTTCCTTGTAGTAGTCCCGGGCTAGCCAAACCAGCTTGGGTCGATCCCCTTCACTGTCTTCTGAGTCTGAGTCTGAGTTAGACTCGGGTGCAGGTTGAGGCTTTTTCTTGGTCACCTTTCCTTGGGGTTTTCCTGCAAGAAAAGCGATACCTTTCTCGGACAATGTGCAGTTAGTCTGCTCGTGTAATTCCATTTCTAAAAATAATTCATCTAATTTAATTTTAGAAAGATCCCTAGAAACTTTGTAAGCATCTACCATAGATGCCCACAGAGTATTTCTTGGGAAAGCGTTTAGGGTATACCTGATAAGGTCATGGTTTTCTACCTTGTGATCGATTGTGTGCAGTCCGTTCATCAGCTCCTGGATTCTGGCGTGGAGCTGGGCTGCTGATTCGCCTTCGTTCATTTTGATTGTGTATAATTTGTTCAGTGGTAGGTCCCTTTTGCTGATTCTGGTGTCGGAGGTACATTCGTGCAACTCGATCAGCTTACTCCAGAGTTCTTTCGCACTGTTGAAGGGTCCCACCCGGTTCAGTTCTTCTTTGGTTAATCCGCACTGCAGCGTCTGGGTTGCTTTTGCATCAGCCTCGATCTTTTTCTTCAGCGAGGCATCCCATTCCGTGTAGTGCTGTGCTACTCCTTCAGCATTTTTGGGGATTTCCAGGCCAGATTGGATAATAATCCACATGTCCACCTGAGTTTTCAGGTGGACTTCCATCCGACTCTTCCAGTATGAGAAGTCTTCTCCATTGAAGAGTGGTGGTTTGGCTGTGCTGAAACCCTTTTGCATGGCCATTTATAATTTCTGAAAAAAACAAGGAAATTCTGTCCCAAGACTTGGTCTTGGATTAGTAGTGCGGGAATAAAATAATTGAGAAAAAGCGATCGAGTGGCGTTGCACCAACCTCGATTAACGAGAAAAAATTCGGAAAAAGAAATTAAAATTTTTCGTAAAAATCCGAAAAACTCTCAAATTGGTGGTTGCACCAAATTTGAGCCACCCGCTCTGATACCACTTGTTGGATCGAGGAAAACGATAGAGGGGGGGGTGAATATCGTTAAAATTTTTTCAGATAAAACAAAGAGCAAATACGCAGCGGAAAGAAATTAAATGCACGAGAACACAAGTCTATTTTTTACTTGGTTCGGAGTCGCGGTCGGCTCCTACTCCAAGGCCCACGGTCCTTGACCGTTTACTTTGGGCAATACTATAATTGCACAAAAAGGGTTTACAAGTTGAGTACAGGAATATTTCAGGAATTTAAAATAGCTACACTTTTCGTTACCGACGCCCGATGTGGATCGTATTTCGGAGCAGAGGGTCATCGTCGGCGTTGGAATCTCGAAGTCGGAGTTTGTCGGGGCGTAGCGCTTGAACGAAAAGCTTTGGAGCGTTGAGAAATTGTGTTATTGAAGCCTTGGGGTCGAGCCCCTTTTATAGTGCTCATACGGGCGCCTGACAGCTTGGGGGCGCCTGACACGTGCCCTCCGATCTGCGAATCCTTATCCGGGGCTCGGTCAGCGCTTATCCTCCCCACTTGGGTGCCTGATCCGGCTTGGTCCAGAGGCTTCGCAGCTATGTTTTGGGTTTTGCCTTCACTCTTGGGTGCCTGTATCCTCACGGGCGCCTGTCTCCATTCGGGCGCCTAGGCCCAGTGAAGCACCTTCACTTGCAGACGATCAGTCCTTTGACCCTGCAACTTAGGTTATTCCCAACAACATAATAAGCAATAGTTACAGCCGTAGCTGTCTTAGTTCTGACTTTGGGTCTCCCAAATGGAACCCTAGGTCGAACCGACGCCTACTGTTCCCTCGACGGGGAACACGTCCTCACCTACTCCTCTCAGGAGAGTTTACCTTTTGCCAACCGGCTCCTCCGGTTAGACTTTTGTCCGATCCCCCTGACCAGGTCTTCGTGCTCAACTTCCGGTCAGGTCTTCGGTGCCCAGCCCCTCGCCAGGACTTCGTGCCCAGTCCTCGACCAGGACTTCTTTGCCCGACTTCCGGTCAGGTCTTCTTGCCCAGTCCTTGACCAGGACTTCTTTGCCCAGCCCTTTGCCAGGACTTCTAGCCTAGTGTACCTAGGACTTCTTCCTGCACACTCAGTGAACAAGTTAGAACACAATAACATCTTAACTTCTGAACCCTTTGCCATTATCAAAACTCAGGTTTGACTTAGGTGCTGCCTGCACCAACACAGTAGTCCCGAGCAGTAAACGGATGTCTCTCGACGAGGAAGTGTTAGATCGATGTAGCTTGCTAGAGGGGGGGGGTGAATAGCATTTTTCGATTCATTCTTCCTACAAGGTTAGTTGCGCAAGCGGAATATACTAAAATAAAACTAACTAAACTAAAACAAGGAAGAAACACACCGATGTACGTGGTTCAGAGATGATACTCCTGCTCCACGGCTGCCCGTAAGGTGGGTTATCCCTAATCCGTCGGTGGATAATTCCCCGGAGCACCTCCGGCTAGATCACGTAGCTCCTTGTGGGTGGAGAAACCTCTCCCCAACTCTTGGACACTACCTGAGATCACAAGGCTACTAACTCACTCTAACCAAGCAAGTTTCGCCAGAGAACAGTAGCCTTAAACGAGCTCCTTTAAATAGAGCTCGAGTAGTAAATGGCCGCTGCCAGTCGACTGCCCCCAGTGCAGTCGATTGGTCCCACTCAGATTTGATCGATATAGTCAACGTTTGAATCCCCAGCCATTACTAGTCGATTGCTCCTTGAGCAGTCGACTGGTCCCCTTCTAAGCCTAGGGTTTTCTTCCCGAGTTCATTTCTCTTCGCACTCAAACCCTCCCGGCTTAGTTCCTGAGTACAAACACTCACACTCGGACCCTCACGACCTAGTCGACTCTTCAATCCGCAGTCTCGATCTATTGCCTTCACGCCCTCTTCGTCTTCGACTCCCGTCCCTCGGATGCGCACACAAGCCTCCAGCTTGCCTCCATGCCATCTTTCACGCATGTCTCGAAGTCCGCATCCCTCGGCTTATCGTTTCTGCCCATGGTCCCTCGGATGCGCACACAAGCCTCCAGCTTGCCGCCATGCCACCCTTCACCTGAAGACATCCAACCAAGTCTATGTGTACCTGTACACTCACATACACATATTAGTCCAACAACAAACCCTAACTTAACCATATTGATGACACACATCAAAACCTTGATCCTCCATATCATACCCGGGCTGATTGCCCCAACAATCTCCTCCTTTTTGATGTGTGACAATATGCTTAAGTTAGGTAAACAAAAACACAATAGCAATAGCAATTGAAAATTAAAGCATAACAAACAAGAGGCAACCTCCCCCTTAACCTATGTTTTCTCCCAATTTTCAATTCTCACAACACCAAGTTAAGTTCTACCCAACTTAACATCATAACACCAAGTTAAGTTCTACCCAACTTAACCAAACTTAACACCACACTTTTTCCCATGTCAAGTTAAACCTAACTTAACACCCAAGTTCTCCTCCTTTGACACCATTAAAAAGATTGCCCCAAGCAACCCTACCCCTGGTGCCAAATAGAACTCAACCAATTTCTAAAAAAACCCTCAGAAATCACTGAAACTCATTCTGCCTGAGACATCAGTCGACTGCCCCCAGGGCAGTCGACTGATACTGTAAATTTTAAATTTCCAGCCCCCAATTCAGAAATGCGTAGAAAATTCTACAAAATTCCAAAAAATATGAAATTTTGCAAGCACACTTGTTAGGATATACTCTACCCTAGAAAAATATAGTTTCATGAAAAATATCAAATGTGCTTGACTTTTGGTACAAACTCGAATTTTCTCAAAATTTGGCATTTTGTATCAACTTTTAAGCCTCTACATGATTCCATGTGTTTGTCCAAACCATCCATCTTAATATTCCACATAGAATTGCCATCAATTCTTCCCTTTTTCTTATGTATTCGCAATATGATATAAACCTCCCCCTATTTATCTCTTAACCCTAGAGACATACACATCATCCTTCCTTAAACTATTAGTAGGAGCCCTAGAGCTAATTATGTGATGATTGACTAGGGACTTTTTGTATCATATTCTATCATTAATAAAGTCATGTTTGGTTATTATACTTACTTTGTATTTGTGCCAAATAACTAAGTATAATAATGTCCTTGGGTAGTAGGTTCTTATCTACATTATATCGATTGGTTGAATCGATAGTGAGATAATGTAGAGAACACTACACTAAACTATTCCTAGTCAAGTATTAATATTCAAGGACAATATCAATGCATGGAGACTAGCATGTAGGTTAACTGATGACTTGAGTTCACAAGTCATGGATATGTGATATTAAGTTGACACATAGGTATACATTCGAGAATGTGTACTGAATTGACCCGTCATGAGAAAGTTTCATAGATTGTCATATGAGTCTCATAAACTTTCTCATGTGACTATTAGTATGAATAGTCCTTAGACATGAAGTCACTATGGTTCCCTACATAAGGAGTTATGTATTTTGGTATCGTCAAACGTCATCCGTAACAGGGTGGACTATAAAGGCGATCACTGGGTATGTAATGAATTATGTGGAGGGATGTGAGTGATGTAGATGGGATCTATCCCTCCCATATGACGGGAGTGATATCTGTGGGCCCTTGATCGAGTAGGACTACTAAAACGCATGGTCTATGCCTCATTGGTCAATCTAGATATCGAGATAGAAAGACAAGGTCATACATTATCATAGTAACGGAGGTTTAGTCGGATCTCGACTTTTCTTGTTACTTGGGTAACAATGATGCATTGCTAGATGCCGCTCATTACTTATGTGTCTAAAGCGTTTAGGCACATTGCCAACGTTACGAGAACCTATTGGGTCACACACTAAGGACACGATGCTTCAGAGATTAATTGATCTTGGTTTGACTAAGATTTGATTCGAATTGGATTAATTGAGTTAGACTCAAGTGAATCCAATTAGATTATGGGATTGAGTCTAATTTGAGTTAGACTCATCTAGATTATACTCAACCACTTAATTATGGATAATATTCATTAAAGGGTTTAATAAAATATTATTTAAGAGGAAGGCTAAGAGACATTCTATTCATTAGATGAATAGAATATTAAGAGTCTCAAGGAATACCAAGAGGCTTGGTATTCATTGGGTTTTATTAGCATTAAGATGAGAGGAGCTCAAGGGACATAGACCCTTGCTATTCATTAGATGAGTATAAATACCCCCCCCCCCCCCCTTTGTCAAAGGCTAGAGGGTGCATCTCTCTTCCTCTTCTTTCTTCCTCCTTGTCCATAACTCCCTAGTGGAGGTTCTTGTGCTTTGTGAATCATCCCAAGTTGCTAGCACAACTAAGGTGGTTCATCTCCGAGGCATAGATCGTGTTCATGTGGATACGCATAGATGCATGGATACTTGAACGTGTAAGAGATCCGGCGAACCAAAGGACTGCGGGATAAGCGAAGAGCACGCGACAAAGGTATTCCTATAAGATAGGAATTGTAGATCACTTGGTATGAGTTTTTCTTTCGCATGGATCGCTCGAGGGATCTTATTTCCGCTGCGATTTTAAATATTTTTACCTATAGATCCCTACATAAACTCTATGATATCACCACAACCTTATTCCATACACTTACTATTATACCATGAATTAAAACCTTAAATGATGAGTATGAAAGTATAACTAAAGATTTTAATTCAAAGTCATATCTTATCATTTAATAGTACTTCATACATTTCAAAGAATATTCAAATCATGACATAAGAATAGCATGAAGTAACATGAAAGCATAACCACATATATTTCATTCATGACTTAAAAAGACACATAAAGAAAGTCATATGGGTCGTGGCCCCAAAATAGTTAAGGTTTTACAATTTCCAAATGAGTGTTTGAGAGATAAAATGTAACATCAACCAAGGCACTCTCAACACTAAGCTCATCAAATCAAGTCCAAGCTATTGCATGCCATCATCTGGAGGAGGAGGAGGAGGGGCCTGATATGTGAGATGCAGCTATCGTATCATATCGAGCATCTCGTCTTGCTGGCGCTTGAACCCCTGGCAAAACTGTGAGATGCCATGTACCTCCTCTTGAATGGTCTGCTGGAAGCCCACATGCTGCTACTAAAAACTATGGAAGTCCTCCCAGAGGCCATGAACCTCTGACCAAAGCTGGGAGAACTCCTCTCAGGTAACTCCATTAGCAGGCTCCTCATCTGAACTGGAGGACTCAGGACGCTGCCTCCACACAATCTCCCCTGTCTGCACTTTATCCCTGCCAAGGACAGCTGGCGTGTGTCAATCTGATCATAGTCCTTTGACAGGTGACAGACCTGACCGCTAGACGTACGAATACCTCGAGACTCGAAGAACTCAGTCAGGACATGATAGAATGACATGTAAATCTTCCCATTCACACTATGGGAGAAATGATAGATAGATGTAAACACATACAGGGAGATATCTATGTCTAGCCTCCTCTCTAATGCATACATCATTACCAAGTATGGTAGTCGAATCCTTGCCCGCCCCTTGGTGACAATGGGTAGTATGCATTCTATGACAATCTTGTACAAAACATGACTAAATGGACTCATATTTTTGGCATCAAAAATGCGCTCTGAAATATTACGATGTCATCCAAAATAATGCATGTGGATCTGATCAATGGTGACATCATGAAAAGAAAGAGGCTCATCAACTTTAGGAAAATATGTAACTACATTATTTGATGCCCTACATTCCAAAAACCTACCTAAAACAGATGGTGAGAAGGGAATGAGGACTCCAGCTACCATGGACTCATAAAGACTATTATTAGGATAAATGCATGAAAGATTCACGTAGAATTCTTTACATAGGTCTAGGTTAATGTCATGTTGGCAGTAAACTGACTGTGCTAACCCAAAATACATAACCATCTCGGCAATCTGGGGGTCTTCTCCTGAAAATAGGACCTATTTAGATATTGACAATTCATTAGCACGAATTCATTTTCGTCGAATCTCTTTCGACATTCCACGGATCGGAATCTAGACTCCCCCGAGTCCACCTGACCTTGTCGTGACAAACCCTCACGCTTTTGCCTCTTAGAAGCCAACCTAAAATGTGACATACCCATGCAAGTATACCAAATCACCCCACAAAGGAAGAAAACAAAGGAAAACATGCAAAATAGACACATTAGTCCTAAATCATGATTTAAATGGGAAAGATTGAACTGTACAAGGTGTTACCTTTTTCCCAATCGTTGCATGATGAAGTTGAGTGAAGATCGGCTTGAAAAGAGAAACTCTACGAACCCTAGGTGTAGATCGGAGATGGAGGAGGCTAGGAAAGAGTTTCTAGGTCATGGGAGAGCCTTAGAACAAGAGATGAGATCGGGGAGATGAAGTATTCGCAGGGGGTGGCACGCAAAACCCTAGGTTTTGGCCACCCCCGCGCAGTCTAATTCCTAATAAAACCCGCGTACCAATCGACTGTCCTCAGGGCAATCGACTGGGCAAAACAAACAGAATGTTTTTCAGGCGAGATCAATCAACTACCCCTGGGGCAGTTGGCTGCCAAAACAAACAGAAAGTTCCTTACTGAAATCAGTCGACTGCCCCCAGGGCAGTCGACTGATACATTAATTTCAGGTTTTCAGCCAAGGTTCAGAAATGTCTAATTAATTCCATTAATCTCCAAAAAATCTAAAATTTTGTGGAGATATTTGTGAAGCCTATGTCTACTTGGAAAAAATATATTTTCAAACAAAACTACTCCGGATCCCAAGATTGACATGAAATTCCATTTTTCCTAAATTGTATCATTGAAACCTTATCCAAAAGTCCTAATTTTGGCCTCTCCTTGATGTACCTTCCAATGCCTAATCATAATACATTTCTAGCACCAAGTTATATGACATTTACACATTAAAAACTAATTTTCTCCCAATATGATTCTATTTCCATCTTTCTCTCCTTAAATCTCCTTTTAGTGTGCCTATTCCCTAGGATTAAGACTAACCTTAGCCTTTTAAACCCTTTGGCACACTCCATAGCCCATCTAATCTCCTAGAAGAAATCCTCCTGAGATCCTTTGACCATGGATCCCATTTTGGCTCCTAGAGCTCTTCCTTGAGCTCCTAGCTCTAGTTACCTCCCTAGGTAACTCACTTACAATTGCAAGGCCATACCGGTGTTCCTCCAGTGCTTTTTGACCTTCGACTATCACTCTTTTAACTCTATACACTTTTTCCTTGGTCAAATCCTTCTTTTTCTTTTGAAATGGCTTTTCCTTACCATTTTTGACCTTTTCTTTATCATAAACATAAGGCATCCTTGAGTATGATATTTTACTAACATTTGTCTTCCTAGGGTGGTATCCTACGTTGGTGCAAGTTGCATCAGTGATGTCCTCCTCTAAGTGTTTCAATGTTTGACAATATGCTTAAGTCAGTGATACATTGAACAAGGGAAGGGTAGTCAAGAAAACTGGACCAAAGTGAACCAAAGTCCTAGTTAACCTAGGCACTAAGTCCTGGTTCTAAGAATTAGGCACTAAGACCTGGTGAGTAAAACTGGGCACTAAGACCTTGTGAGTGAAGCTGGGCACTAAGTCCTGGTTCGTGGAATTAGACACTAAGTCCTGGCCGAGGGTTGGGCACCGAAGACCTGGTTCGAGGAATTGGGCACGAAGTCCTGGCCGAGGGTTGGGCACCTAAGTCCTGGACTTAGGGTTTGGGCATGAAGTCTTGGTCTGAGGGATTGAGCAACTTAGCTGAGCGATGACTAAGGACATAAGTAGAGATGAGTCGAGGTTCGGACGTCTCGAGATCCGAGAGTATCGAAGGCTAAGTCCGAATGGACTGGATGACAACCGTCTCCTGAGAGGAGTAGGTTGAAGGCGCGTTCCCGAGGGTGGGAACTTGTGTCGGTTCGACCTAGGGTTTCGCAAAAATCCAAAGTCAGAACCATCTCGTTAAGGCTAAGATTGTGTGTATATTTGCTTTGTATTTGTGTATCTTACAGGTACCTAGAATGGAAGACAAAGCAGGAAAACAACACACAACGCAGCTGGAAGGCTGGCTACTAGGCGCCCCATTGAAGGAGGCGCCCTAAAGGAGCTAGGCGCCCCCATCAACTGGGGAGCCTCAGTGAAAGGAGGCAAACCAGGTCTTCATTCAGGCGCCCCCTATGTTACAGGCGCCCTAGTTGAAAGCTGTATCTGCTGCTACGAGTTTGAAGCAGAGATAAGCTTTGACCAAGTTCAATGAGGTGCCTGGGAGGTCCAGGGTGCCCTGGTCATGAGTCTTATCGGCTGCGGCGAGTTCGGCGCGGAGATAAACTTTGACCAAGCCCTTTAGGTGCCCCAGTCATCACAGGCACCCTAATGAAGGCTATAAAAGGGGCTTCGACCCCAAGGCTTGAAACACAACTTCTGAAACCATTCTAAGCTTCCCAAGTGACGACAAAGCGATAACGACGAAGCTCTGCGACTAGGAGGCTCCAGGAGGAAGTGCGCGGCACTTCGGAGGTCCAGATCGGCCGAGTTTCAATCCTGTTTGTTCGGTTTGAGTTTACGTTCTGCAGTTCAATTTATCTATCTTTTTGTTTGTAACTATTGCATTGTAAGACGGGTTTCTCCGCCTCTGGAAAGTCCGGAAATGAGACCATTAGTGGATCGGCGTTCCCGTGCATAGGCCTGGATGTACTGACCGTGGGGGGTTGGGAACCAAGTAAATCCTGTGTGCATTCTGAGTTGTGTTGTCTTTTATTTTTTCTGTTTTATTTTCCGCTGTGCTACTAACGCTTTGTTTAGAACGTATCTTGAAAGTATATGAAAGACGATTTCCGCGAAAGATTTGTTACGGTCGATATTCACCCCCCCTCTATTGACGGCACTGGTCCTACATCCTAGTCCCGGCCTATCACTTCTAAGGTGTTGATCATTTGACCTCATGCTTACTCCCTTGGATCCTATAATAAGTCTATTTAGGTTCTTTTCTAATTTATTAAGTTTTGCCCTCAAAACTTGATTTTCCTTCTCTAAATTCCTAACTTTAGTATCACCATTCCTATGTTGATCATTTCTAGATCTACCCATCTTTCTAGGCATGTGTCTCCCTTTCTTAGGGTTAATGCCTTGGTTTTTAAGTCTAGCAACCCTAGATTTATCATGAACCATAGAGTTTTTGGTATTTTGGCATGCAATGGTATTTATATTTCTATCATGATATTTAAAACTGAAAACACGCATAGACAAGCAATTATTAACATTTCTAGCATTGATGAAAGCATTTGAAGTATAAGTAGAGTTAGGGATTACCTCCCTTGCCCTTGTAGCTCCCCCTTGATGTGAGCTCCTTTTCCTTTCTTCTTTCTCCCACCTTCTTAAGTGCTCCATCTTCTTGAGCTCCCCTTTTCTTGGACATTGAGTGTGGTAATGTCCTAACTCCCCACAAGTGTAGCACCTAATGTGCTTCTTTTCTTTCTTTTCCCTACAACCCACATTAGATTTTAAATTAATGGACTTGGGTTTAGGGATTACCTCCTTCTTACCTAATGGATACTTGTTCTTGTAGTGCCCCTTCTTGTTGCATCCAAAGCATACGATATGCTCTTTTGATTTTGCGTTGGTGGAGATTGGAGCTTTTTCTTGCTCTTGTATGGATGAGGGTATCTCCTCCCCCTCAATTCTTGAATTTGACACCTCCTCTTCTTCTCTTGATAAGGTAGAAGATTTTTCACTTAATTGTGCCTCTTCACTTGATGAGGTTGACAATTCTTCTTCCTTTTGGTCTTCTTGGATCGTGGAGCTTATTACTTTGGGATCTTCCATTGTTTGAACTTGTGTAGGGTTCTCATGATATTTTTCTAGCTTATTCCATAACTCATATGCACTATTATGTTTCCCTACACCACTCAACACATTATTAGGCAAAATATTTACTAAAATACCAATTACCTTCTCATTTTCCCTAGCTTGCTCTTGTTGTTCCTTAGTCCAATATCTAGGGCGAAGCTTCTTCCCGTGCTTGTCTCTTGGAATTTCAAAGGGCTCTTCTAGCACCATTATGCATACCCACTCCATTCGAAACCAAGTCTTCATCCTTGCCCTCTAATAGTCGAAATCTTCATGGTCATAGGAGGGTGGTGTGTTGACATCATCCCCTAGCTTGTTCTCCATCATTTTCCCCTCTAGCTTTCTTGCTCCCTCGGCGGTCAGTCCGTAGATGAGCGCACCAAGCTCTGATACCACTTGTTAGATCGATGTAGCTTGCTATAGGGGGGTGGGGTGAATAGCACTTTTCGATTCGTTCTTCCTACAAGGTTAGTTGCGCAAGCGGAATATACTAAAATAAAACTAAACTAAACTAAAACATGGAAGAAACACACCGATGTACGTGATTCGGAGATGATACTCCTACTCCACGGCTGCCCGTTAGGTGGGCGATCCCTAATCCGTCGGTGGATGATTCCCCGGAGCACCTCCGGCTAGATCACGTAGCTCCTTGTGGGTGGAGAAACCTCTCCACAACTCTTGGACACTACCTGAGATCACAAGGCTACTAACTCACTCTAACCAAGCAAGTTTCGCCAGAGAACAGTAGCCTTAAACGAGCTCCTTTAAATAGAGCTCGAGTAGTAAATGGCTGCTGCCAGTCAACTGCCCCCAGGGCAGTCGATTGGTCCCACTCAGATTTGATCGATATAGCCAACGTTTGAATCCCCAGCCATTACTAGTCGATTTCTCCTTGAGTAGTCGACTGGTCCCCTTCTAAGCCTAGGGTTTCCTTCCCGAGTTCATTTCTCTTCGCACTCAAACCCTCCCGGCTTAGTTCCTGAGTACAAACACTCACACTCGGACCCTCATGACCTAGTTGACTCTTCAATTCGCAGTCTCGATCTATTGCCTTCACGCCCTCTTCGTCTTCGGCTCCCGTCCCTCGGATGCGCACACAAGCCTCCAGCTTGCCTCCATGACATCCTTCACGCATGCCTCGAAGTCCGCATCCCTCGGCTCATCGTTTCTGCCCATGGTCCCTCGGATGCGCACACAAGCCTCCAGCTTGCCTCCATGCCACCCTTCACCTGAAGACATCCAACCAAGTCTATGTGTACCTGTACACCTGTACACTCACATACACATATTAGTCCAATAACAAACCCTAACTTAACCATATTGACCACACACATCAAAACCATGATCCTCCAGATCATACCCGGGCCGATTGCCCCAACAGGAAGTTGCTAAGGCTTGCGCAGCGCAGTTTCCTTGAAATAGATTTGTTCTCCTCCGGCGGTGCTTCGAGGCTTAGATGGACGTTTGTCTCTCAGGATACAACAGCCGAACCACGGGCACAACAGAGCACTCGTTGCTCGTGGCGAACTGAGGAAGTACCCGAACACAATCAAAGGAGGTCGGGAACGAGGTGAAGTGGAAGAGAATCTCTTTTTCTTTGTGTGTCTTTTGCTCTTGGTCATAACCTCTTTATATAGGCTCAGACCCCCGTAGTATTCAATGACCGAATTAACGTCATTTACTACCATTTAACCGGCCAGATCCAAACGTCAAGGGGTTACTGATCTTGCATTAATTAAAATTAATGCATCAGTTACATTTGAGCATAAATTTGGCAAAATGTTGGTTCATCTGCTTGGACAAATTTTGCCCCGACCGGTCGGACATTCGACGTGCGCAGGTCGTGCATGCACACGAGTTCACTTGGTTCAGTACAAATCCGGGTCTTGGATTTGCACCCCCTCCCTACGCACCCACGCGTGAGAGAGAGCCTCTCCCCTATCATTTGTTCACAACTATCATACTTGTGAAACAATATATACCAATATTTATGCCTTGAGACTCCCAATGTAGGACTAAAGTCTCATTCATAATGGAGCCTCTTTATTCTCCTCCTCACTTTCTATTCACTATAAAGTCTCAATGTGGGACTAAAGTCCCACCACCTCTCTTTCCATTCACACTATATATCCAACAAAAATTTGCAACAAAAAATATTTCGTTACAGAATCCCAATTATTACCCCCATTTTCCCTAGATTTGGAATCGTCGGGCGCTTCTCCTTCTCCTCTCCTCCTCTTTGATTGCGTTGTTGCCTCGGCGAATCTCGCTGCTTTTCCTTCTCTCTTTGCTTGCAGTGTTACCTTGCTTCTGGTTACTTTTGGTAGTTTTCTCTCCCTCCTCTTTTCTTCTCTTTCCCGTTCCTCTCCTTCTTCTTGCTTGCGCAAGTGGACCTTTGCCGGCTATGCCTGGCCACCGCCGTCCCTGGCCTTGGCTCCGGATGACCCTACCCTGGGTTGTGGCCGGTCCTACCCTGCCTGCAGTTGAGCCTGCCCTGCCCGCAACCAGGGCCAAGCCACGGGCCGACCCTATCCCTGGCCATGGTCACGGCCGACCCTTGCCCTGGTTAGGAAATGAAAAAAAATTGATCCTTTTTTGATCTGGTTTAATGCAAAGGAAAAGTAAAAAATTGAAAAAAGTTATGTCTAGTTGGTTGGGAATTTTTTCCTTTCTAATTTTGTAAAATCAATTAAGTAAACAAGACTAATGTTTACTACTTTTCATATATATTCTCTTATATTTGTACATTTGCTAAAAATGTACAAGGTGTACAAAAACACTGCAAGTCTCTCTTTACATCTTCTAAACTAAGTTAGAAATGTGTAAAAATCCTAGCTCTTGAATTTTTTTTGTGAAGTTTTTATGTGACGCTTGATCTAAAGCATTAAACATGCCTATTTATGTTTATTTTGTCATGGATGATAATATATGAAACCTTCAATCTTATTGATTTTTTGTATTTCATTTAATTGAAGATTTAATATCACCGCCCATGTTTCTTTGTATTTTTATTTGTTATTATAATATCTTATTGTAATATTATTTCTATAGGTCTATATTAGGTGTATTTGGAGATACATTCATCTTCGTTGACCTTTGTTAGGTCTATCTTTACATGTTATTTTAATAATGATAGGATAAGTGTATTATCAAATATATTAATTTTATTTGTTATTTTTTCTAGCTAATTTTTTAATGTGAATTTAATACATAATGACCATTATGGTACCCTATTTTAAATAGACAAAATGTAGAATGAAAGAAGTGAGATGTATAATAAAAATTTACTAAACCGTCGGAGCTTAACTGATGAATTTATGATCGGATTGCGACAATTTATAATTTTTGCTTCTAGTAATGTTCGGTACATGGATGACCATAAGATAAGGTGTCTGTGCAGAAAATGTCACAATGAAAAATTTTTTCTACACGATAAAGTTGAAGAACATCTATGTAAATTTAGTTTTACACCAAATTATTATAATTGGACATGTCATAGTGAACCATTCATAGCTGGTGAGAATGTTGAACAAAACATACAAGTTTCAGTTAGTGGCAATCACAGTTATTATAATAAGTTAAATCCATATCAGAGGATGATAATTGATGTAGTAGGTTATAATTTCATTCCCGATCCTCATGGTGCAAGTTCTGTTGGTGTAGAGTCCATCAGTTATGAATAGTCAACCTCTAGTGTTTCGATGTTTGACAATATCCTAAGGTCTAGTTAAAGTGACAATATACTAAGGTCTAGTCAAAGTGACAAAAGGGTTAGCCAAACAAGACCTGATGTTTGGTAAGGTAACCAAGGTTTGATTAGTTTGACAAAGGGTTAGCCAAACAGGACCTGCTGTTTGGCAGTAACAATATACTAAGGTCGAGTTAAAGTGATCAAGGGTTAAACCAAACAGGACCTTATGTTTGGTAGGGTAAACCCAGGTTTGATTAGTTTGACAAAGGGTTAGCCAAACAAGATCTGATGTTTGGTAGAGTAAATAAAACCCAGGGTTGGTCAGTTTGACCAAGGGATTAAACCAAACTAAACTTGAGGTTTGGGATTATACTTACCTGAAGGTTGGAAGAAGTCTAGTCAGGATTAAGATGACTAGCAAAGAAGTGATTATGATGGAAGGAATCCTACTGAGTGAAACTAGGTGGAAGAAATCCTAGTGAGTGAAGCTAGGTGGAAGAAATCCTGGTGAGTGAAGCTAGGTGGACGAAGTCCTGGTGAGTGAAGCTGGGCATGAAGTCCTGGTCCGAGATCGGGCAACGGAGTCTTAGCCGAGCGAGGACTACGGACAGAAGTAGAGACGGGTTGAGATCGGACGTCTCAAGATCCGAGAGTCTCGGTGGTCGAGCACAAAGTCCTGGTCGAGGATTGGGCAAAAGACTTAGCCGAGTGGGGATAGCGGACAGAAGTAGAGACGGGTCATGATCGAGCGTCTCGAGATCGGGGTTCTCAGAGGCTGAGCAAAAGTCCAACCGGAAGTCCCGGTTGGCAAAGGTAACTTCTCCATGGTGGAGTAGGTGAGGATGCGTTCCCCGGGAAAGGGAACAGTAGGCGTCAGTTCGACCTAGGGTTTCGAGTGAAATCCAAAGTCAGAACCAATAAACTAAGGCTTAAGATTATGTGTTTTGTCTTGTGTTTGTTGTCTTGCAAGTACCTAGAGCTAGAGGCAAGATAGGAGAGCAAACACAGGAAAAACTGGACCTGGGAAGAAGCTTCCTGGGTGCCTGATATGAATTAGGCGACCAGTATGGGTGGGCGCCTGGTTAAGGGTGGCCCTTCCCAAGCGCCTGGTAACCTAGACGCCTGAGGCTTCCCAGGCACCTGGGAATGGAAGTTTATCCCTGCGCGAGTTTTGCTGCTATGGATGAAGTTTTGACCCATTGTTAGGCGCCCCAGAGGCTTATCAAGCGCCCTAGAGCATAGTATAAATAGGGTTCGACCCCTCACTTCAAGCAATCAAGTTTTTCATCTGCTAAGTGATTCTGTGTGAAGCAAAAGCACTACGACGAATCTCTACGACCAAGGAGGCTCCAGGAAGAAGTGTGTGACACTTCAGACTTCCAGAGTTGGCCGAGATTTTGTTTGGTTTGCTTTTATTTATGAGCTATATTTATTTATCATTTTGTGATTGTAATCAGACTGTAAGACGGGTATTCTCCGCCTCCAAAAATTCTGAAAAGGAGACCAATAGTGGACTCACGCCGAGTACATAGGCCTTGGACGTACTGGCCCTGGGGGATTGGGAACCAAGTAAATAAATCCCGCGTGTTTGCTGTCTTTCTATTTTCTTTATTTTATTTTATATTCCGCTATGTACTAACTTTGATAGAAAGATGATCGAAGGACAAAGTTTCGACAAATAAGTTTGAGTCGATATTCACCCCCCCTCTATTGACCGACACCGATCCCACAAGTTCTAGCTATCCTCCATCAGTAGAACAAATGTTTACTACTTATACATCACCATTGGAGGATCCGGATGAGGTACCACCTGGTGACGAAACATATCTTCAATTTCAAAATGTGTTGGGTACTGCTGATGAACCATTATGGGTTGGTTGTGACGGTCATACTATTATCTGCCATAGCAAGATTGTTGAATGTCAAGGCAGAACATAATGTGTCGCCAAATTGCTTTAATGATTTTGTTCAAGTTATTGAAGAGTTTTTACCACATGATCACATACTTCCCAATGATTTTTATAGTATGAAAAAACTTGTGAATAAATTAGGTCTTCCAGTGGAAAGAATTGATGTTTGTAGAGATGGTTACATGCTATATTAGGGACATGATGATGAAACATATGTTTGTAAATTCTATAATCAAGCTAGGTATAAGAGCACCACACGGAGTCAACAAAGACGTAAATCATATAGTCAGTTGTTTTATTTGCCTTTAACTCCAAGGTTACAAAGGCTTTATGCATCTAAGGCAACTGTTGAACATATAACTTGGCATGCAAATCATCAAACAGAAGAGCGGTTAATGTGTCATCCATCAAATGGAGAGGCATGGAAAAATTTTGATAGAACATATCCAAAATTTGCAATGGAGGCTCGAAATATTAGATAGGGGCTTTGCGTAAATAGATTTGCTCCATTTGGGAAATCAAGATGAAATAATTTATGTCGGACAGTTATTTTAACTCCATATAATCTTCCACTTGGGATGTGCATGAAAACACTATATATTTTTAACATTGGTTGTGCTTGACATTAAAAATTCAAAGAAGTTAATAGATATTTATATGCAACCACTGATTGTGGAATTGAAACAATTTTGGGTACTTGAAGGTTTTCCTACCTACGATGTTCATACAAATCAGACTTTTGTGTTGAAGGCAACTCTTCTTTGGATAATAAATGACTTTCTTGCTTATGGTATGCTTTCAGGTTTGAGTATTGTTGGGATCTTAGGATGCCCAATATGTATGGAGAGATCAAAGTCAATCAGATTAAAACATGGGAAGAAAGCTAGTTATTTTGATTGTCATGGATAATTTTTACCACTAGCTCATAATTTTAGAAGGAATAAAAATAAATTCACTAAGAATAGAATTGAAGAACACCTCCACCATTGAGATTAACAAACGAACAGATTTGGTACCGTGTGGTTAACTTTCCATCTGTTATTGAAGAACCATATGGTATAACATATAAGTATGGAAGTACACATAAATGGACTAAAAAGAGTATATTTTGGGATTTACCATATTGGTTTAGTCTTATGTTTCATCATAATCCCGATATAATGCATATTGAAAAGAATATTTTTGATAATCTGATTACAGTGATGTATATCAATGGAAAAATCAAAGACAATTTTAATGTAAGAAAAGATATGCAGCTCATTTGTAATAGAATTACTTTTGATTTTGATGAAAATAGTAGGGGACCAAAGCTAAAGGCAATTTATTGATTGAATAAGGCTCAGAAAGGTGTTGTTCATGAATGGTTAAAATCACTAAAATTTTTAGATGGTTATGTCTCTAATCTTGGAAGATGTGTGGATATGAAGGAATGCAAATTGAGTGGTTTGAAAAGTCATAATTGTCATATATTCATGCAGAGGCTCATTCCTATTGTTTTTAAAGAACTATTACCAAATTTTGTATGGGATGCCATTATGGAGTTAAGTATTTTCTTAGATAATATTTGCTCAACAGTTTTGAAACATTCACACATGGAGACGTTAGAGAGAGAGACATTCCGATAATTATGTGTAATTAATTGGAAATGATATTTCCATCGTCATTTTTTGTTTCAATGGAACATCTTTTGGTTCACTTGCCATATGAGGTAAAAGTTGGAGGACCTGCCCATTTCTGATGAATGTACCCATTTGAAAGGTAAATTTTTCATCTTTTATACTTTAACTATCTGATTGCATCAAAATTTATTCATCTTAATATATATAATATATCTAATACAATTTATTTTATTACCAACAGATTCTTATATCATTTGAAGAAAATAGTGAAAAATAAAGTACGAGTTGAAGTCTCTATTATTAATGCATATATTGTCGAAGAAGTAACAACTTTTGCATCATATTACTTTGAGCCTCATATGCATAGTAAACAACAAAGACCAGGAAGAAATGATGAGAGAACTATTGATCCTAATTTGAACACTTTTTCAATTTTTAACTATCTTGGCGACCAAGTAAACCATGTAAGTAGAGATATTTAACTGACCAAGAATGACAGACATCCCAGACATATATTTTATTAAATTGTCCAGAAGTATCATCATATTACGAGTTAGTATATATTTTTTATATTTCTTATATTAATTATAACTTTTAAAGTTCTAATTTGGGTTTTTGTTAGGATTTTCGAAAATTTATATTCTAAATTGTTGCTAGAAGAGTTCGATTGCTTAGTTTAAGAAGAGTTTGCGCCATGGTTCAAATCATATGTAAGTAGACAATTTCAAATTTGTTTACACATATGAAAATTTTACAAAATTTTATATTTTAATTTAGGTTTATGCTAATCAAGCGCACCTTGAACATGATTTATTAATCCATTTGTCATGGGGTCCAAAAGCATTAGTACGCACTTGGTCGACATATTTTTTATAAATAAATATACTTTTCATTCTGAAGAATATGGAAAGGGCAACACTATAATGAATAGTAGAGTTTGTGTTAAGTCATCCAATAATGGTGATGCAAGCAATTATTTTTATGGTTTGCTGGATGAAATTATAGAGATAGAATATCTAGGCCCAGAAATGCGAGTGATTCTATTTATGTGTCATTGTTTGACCCTATCAAAGGGATGAAGGTGCATCCATGGTATAATTTGGTTGAAATCAATCATAAGACATTGTACAAAAAATATGAACCATTTGTCTTTGTTGGACCTTGGATGGCTAGAGAGGGGGGGGGGGAGTGAATAGCCAGACACACAAATTTTTCGTCTCTTTGAAACTTTCTTTCTGCGATCAAAGTTAGCAGTGCAAACAAAACACAGAAAGAACTAAACAGAGCAAACCAGTCGCTAACACGGAGGGTTTACAAGGTTCGTGGATAACTTGCCCCTACTCCTTGGCGTGCCGGTGAGGTGGGTGATCCCTTGATCGTCGGCAGATCAAGCCCCGGAACTCCGGATATAAAAGCCTCATTCTCGGTGGAGAAATCTCTCCACAATCGTCTCAAGATGATTACAGTTAAGCGTAGAGACACGAGAAGAATACTCACAAAGATGTAGCAAGAACGCTCAAGCACGAAGACTATACAGAGAGCTCAAAACAACCCAGAAAAAAACTTCTCTACTTTTTCTGTCTGTTGTCTTTTGCTCCTCTGCTTCCCAACTTCTTCTTAAGCGTCTGCTCACTGGCGCGTCTGCAACCTCTGTCACCAACCCACTGACCTCGCTCAGTCCACTGAACCCTCTTCAGCCGAGCCTCAGGCCAGTCGTCAGCTTCGCCAGCCAGTTGCCAACCCGCTCCAGAAGTCGTTGAAACCTGCGAAGGGAAAACGGACAAACCTGACCGAAGCGAAAGTCGCCACTTAACCCTCCTTGGTTTGAGTCATCCCTATCTCACCTGCACACTTATCAGATGATTAGCAAAGCATATCAAAAGGAATCAGCAGAGAAACATAAGTGATCAGAGTGATTCAGAGCGATCTGACAACGTTTTCAAATTAAAGTTCAGACACTGATCGGTCACCAGACCGATCAGTGATGACCCTGATCGATCAGGCTACCTCCTGATCAATCCCCTCCTGATCGATCGACTCAGTGATCGGTCACACTGACCGATCAGGGATCGGGGATCGGTCACACTGACTGATCCATCAGTTTACTGGCCACAACCCACAGGTTTACTGCTAGAAGCACCTGATCGGTCACCTGACCGATCAGGGTGTGCCCTGATCGGTCACAGTGACCGATCAGGCCACCTCTAGACCGATCAGGACATAGCCTGATCAGTCCAGAAGGCCCTTGATCGATCACACTGACCGATCAGGCCACCTCTAGACCGATCAGGACATAGCCTGATCGGTCCAGAAGGCCCTTGATCGATCACACTGACCGATCAAGGTCTTCTCCAGAAGGCTACGATCTCTTCTCTGATCGTTCACCAGAACGATCAGTAGCCAAACAGAAACCACACAGAATGTTTCTGTTATCTCCCTGATCGTTCACCAGAACGATCAGTCGTCCTTGATCGATCACCAGACCGATCGACAACCAGGAGTTAGTGCCAACTCCCTGATCGAACCACAGACCGATCCAGCCACTTTCTGACTCATGCTCAGTCCCCGGGACCAAGACTCCATGCCCAGCTTCACTCACCAGGACTTCATTCAACTTAGCTTCACTCACTAGGACCTGGCTTCACTCGCCAGGGTTTCGGTCACCTAGCTTCACTTGCTAGGACCCGGCTTCACTCACCGGGATTTCAGTCACCCGACTTCACTCACCGGGACTCGGCTTCACTCACCGGGGTTTCATTCAACCTAGCTTCACTCTCTAGGACCCGACTTCACTCACCGAGGTTTCCGTCACCTGGCTTCACTCACCAAGACCCGGCTTCACTTACCGGGGTTTCCATCACCCGGCTTCACTCACCGAGACCCGGCTTCACTCACCGGAGTTTTCATCACCTGGCTTCACTCACTAGGATGAGTTTTCGTCACCCGGCTTCACTCACCGGGACCCGACTTCACTCACCGCGACCCGACTTCACTCACCGGGGTTTCCGTCACCCGGCTTCACTCACCGGGATTTCCAACACCTGGCTTCACTCACTAGGACCCGGCTTCACTCACTGGGATTTCCATCACCCGGCTTCACTCACCGGGATTCGTGCCCAGTCCCCGATCAAGACTTAAGTCGAATTTACTCAACCACCTAAACTTAAATCGGTGTCAACACCAAAATAACAATCGGGTCAGACTGCATCAACAGTCTTGGCACACCAAACAATTCAAGTATTCTATGTTTCATATCCCAGTTTGAAACGTGACAAAATTGATTGGTGGACTGTTTGTAAAACAAAATCATGGAAAAAAATTGATGATCATTGGGAAGGCATTGCATATCAACAAGAGCAAGTTGCAAATACAATTCAGACCGAGGAGTATATTATTCCAATGTTCCAAGATCCCAGCGGAGTAGTGATAAATATAGATGAAAGTGAAATTGATGATGATGACGACGACGACGACGATGAGGAGGAGGATGAAGAGGAGGACAATGATAACGACAACAACGATGAGAATGATAATGACATTGAGGATGTTGATGTTTAATGATGGGTAAGTTTTGTTATTTTAATTTTACAAAAATATAATATTTTATTACCATGTTGGATACACTTTTTATTGGAAAATTTTGGTTTTTATATAACTTTAAGTTCAATAAGTCTATTTGTCTCAATTAATTACAAAACTGTATATATATAGTGTCTCATTAAATTTGTAAATTTTATCTGTTAATGCTTTGTATTTTTTTTTCTATAGGTCATCAGAGTTTATATCTTATCATCACAGTGCTCATGCATTTTCTTATTTCTTATCAAATATGGTAATTTTTTCATATTAATCATTATAACTGAAGTTTGTCCTTACTTAATCTTATTTTTTAAATTTTCTGCATATCTTTCGATGAGGTGGCCATAGACGGAGCTCACATAGTCAGGCTGATGATACACCATTAGACTCTGTACATAGGCCCCCTCCGATCAAGCAGGACCTTCCCATGTACCATACCCGGGACCTTCCCATACACCATCCCCGGGACCTTCCCATTCTCCTATGTTGCTCAAGTCCTTGGTCATGATTCCTTCCATATACTTGATAGTTGAGAGCTCAGACATTTGAGAGACTATAGTCCCAATTGGAGATTCATAAGTAAAATTAAAATATTTTAATTTTTTAATATTGTTTGTTTGTAACTTTGTGATAGGTTTACTAATTTAGTACGTGTTATTCACAAGATCAATAGAATCATGAATAACCACTAGAGAGGAGACTTGATGTCATATACTAGCACTCCACCATCGATGAGAGAGCTTTGGTGGAATGAGTTTAGGGTATATATATCTCATTCATTCATTTTATATCTTAAATAAAAATGAATAAATAAATAATTTCTTCTATTTCAATGTTCTTTCATTTGGGACCTTAGTGTTGAGTTGGAAGTTCAGAGAATTTTTTTAAAAAATGTGGCGATCACATTCACCATACACTGTATCATGCTAAGAGCCGGGGGAAAAAATCACCATTCATCACCAATAAAAATTGGGTTAGGATCACCAGTTTTTAGGAAATAGAGGAGGCTAAACAAAGGAGTCATCAGAATAAAACTAATCAATCTTTCAATTCTGGAGAGATGTATGCGACTTATAAGGGAGGCTCTATCAATATTGATGAGCATAGACAAAGATTGATATTTTTTTTAACTCTGTTATTTTTTAAAAATCTATTTCATGCAATTTCAATATTTTTATTTTTTTAGACAAAGGAATTGGGAAAAAGAGCCTACATTTATAGTGACTTTTACCCGCACGTTCCAGAAAAAAGATAAGACTTGGAGCAGAGAGAGAGCCAAAGCAGCCAAGGTTTAGATAAATTTTAAATATTAATTTATAACTTAGATCTATTTATGTATCTCCTTCAATTTTACATTCTTGTATTCTTAAATTATTATTATTATAAATTTATTTAATTTTTTTAATTATAATACAGGAAAAATATGATTAACTAGAGGAGTTATAGAGAAGCTTAAGCGCCAGTGAGCATATTGAGGGATTTGAGTCGTCAGTTGGCAATAATTTCAACTTATGGTTGCAGGCTAGTGGGGGGCCTAAAGTGGGAGAAAGAATATTATGAATGAGTTCATTGAGCAGAACCAAAATAGTGCCTCGTATTTCTTCTTCATTCTCACCAGAAGTCAACTCACATATCCATAACTTAACTGAGGAAGTTGCTCATTTAAAGAGCATAATATCATAAAGGGATCGACAAATGGAAGAAAGGGATTGCCAACAGGAAGATAGACATCGACAAATGCAAGAAATGCTCCGCTAACAGGATATTATCATGCAATTTATCAATTAAATTCAATTCCAAGTTAAAATCCTCCAAATTTTGGTGATGATAGTGGTGATGATGGTGGTGATGGTGCTGTGTGATTTTCATTGGTATGAAGATTTGTTATTAGATTATTTTTATAATATTTTTTTAATATAGTTAATGTGCTTTGAACAAGTTTTGTAGGAAGAATATGAGGTAAGTCCTTATTTTCCATAATACATTTAGTAATTATTTTTACATATCATTTAATATTTTTTATTCTTGTTATAGCAATTATTAAAGTCCAATACTATGGAAATCTAGTTGTTATTTTTGTAAAACTCATAAATTTCAAGTAAAACCGATTAACATAGGATGGAGAGGAATGATAGGATTACTGTTTAACCTCTACTAAACCTTGATGTTTCCTTGTCACTGTGCCATCTTTACTGTTGGTGCAGACAGCACCCAAGTCGAACCTGTGTTTTGATAATGACAAAGGGTTCAAAAGTTAAGATATTATGTTTATCTAACATGCTACTTGAGTGTGCAGATTGAAGTCCTAGCAAAGGACTGCTAGGCACCTAGCGAAGGACTGCTAGGCATCTGAACCCATAAGACCTAGCGAAGGGCCGCTGGGCACCTAGCGAAGGGCTGCTAGGAGTCAAAGACCTAGCGAAGGACTGCTATGCACCAGGCGAAGGACTGCTTGGAACCGAAGACCTGGCGAAGGACTGTTGGGCACTAGGCGAAGGACTGCTTGGTACTAAAGACCTGGCAAAGGACAGCTAGGCACCTGGCGAAGGACTGCTGGGCAAAAGTCCAACCGGAGGAGTCGGTTGGCAATAGGTAAATTCTCCTGAGAGGAGAAGGTGAGGACGCGTTCCCCGTCGAGGGAACAGTAGGCGTCGGTTCGACCTAGGGTTCCATTTTGGAGACCCAAAGTCAGAACCAAGATAGCTACGGCTGTAAGACTCACTAACATACTCGCTTTATCATGTTTGGTACTAACCCTGGATGCAGGACCGAAGGAACGAGTGTCTGCAGCTCAGAACGCCTCAAAGGAGAGAGGCAACAGCTGGGTTGGGTGCCCGGGAGGTCCCGGGCGCCCTAGGTAAAAGCCAAACAAGAGTTGAGCAAGAAAACACTTCGGAAGCTCACTGGGTGGGGCGCCCCCATGCTCTCGGGCACCCCCGTGCTCCCGGGTGCCCCGGATGCCTTGGGCGCCCTAGGCTCAAGCCAACGAAGCGGGTAGAGTTTATCCAGCCGAGAAGCCAGCTGATTGAGTCAACTCGGGCGCCCCCTGCTTCCCGGGCGCCCCCGTCAAACCTCGAGCCCGATCCTGGAGGGATAAAGGCTGATCGAGAGTTTGTCGGATCGTGTGACACGTGGAGGGCGCCCCCAACATTCAGGGCGCCCCCAGGTACACTATATAAGGGGCTCGACCCCTATGGCTTCTCAACATAACTTTCCAACGCCAATACGCTCTTCTACTCAAGCGCTCTGCTCCAGAAACCTCCCATCTCGAGATTCCAGCGCCTACGACGACTCTCTGCTCAGAAGTACAATCCACACTGGGAGTCGGTAACGAAAGAGTTTAATTTTTAATTTCCAGTTTACAACTGTAATATCTCTCTGTAAACTTTTGCGCACATATAGAATTGCCCGCAGTAAACGATCAACGACCATGGGCCTTGGAGTAGGAGTCGACCGCGACTTCGAACCAAGTAAAAACGCCTGTGTTTGGTTTGTGTGTTTCTCTATTTTTTCGCTGCTTATTCTCTTTACGAATCCGAAAACGTTTTACGATATTCACCCCCCCTCTATCGTTCTTCTCGATCCAACAAGTGGTATCAGAGCGGGGAAGCTCAAATTTGGTGCAACCACCAATTTGAGAATTTTTTGGATTTTCTTCGAAATTGTTTTTATTTGCTTTTCGAATTT
This sequence comes from Boesenbergia rotunda, assembly GCA_024364735.1. NCBI lineage: Eukaryota > Viridiplantae > Streptophyta > Magnoliopsida > Zingiberales > Zingiberaceae > Boesenbergia > Boesenbergia rotunda. The sequence continues at coordinate 339,562 of JAGFNQ010007312.1, read as the reverse complement.
TTATCGTTAATCGAGATCGGTGCAACACCACTCGATAAGTGTTTTCTTTTTCTCCCGCACTACTAATCCAAGACCAAGTCTTGGGATATTTCTTTCTTTTTACTCTTATTTTCAGATAAATGGCCATGCAAGAAGGATTCAGCATAGCCAGACCACCACTTTTCAGTGGGGTGGACTTCTCCTACTGGAAAAGTCGGATGGAGATCCACCTGAAAACTCAGGTGGACATGTGGATAATCATCCAGTCTGGACTGGAGATTCCAAAGAATGCTGAAGGAGTGCCACTGTCTTATGCTGAGTGGGATACCGCTCTGAAAAGAAAAATTGAAGCTGATACCAAAGCAACCCAGACACTTCAATGCGGCCTGACCAAGGAAGAGTTGAATCGGGTAGGACCATTCAACAGTGCAAAGGAGCTATGGGGTAAGTTGATCGAGCTGCACGAAGGAAGTTCAGATACTCGAATCAGCAAGAGAGATCTCCTCCTGAACAAGCTGTACACGATCAAGATGAACGACAACGAAACAGCAGCTCAGCTCCACGCCAGAATTCAGGAGTTAATGAACGGACTACACACAATCGGTCACAAGGTAGAAAACCGTGACCTGATAAGGTACGCTCTTAACGCTTTCCCGAGAAACACCTTGTGGGCATCTATGGTAGATGCATACAAGGTTTCAAGGGACCTTTCAAAAATTAAATTAGATGAACTGTTTTTAGAACTTGAGTTACATGAGCAGACTAATTGCAATCTGGCCGAGAAAGGCATCGCTTTTGTTGCAGGTAAAGCTGGAAAGACAACCAAGAAGAAGCCTCAACCTACACCCGAGTCTGATTCAGACTCAGACTCAGAAGACAGTGAGGGAAATCGACCGAAGCTGGTTCGGCTAGCTCGGGACTACTACAAAGAACTAAAGAACCAGACCAACAGAAGGAAAGCCAGCCGAAGAAAGGAAGAACCAGCTGAACCCTCAAATGAAAAGAAAAAACCAAACGTGACCTGTTACGAGTGCAAGAAGAAGGGTCACTACAAGACTGAATGCCCCAATCTGAAGGAAACAAAGAAGACGAGAAAGAAGAAGGCACTTCAGGCAACGTGGGACGAGTCCTCCTCCTCCGAAGAAGAAGAGACCCCACAGTCGAACCTGCTCGCACTAACCGCCTCAGAACAAATCGAGACCGAGTCAGAATCGGAGCCGGACGACAACAAACTTACATTTTCAGAGGATGGAGAAATAACTGTAAGTGATTTTACTAGAAATCAGTTAAATGAATTAATTGCGTATCATTCTCGAGACTTGGCGAAAGCTAAACTCCGAGTCGAATCTCTCCGACAGGAAGTAAAACTTCTGAAAGAGGGAGCTGACTCTAGATCCTTAACTGAGAAGGTTCAAGAAGGAACCTCTACTCAAGTTGAAAAACTTGAGAAAGAGAACTCCTCCTTAAAAACTCAAGTCAAGGACCTTAGATCAGCCTTAGAACGATTCACCTTTGGTTCCAAGGGTCTTGACATGATCCTTGTAAAACAGAAGTCAGTTCTAAATCGATCCGGGTTAGGCTATAGAACCAAGTCTAGACAAAGATCATACTATGCTGTACTGAATCAGACAAGACCTAAAATTTAGGCATGGGTACCCAAACTATGTCTGAATAATCAAACTCGGTCAAATCAATATTGGATCCCCAAGGACAAGATTCACATCTTGCCAAACCATTATCGTGACTTTAGTCCAGGGGAGCCAAATTAAAAACGATATTCATAGTTAGATAAATTTCTATTCTTGTTTTTAAAAAAAATTACATGATTGCTTGTTTATTTAATTTCTACAATTTATCATGCTTAGACTTAGGACTGGTTAGTTTAAGGACTGAACCAACTTAACTGAAATTTGAACAACCTAGTATTGGGAGGCGGTGAGATGATAGTACGTTAGGGAAGCCAATTCTAATAAGGTCAAGTATACTCTACTTGGTCTCTTTAGATTGGTGAAACTAGCCGAAGCTACCGATCCAAGACCCAAACTAGTTAGACCAGAATTTCTCAAAAAATAATTTTGAAAAAGAAATTTCATTAAAAGGCTTTGTCAAGGAAAGGGTTGATGATCCAATAAGACTACGGCCAAAGAAGGCCTAGTGCCTCGCCAAGACCTGGAAGCCAATTTTTGAAATTCAAATTCAAATTATTCTTTGTCAAATTCGAATCTAACACAAATTTTCAGTTAAATGTAGATTCAAACATTTTTTTAAAATAAACTCAAGATCAACTATCTTTAGAATTAATTTAACTTTTTCAAAATAAATCATAATTTTTCAAAATAATTCTATCTATTAAAACCTATCTCACAAAACCCATAAGGCTAACGTGATTGATAACCCTAGATTTGGGTGAGATAGACTAGGCTGTGAAAATTAATTTAGGCTATTCCTGATTCTAATTGGATCCAAATCAACAAAACTCTTTATGTGTAGGAACATAAAGATTTGGACCAATGGATGTTGGATAGCGGGTGCTCTAGACACATGACTGGAGATAAATTGAAATTCACCAAACTCAAGTTCAAGAACCTAGGCTCAGTAGCATTTGGCAACAATGCTACACTCAAGGTGATTGGGCCAGGTAATATTGAACTTAAATCTGACTTTGTTATTAAGAAAGTTCTTTTGGTTGAAAGTTTTAAATTTAACTTGCTGAGCATAAGTCAATTGTGTGATACTGGTTATGTAGTTACCTTTACCAACTCTAACTGCCTGATTAGAAACCTGCAAGACTCAGAAATCTTGCTTAAGGGCACTAGAAAAAATAATGTTTACACTATTAACCTACCCCTAGTACCCAAATGCATGTTAACTCAGTTAGAACAATCAAACCTCTGGCATAGGAGATTAGGTCACACCAATCTAAGAATTATTTTAAAAATCACCCAACTTGGCCTAATTAAAGGTATCCCGAAAATTAAGAACCATGAAAACATAATATGTAAATCATGTAATCAAGGTAAACAAACCAAGTCTAATCACAAACTAATTCAGTCTGATCTAACTCAAACCACACTTGAGCTCCTGCATCTTGACCTATTTGATTCACATAGAGCCAAGTCACTAAGCAGAAACCGGTACTGCTTAGTAATAGTTGATGACTACTCTAGGTTTACCTGGGTTAGGTTTCTAAAGACCAAAGATGAAACCCTAAACCTATTCAATGACTTTTGTAAGTTAATTGAGAATCAAAACGATACTAAAATCAAAAGACTTAGGAGTGACCACGGGGGAGAGTTTGAAAAACAACGGTTCGAGGAATTTTGTAAGGTAAATGGGTATATACACGCATTTTCATGTCCTAGAACCCCCAGCAAAATGGGATAGTCGAAAGAAAAAATAGAACCCTACAGGAAGCCGCTAGGGCTATGCTCAATGAATTCAACCTAGCTAACAAATATTGGGCGGAAGCAATTAGTACGGCTTGCTACATCCAAAATAGGGTCCTAGTTAACAAACGACACAATAAAACACCCTATGAATTATACTACCATAGACTTCCAAATCTACACTACCTAAGGGTCTTTGGGTGCAAAGTCCATATCCTAAACACCAAGGACTATCTAGGTAAATTCCAGTCTAAGTCAACCCCAGGCATCTTCCTAGGATATTCAACAACAAGCAGAGCCTATAGGGTTTACAACAAACAAACTAAGAAAATTGAAGAAACAACTAATCTAATATTTGATGAAGAAATCAACTCAAAATCTGATAATCCAAATCAAACTTCATCAAATACTGATCAAGAAGATAATGAACAAAATGTTGAACCTTTAATTGAACCCTTAAATGAACTAACTATTGAACCAACTAGTGAGTCAATTGAACCAACTATTGAACCAAATGTTGGAGTAAATATTGAACCAAATCGACCAACCGGACCTGAGGCTGAACCAAGTTCCAGAAGAACCAAGAAACCCAGACTCAGTCACCCAACTGATCAAATTGTGGGTGATCCAACTCTAGGAGTCAGAACTAGGTGTTCCTATAGAAACCTCAGTCAGATAGCAATGATTTCAAATATAGAACCTAAGACTATAGAGGAAGCCCTACCTGATCCTGATTGGATCATAGCTATGCAAGAAGAGTTAGCCCAATTTGAGAGGAACCAAGTCTGAGAACTAGTACCTAAACCTGAGGGCAAATCCATCATTGACACTAAGTGGATTTTTAGGAATAAGTTAAATGATCAAGGAGAAATAGTCAGAAATAAAGCCCGATTAGTAGCGAAAGGATTCAGTCAAGTAGAAGGGTTAGATTAAGACAAACCTATGCCCCGGTAGCTAGACTTGAGTCCATTAGGATGTTATTAGCCTTTGCATCCCATAAAGGATTTAAACTATACCAAATAGATGTAAAGTCAGCCTTTCTAAATGGATTCATTAAGGAAGAGGTCTATGTAAGACATCCCCCTGGGTTGAGGACTTAGAAAGACCTGACCATGTTTACAAACTCACTAAAGCACTTTATGGACTAAAACAAGTACCTAGGGCCTGGTATGAACGCTTATCAACCTACCTAATTTCTAAAGAATTTAAACAAGGACAAATCGATTCAACCCTATTTATTAAAACCTTAGGAAAAGAAATCTTTATTGCCCAAATCTACGTCGATGACATAATCTTTGGGTCAACTAACTCAAATTTCTTAAAAGAATTTGTTAAAATAAAGGAAAATGAATTTGAAATGAGCTTAGTTGGTGAGCTCAACTTTTTCCTAGGGTTACAAATTAAACAAACTAGGGATGGAAACTATGTCCATCAATCCAAATATGCTAAGAAGTTAATAAAGAAATTTAAAATGGATAACTCTAAAAGCATAAGTACCCCCATGGCCACCAATATAAAAATAGATAGTGACCCTGATGGTAAACCAGTAGACCTTAAACTCTATAGAAGTGTAACGCTCGCTTTTTTTTTTATAAAGCGGCGTTACGCTAACATACTTAGGGCATGTGAGCATCGTAAGGCAGCGGAATAACTTAAACTTACACATACATGCACCTAACTATCCTTGCTAACTTGGTGACATGGGAACTTAGCATTTTAACATCATACTTAACATCATATCATAAAGTCACCTAGTCATCCATCAAGCACACAAGTAGCAAGCGTAAGTTGTTTAGACAACACCATCATAAAATTAGCATAAAACTTGTAATTATGTATTTCCTTGGCCAAGTCACTACCACACACACACATTCTTGCCCCTCCTGCTGCTTCCTTATTGTCCTCTCGCTTGATCTGCGGTATGAGGAAATAAAACTATAAGCACATAGGCTTAGTAAGACTCTTTCCTACTTACTAAACCATTCGTCATTTTAACATAAGCACATGAAACATTAACATGACTTAGTGCCTAACATAGAACCTAAACATGTAACATCATTCAGCATGACATAGTTCTTAGCATAAAACATGAGCATAAATTATAATTAACTTGGCATGTCACATGGCATAAATGTAAACATAAAGTACACTTACTAGGCATAATTCACGGCATGAATTTTTTTACATAAAACATGGGCATGTTCTTAACCTAACATAAGCATAACCTTTGCTATCATGGCATAATTCTTAACATAAAACATAAGTATAATTCCTAACTTAAACATGGGCATACACTTAACATAAACATGAGCATACATTTGCTATCATGGCATAATTCCTAACATAACACATGGGCATACTCTTAACATAAACATAAGCATAATATTCGCTATCATGGCTTAATGCATAGCATGAATGAATGCATGAGTTGAATGCATATATATAAGGATGCTTAATTCAAAATCATACTTTCTTTTAAATACTTAAACATAATCATAACATCATTGGGGTCCCCGGCTTGTACCACATACATACATCATATGCGTGCATCCCTAAGTAAATACGAGGTAGCTAGTCTCGACCTACTAGGGTAAGGACAGCTACGGTAGTCCTAGAACCGGGGCGTTCTTAAGGTGCCCATCCCTATTGGACAGCTTCGGTAGTCCCAGAACCGTAGACAGCATAGTCGGTAGTCCAGAACCGGGGCGTTCTTAAGGTGCCCATCCCTTGGACCCATACTTCGGTCCGGTACAAGCCCATTCATAAAGTAAAATACTTCACATGCTTCATCATTCATAGGACATTTATAGCATATTCAAACATAACATAACCTTGTTACATGAAGCATGACATAAAGCATACTTGACCTTTCCTTGTTCATACTTAATGCATAGCATCATGATGCCCTATAGGCATGAGCATTATCTTCATTCATAAAACATGGCATGCATCTTTATTCATAAAATATGACATGCTTACATAAAACATCGTTCTTGTTTATAGTGCTTGCATGATCATGGCATATAAGGTAAACATTGCATTATATTCATTAAGCATGACATGTTTACATAGACCATTGTCCTAATCCATAGAGCTTGCATGATCATGATACATAAGGTAAGCATTGCATTTCATACAGAAGCATGGTATCCATCACAAGCATGCATAGGTAGGACTTCTCTAAACATGCTACATACTATCTAAGTACATGGCATAGAACATAAGACATTCATGAACAAACCCTATTAAGCATGACATCTAACATAAATATATCAAACATGAAACATAACACTTAAGGTTAGGGTTATAGGTAACATACTTTCTACCACATGCTTGAACCTATATATATACCTCATAATAAGCCATAAACAATCATTCTTGAAACCCTAGCTCCACCTAAACCCCAATCAAGTGGCTTGGCCGAAACTTGTAAGGAAGGGGCTCCATCATTCAAGTGATATGTAAGGTAGCATAGGAAAAGGAAAAGACCATACATTACTTATAAGACCATAGGAATCTATTAGGGCTCATGTTTAGGGTTAACCCTAACTCCTAGCCCTTCTTCATGGGGTTGGCCGAAACTTACAAGGCCATGGGTACGTGGAATAAATTCGTAAAATTCCCAACTAAACATTAAACACCAACCATACCATACCATAGGGGCCTTTGGAACCCACACTTGAAGTAAACCCTAACTTTTAGCCCCACTTCCCATCTTGGCCGAAACTTGCAAGGTTGCAAGGCCTTGTGAAACTTCACATAAATCACCTTCAACCTCCCCTTGTATCATGAGGATGCCAAGGTACATACTTGAAGGGTTAGGTCCAATCCTAAGCATGGACTCATGGTGAAGGTCCCAAACCCTAAAGGGTCTTAGGGTACCCTACAAATTTCCCAAAATTATATTCTATTCTATATTCATCATGAGAACACATTAGAAAACATGAGAGATATTTTTAACATCATTTTTGAACCCAAAAACATGGTGGCCGAAAGTTCAAGGGCCATGATCATGGTTTTTTTCTCAACATAAAACCTAAACGAAACTTCATAATATGATAAACATCAAGGAGAACTATCATACCATAGGTGAGGGAGTCTTACCTTGGGTTTTCTTGATTTTTCACCTTGAATATAGAGAACCAAAAGAACTTCTTAGACCTTAGGTCACCTCTAGCCCTTGTAGCCTTGTGAATCCTTTAGATCTTGAAGATGAGGCCTTCTTGTGGAGCTTTTCCAAGGGAAAACCCCACTTGTGGGTTTTGGCTAGAGGGAGGAAGGAGGAGGAAGAAGAGTGGCTTGTAGATGAAGGAAGAAAAGTAACTCCCATGCCACCTCCCTCATTCCTTTATACTACATTAAGGAGGGTAAGTGAAGAGTCATGGTGTCTCTTCTCTTGATGACTCTTCATTTTCCTAAGCCTTAACCAAAATCTACTTCATTCCCTCATAGCACTCCCTTGCTAGGTGAATTGATTAACACATGCATGATGGTAGACTAGGTCCAAGGTTCAATCCTTGGTGCATGCACTTTATTTTTATTTTATTTTATTTTTTCTTATTTTCAAAAATTTCCTAAAATTCACCCATAATCATGCTAATATTCCTAATTAAAATCCTTTTAGATTTATATTAAATTCTACCTAATTAAAACCCATTTTTTGGAGCCCATATAAGGCTCATTAGTACTTAACTTCTCAATTTAAATAGGAAAACCATGGATAACTAGGCTAAACTTCATACTAGTATCTCTAGGTTCCTCGAACACTATCTAAACATGATCAATATTTTAAAAGAAATATTGAGAAAATTTTTCGGGTCGTTATAATCCCCCATACCTCGTGAAAGTTCGTCCTCGAACTTAGAATAGCTCCGGGTACTTGCGTCTCATTTCGTCCTTGCGTTCCCAGGTAGCTTCCTCGAACCGTTGACTTTGCCATATGACCTTGACCAAAGGTACTTCCTTGTTCCTTAGCTTCTTGACTTCCCGATCCAGGATCTGGATAGGTCGACTTTCAAAACTTAGATCCTCCTGAACTTGTACTGCCTGTGGCTCAATCACCTGATCTGTGTTTAGGATACACTTCTTGAGCAACGATACATGAAACATGTTATGGATAGCCGACATCTCTTGAGGCAGCTCTAGTTCATATGCCACCTTGCCAACTCTTTTCAGAATCGGGTACGGCCCCACATAACGCGGACTTAGTTTTTCTTTCTTACCAAACCTCGTTACCCCTTTCATAGGAGCCACCTTGAGGAATACCAAATCTCCAACCTCAAATTCCAGTGGTCTACGCCGGACATCTGCATAACTCTTCTGCCGGCTCTGAGCAGTTTCTATCCGTTGTCGAATGCTCTGTATAGCTCGGGTGGTGCTGTCTATGACATCCGTTGTGAGCCCCATCTCCTTCTTTTCACCACCTTCGTACCAACGGATTGGAGACCTGCATCTCCTCCCGTACAAAGCTTCATAAGGCGCCATTCCGATAGTAGCTTGGTAGCTATTATTGTATGCGAATTCTGCTAAACATAGATATCGGCACCAACTTCCCTTGAAATCTAGAGCACAAGCTCTCAACATATCTTCCAATACTTGATTCACCCGCTCAGTTTGCCCGTCAGTCAGAGGGTGAAAAGCGGTACTGAACTCAGATATCTTCCCATTTCCATTCCGGAATTGGAAGTGGTTGCAAAACTCCTCCGGGTCGCTGGTGTTCTGCTTTAACTCGTTGACAAGTCAGGCAAGTACTCACATGCTGAGCCACATCCTTCTTCATACCGGACCACCAAAATTTCTCCTTCAGGTCTTGATACATTTTGGTGGATCCTGGATGCATCGAATAAGGGGTTCCGTGAGCTTCCGCTAATATTTCTCTCCGCAGCTCCAGATCATTAGGGATACATAGACGATCCCTAAGGTACAGTACTCCTCCGTTGGCTATACGAAAACCATCGCCCTTCCCTACTAGAATTTCTTGCTTGATTCTCTGAAGACTCGGATCACCCCTTTGTTTTTCCAATATGTCCTCGAACAACTTCGGTGTCAGTGTCATAGTGGAAAGCCGTCCGGAGATGATCTCGACTCCAAAACCAATAATTTCTCTTTCGAGTGGCCGGGATAATATAGATATGGACATCAAAGTGGCACTTGACTTCCGACTGAGTGCATCAGCCACTTTGTTTGCCTTCCCTGGATGGTAGAAGATCTCGCAGTCGTAGTCCTTCACCAGCTCAAGCCATCAGCGTTGTCGCATATTCAAGTCTTTCTGGGTGAAGAAGTATCGCAGACTCTGGTGGTCTGTATAAATCCTACACTGTGTTCCATACAGATAGTGTCTCCATATCTTAAGAGCGAAGACCACCGCGGCCAATTCTAGATCGTGAGTGGGGTAGTTCTGTTCATGTTCCTTGAGTTGCCTATAAGCATAAGCAATAACCTTACCACTCTGCATAAGTACAGCTCCAAGTCCTAATTTGGAGGCATCACTGTACATATCAAAGTTCTGATTACTTTCCGGAAGGGTGAGAATTGGGGCACTGGTAAGTCTCCTTTTTAGCTCCAAGAAACTCCTTTCGCAGTTCTCTGTCCACTCGTACTTTTTATTTTTCCGGGTGAGAGCCGTTAGAGGAGCTGCAATTCTCGCGAAGTCCTCCACAAATTTTCGATAATAGCCCGCCAGCCTGAGAAAGCTTCTGATTTCATGGGCGTTCTTCGGCCGGCCCCAGTTATTCACAGCTTCAATCTTCGTTGGGTCTACCATAACCCCGTCTTTGGAAACTACATGGCCCAGAAAGCCCACTTGATCGAGCCAGAACTCACATTTGGAGAATTTCGCGTACAACTGCTTTTCCCGAAGAATTTGTAATACTATCTTCAGGTGCTCGGCGTGCTCTTCCTGGGTCCTCGAATAAATAAGGATATCATCGATGAAGACGATCACAAATTTGTCGAGGAAAGACGAGAATACCCGATTCATGAGGTCCATAAACATAGCAGGAGCATTTGTCACGCCGAAGGGCATAACAATGAATTCAAAATGCCCGTACCTTGTTCGGAAGGCCGTCTTCGGAATATCCTCCTGTTTTACTCTAACTTGATGATAACCAGACCTCAGATCAATTTTCGAGAAAACAGTGGCTCCCTTTAATTGGTCAAACAGGTCATCTATCCTCGGAAGGGGATACCTGTTCTTGATCGTCATGTTGTTCAGCGCTCGATAATCTATGCACACTCGCATAGATCCGTCTTTCTTCTTCACAAACAGCACCGGGGCTCCCCACGGGGAATGACTAGGGTGAATAAAACCCTTATCAAGCAACTCCTGTAGCTATTCTTGAAGCTCCTTTAATTCAACTGGCGCCATACGGTAAGGTGCCTTGGAGATCGGGTTAGTACCAGGAACCAATTCAATCTCGAATTCCACTTCTCTTTCAGGAGCTAATCCCGGTAATTCATCTGGGAATACCTCTGGGTAATCACATACCACCCTGACATCCTCCAACTTCTGGTTTTTCATTTGACTGGCGTCCACCACATATGCTAGCAACCCAGTATATCCCTTGTCTAACATCTTCTGTGCTTGGAGAGTTGATAAGAATTTCCCAGTTCTTTTCCTTGGCTCTCCAACGAATTCAAACATAGAATCTGCCTCGGGTCGAAAGACCACCTTTCGCTTACGACACTCAATAGAAGCACCGTATTTGCCCAGGAAATCCATTCCCATGATAACGTCATAATCTTGCATGTCGAGTACTATTAGATCGCAGTAGAGTTCCCTTTCGGCGATTCTGATCGGCACCGCACGCAGCATGTGAGTGGATGTCATTACTTCTCCCGAAGGCAGGGTCGTTAAGAACTTGCAGTCTAACACTTGCGGAGACATATCTATCTTCTTGACGTATGGCACAGAAATGAACGAGTGCGTTGTCCCAGTATCAAATAATACAGTAGCGTACTGACTGAAAATGAGTATCTGACCTGTGACAACCGTAGAAGCTTCCGCAGCATCCTCCTTGGTAATCTAGAAAACCCTGGCATTCGTCATGGTTGGTGGGGCCTCCAACATCGGGGTACCTTCCAGCTCAGCTTGCATATAGTGTAGTTTCGCTGGAGTACCTTGGTACTGGACGAGTTGTTGGGGAGGGGCCTGGTTCTTGGTAGGACAGTAAGCCGCCATATGCCCTTCCACTCCACAGGTGAAACACCGGTTCGTACCTTTACGGCATTCCCCGGGGTGCCTTTTTCCGCATGTCACGCACAAGAAAGGCTTGGCCTGTTTATTTGCTGGGCCCCCTTGGGGGTTGTTCCATGACTTTCGTTTGCCACTTTGGTCTCCCTTCCCGGTAGTATTGGCACTCTGGGGTTTTTGCCCTCTTTCATTTAGCGCCTTCCGTTGCTGATTAATATTGTTTAGATAGTGCTCAGTGAGTAGGGCGCTACTAAACAGCTCCTCGGCGGTCTGCGGTCTGTTAACTCCGCCGACTACGTTCAGAGCTATTTCGGGCCGCAGCATCCTGAGCATCAGTCGGACTCTTTCTTTCTCAGTGCGGACCAGCTCGGGACATAGACGAGCCAATCGGTTGAATTTCTTCACGGCTTCATCGACCGAGAGGTCGCCCTGTCGAAACTCCGTGAACTCGTCGTAATGTGTATTTGTGACACGCATATTGAAGAATTCTTCGAAGAACTCCGACTCAAAGTCTGTCCACGTCATCTGGTTCACCTGTCTTTTGGCCTTGACCCTTTCCCACCACATTCTGGCATCCCCAGAAAGGCAGAATGATGCACACTTGATCTTCTCATGCTCCGGCCAGTCTAGCAGATCCATTGTACTTTCCACTGTCTTGAACCACGCTTGGGCGTCCCATGGTTCGCCAGTACCCGAGAAATTTTCCGGTTTCAGCCTCAACCACTGGATCAGATAAGCCTCGTGCCGTGCTACAGTGGCCGGGCCTGTCGGGGGGGTTTTGCGTAACTGTGGGCGCGACGGGTATAGCAGTCTGGTTCACTGGGGGAGTAGTAGAATTTTCTTGCTGATTCATCAAGGTATTAATGGTTTGCTGTTGCTCAGTAACTTGACACTGGACCTGGGTCACTAATTGCATCAGGTCAGGTGATGGAGTTGTCTCGTTAAGTCGGTTACTCTGTCTTCTAGCCATGCTTTTCTTGACCAAAGACAAGTATGGCCAATATGAGTTTTTTTCCTACCCCTATATCTACTCTAAAGTATTTGATTCATAAAAGGAGATAAAGTATCATCCATACTTGCATATTCTAGAAACATAGGTATCATCCATATTCGCATATTTTAGAATCATAAAAGAACATAAGATATACACAAACGTACTTACTTGGAAGCGGCAGGGAAGAGGCTTGATGTGTGTGTAGTGAGATGGCAACAGCTCTGATACCAACCTGTAACGCCCGCTTTTTTTTTCATAAAGAGGCGTTATGCTAATATACTTAGGGCATGTGAGCATCATAAGGCAGCGGAATAACTTAAACTTACACATACATGCACCTAACTATCCTTGCTAACTTGGTGACATGGGAACTTAGCATTTTAACATCATACTTAACATCATATCATAAAGTCACCTAGTCATCCATCAAGCACACAAGTAGCAAGCGTAAGTTGTTTAGACAACACCATCATAAAATTAGCATAAAACTTGTAATTATGTATTTCCTTGGCCAAGTCACTACCACACACACACATTCTTGCCCCTCCTGCTGCTTCCTTATTGTCCTCTCGCTTGATCTGCGGTATGAGGAAATAAAACTATAAGCACATAGGCTTAGTAAGACTCTTTCCTACTCACTAAACCATTCGTCATTTTAACATAAGCACATGAAACATTAACATGACTTAGTGCCTAACATAGAACCTAAACATGTAACATCATTCAGCATGACATAGTTCTTAGCATAAAACATAAGCATAAATTATAATTAACTTGGCATGTCACATGGCATAAATGTAAACATAAAGTACACTTACTAGGCATAATTCACGGCATGAATTTTTTTACATAAAACATGGGCATGTTCTTAACCTAACATAAGCATAACCTTTGCTATCATGGCATAATTCTTAACATAAAACATAAGTATAATTCCTAACTTAAACATGGGCATACACTTAACATAAACATGAGCATACATTTGCTATCATGGCATAATTCCTAACATAACACATGGGCATACTCTTAACATAAACATAAGCATAATATTCGCTATCATGGCTTAATGGATATATAGCATGAATGAATGCATGAGTTGAATGCATATATATAAGGATGCTTAATTCAAAATCATACATTCTTTTAAATACTTAAACATAATCATAACATCATTGGGGTCCCCGGCTTGTATCACATACATACATCATATGCGCGCATCCCTAAGTAAATACGAGGTAGCTAGTCTCGACCTACTAGGGTAAGGACAGCTACGGTAGTCCTAGAACCGGGGCGTTCTTAAGGTGCCCATCCCTGTTGGACAGCTTCGGTAGTCCCAGAACCGTGGACAGCATAGTCGGTAGTCCAGAACCAGGGCGTTCTTAAGGTGCCCATCCCTTGGACCCATACTTCGGTCCGGTACAAGCCCATTCATAAAGTAAAATACTTCACATGCTTCATCATTCATAGGACATTCATAGCATATTCAAACATAACATAACCTTGTTACATGAAGCATGACATAAAGCATACTTGACCTTTCATTGTTCATACTTAATGCATAGCATCATGATGCCCTAAAGGCATGAGCATTATCTTCATTCATAAAACATGACATGCATCTTTATTCATAAAACATGACATGCTTACATAAAACATCATTCTTGTTTATAGTGCTTGCATGATCATGGCATATAAGGTAAGCATTGCATTATATTTATTAAACATGACATGTTTACATAGACCATTGTCCTAATCCATAGAGCTTGCATGATCATGATACATAAGGTAAGCATTGCATTTCATACAGAAGCATGGTATCCATCACAAGCATGCATAGGTAGGACTTCTCTAAACATGCTACATACTATCTAAGTCCATGGCATAGAACATAAGCCATTCATGAACAAACCCTATTAAGCATGACATCTAACATAAACATATCAAACATGAAACATAACACTTAAGGTTAGGGTTATAGGTAACATACTTTCTACCACATGCTTGAACCTATATATATACCTCATAATAAGCCATAAACAATCATTCTTGAAACCCTAGCTCCACCTAAACCCCAATCAAGTGGCTTGGCCGAAACTTGTAAGGACGGGGCTCCATCATTCAAGTGATATGTAAGGTAGCATAGGAAAAGGAAAAGACCATACATTACTCATAAGGCCATAGGAAGCTATTAGGGCTCATGTTTAGGGTTAACCCTAACTCCTAGCCCTTCTTCATGGGGTTGGCCGAAACTTGCAAGGCCATGGGTACGTGGAATAAATTCATAAAATTCCCAACTAAACATTAAACACCAACCATACCATACCATAGGGGCCTTTGGAACCCACACTTGAAGTAAACCCTAACTTTTAGCCCCACTTCCCATCTTGGCCGAAACTTGCAAGGTTGCAAGGCCTTGTGAAACTTCACATAAATCACCTTCAACCTCCCCTTGTATCATGAGGATGCCAAGGTACATACTTGAAGGGTTAGGTCCAATCCTAACCATGGACTCATGGTGAAGGTCCCAAACCCTAAAGGGTCTTAGGGTACCCTACAAATTTCCCAAAATTATATTCTATTCTATATTCATCATGAGAACACATTAGAAAATATGAGAGATATTTTTAACATCATTTTTGAACCTAAAAACATGGTGGCCGAAAGTTCAAGGGCCAAGATCATGGTTTTTTTCTCAACATAAAATCTAAACGAAACTTCATAATATGATAAACATCAAGGGGAACTATCATACCACAGGCGAGGGAGTCTTACCTTGGGTTTTCTTGATTTTTCACCTTGAATATAGAGAACCAAAAGATCTTCTTAGACCTTAGGTCACCTCTAGCCCTTGTAGCCTTGTGAATCCTTTAGAACTTGAAGATGAGGCCTTCTTGTGGAGCTTTTCCAAGGGAAAACCCCACTTGTGGGTTTCGGCTAGAGGGAGGAAAGAGGAGGAAGAAGAGTGGCTTGTAGATGAAGGAAGAAAAGTAACTCCCATGCCACCTCCCTCATTCCTTTATACTACATTAAGGAGGGTAAGTGAAGAGTCATGGTGTCTCTTCTCTTGATGACTCTTCATTTTCCTAAGCCTTAACCAAAATCTACTTCATTCCCTTATAGCACTCCCTTGCTAGGTGAATTGGTTAGCACATGCATGATGGTAGACTAGGTCCAAGGTTCAATCCTTGGTGCATGCACTTTATTTTTATTTTTTTAATTTTATTTTATTTTTTCTTATTTTCAAAAATTTCCTAAAATTCACCCATAATCATTCTAATATTCCTAATTAAAATCCTTTTAGATTTATATTAAATTCTACCTAATTAAAACCCATTTTTTGGAGCCCATATAAGGCTCATTAGTACTTAACTTCTCAATTTAAATAGGAAAACCATGGATAACTAGGCTAAACTTCATACTAGTATCTCTAGGTTCCTCGAACACTATCTAAATATGATCAATATTTTAAAGGAAATATTGAGAAAATTTTCTGGGTTGTTACAAGAAGTATGATTGGGAAGTCTACTGTACCTTACAGCAAGCAGACCTGATATCCTTTTTGCTGTAGAAATGTGTGTTAGATACCAAACCTGTGCTAAGGAAATGCACTTAGCAACCCTAAAATGAATACTAAGATATGTTAAGGGCACCCTAAATGTAGGGATTTGGTATCCTAGAACCTCAACCTTTGATTTGTCAAGATACTCGGATTCTGACTACGCTGGTTGTGAATTAGATAGAAAGAGCACAAGTGGAAGCTGCCAACTGTTAGGAAATAGTCTAGTAAGTTGGTGCAGCAGAAAACAACACTGTGTAACTTTATCCACAACTAAAGCTGAGTATGTTGCCTTAGGAGAGTGTGTACCACAACTACTATGGGTGATGCACACTCTCAGCTTAACTACACTCAAACTCAAGTCTTCATTGACAATATAAGCTCAATTAATCTAACTAAGAACCCAATCCAACATTCTAGAACTAAACACATAGAAGTTAAATACCACTTTGTAAGAGATCATGTAGCCAGGGGTGAAATAGTCCTTAAACATGTAGACTCTAAATCTAACTTAGCTGACATATTCACCAAACGCCTACCTGAGTCTGAGTTCAGCTCACTAAGAAGGCAGTTAGGATTATGCTTGGTAGAATAGGTTTACTCTACTTTTGGTTTTCTTACTGCTTTACTTGATTTGAAAATCAATTTTAAAATAATTTTAAAACTACTTTACTTAATTTTCAAAATCTTTTTACAATTTTAAAAATCAATTTTCTGACTTAGTTTTATTTAAAACTATCCCCTTCAAAACTAGGGCTTTTTCGAAAATGGACTTAGCTTAGGCCCTAACCCTAGAACTGCATGCACCTATAGATCTAGAAGGCATCATCTCACAAGCACCTTAGGGTACTTTTGACTGATAACCTAGAATGGGTTGAGATGCTTAGGTCTTTTGCCTTAATTCAAGATGCTTTAAGTCAGTGCATCTGCAGTAATTGGGGCACTAAATACAACTTAATCAGTAATCAAGTTAAGTGTCAAGCTTAGAAAATCTAACTTGAATAGAACACTTAACTTGACTAACCCTAGCGAAAACTACTGTTTATAACAATTAGTAAGTAGCTAATTGGGTTAGACAGGACCCTAAAGAGATAATTAAAATTGGTTTGGTTCAGTGTATATCTTGAATTAGTTCAGTACAACACATTATTCTTTTGTCATATCCTTATGCAACTTATTTTTGCTATATTGCTTTATTTTTGATATATGGCAAAGGGGGAGAGATAGGAAAAGAGAGAAACTTAAAATTTTAAGTTTTTTTTCAAATTTCAAAATTTGAAAAACTTTATCCTTTCTTCAAAAAGTACTTAATCAAGTTTTTTTCAAAACTATTTCAAAGTACTTAATCTAAGTTTTTTTTTCAAAATTATTTCAAAGTACTTAATCTATATTTAAAAGTACTTAATCTAAGTTTTTTTTCACTGTTTCAAAAGTAATTGATCTAAATTGTTTTCAAATTTTTTTTAAGTACTTGACCCAAGAAATTTTTTTCTAAGTATAAATTTTCCAAAGTGCCCAACCAAATTCTTTTTGGAAAATATTTTTCTAAGATTTCTTTTGAAAAATATTCTAAGTATTGAAAAATTAATTCCATTATTTTGACTTAGATTTTTATCAAACCCCATGAACCTTTGAAAAACCCAGGGGGATATTCCTTCCAGGGGGAGGAAACTAAACTGTTACATCAACTGTATGAATTAACTTAGCTTTTTGAATTGGGTTGCCATAAATCAAAAAGGGGGAGATTGTTGGTGCAGACAGCACCCAAGTCGAACTTGTGTTTTGATAATGGCAAAGGGTTCAAAAGTTAAGATATTATGTTTATCTAATATGCTACTTGAGTGTGCAGATTGAAGTCCTAGCAAAGGACTGCTAGGCATCTGAACCCTAAGACCTAGCGAAGGGCTGCTAGGAGTCAAAGACCTAGCGAAGGACTGCTAGGCACCAGGCGAAGGACTGCTTGGAACCGAAGACCTGGCGAAGGACTGTTGGGCACCAGGTGAAGGACTGCTTGGTACTAAAGACCTGGCAAAGGACAGCTAGGCACCTGGCGAAGACTGCTGGGCAAAAGTCCAACCGGAGGAGCCGGTTGGCAACAGGTAAATTCTCCTGAGAGGAGTAGGTGAGGACGCGTTCCCCGTCGAGGGAACAGTAGGCGTCGGTTCGACCTAGGGTTCCATTTTGGAGACCCAAAGTCAGAACCAAGACAGCTACGGCTGTAAGACTCACTAACATACTTGCTTTATCATGTTTGGTACTAACCCTGGATGCAGGACCGAAGGAACGAGTGTCTGCAGCTCAGAACGCCTCAAAGGAGAGTGGCAGCAGTTGGGTTGGGCGCCCGGGAGGTCCCGGGCGCCCTAGGTAAAAGCCATACAAGAGTTGAGCAAGAAAACGCTTCGGAAGCTCACTGGGCGGGGCGCCCCCATGCTCCCGGGCGCCCTGGATGCCTTGGGCGCCCTGGGCTCAAGCCAACGAAGCGGATAGAGTTTATCCAGCCGAGAAGCCAGCTGATTGAGTCAACCCGGGTGCCCCCTGCTTCCTGGGTGCCCCTATCAAACCTCGAGCCCGATTCTGGAGGGATAAAGGCTGACTGAGAGTTTGTCGGATCGTGTGACACGTGGAGGGCGCCCCCAACATTCAGGGCGCCCCCAGGTGCACTAAGGGGCTCGACCCCTATGGCTTCTCAACACAACTTTCCAACGCCAATACGCTCTTCTACTCAAGCGCTCTGCTCCAGAAACCTCCCATCTCGAGATTCCAGTGCCTACGACGACTCTTTGCTCAGAAGTACAATCCACACTGGGAGTCGGTAACGAAAGAGCTTAATTTTTAATTTCCAGTTTACAACTGTAATATCTCTCTGTAAACTTTTGTGCACATATAGAATTGCCCGCAGTAAATGGTCAACGATTGTGGGCCTTGGAGTAGGAGCCGACCGCGACTCCGAACCAAGTAAAAACACCTGTGTTTGGTTTGTGTGTTTCTCTATTTTTCCGCTGCTTATTCTCTTTACGAATCCGAAAATGTTTTACGATATTCACCCCCCTCCCTCTATCGTTCTTCTCGATCCAACATTTACGTCACTAGCAAATAATTTTTTCTTTTCTCAACATGTTGGAATGTAGAACTTGATACTTCCTGATAACAAATTTTACTGTAAATCAATTAGAATTCTATTCCTTTTTAATCTAAGCAAAATTTATTCATTTGTGCATCAGGTTTAGTTTGCAGTTTTAGCTATTTTGTATTCAATATGTCTTCAAATATTTGACTTGTTTATTTCTTTTATTTGTATTTTGGCGTAGGAAAGGAGTTTGGAAGTCTACTGCTAGTGTTTATGAGTTGAACGACTACAAACTTGTATACTTTTATTTGGATTGTAGACTTGCATGACTGGTATGATTGTACACTTGTATATTTTAATTTGGATGGTAGAAGATTTGATGTTTTGGATGGATATTTTTATTGGTGTTTGATGGAACTGTGACTATTTAATTGGATGTGATTTGATTGTTTATCTAATGTATATAGGATATTTGAAAAAATAAATTATTTTTTTAAATTTTTGTGATGAATTTTGCAACAAAAAAATTCGTTACAAAACTATCGTAACTCACTGTTGTATCGTAATGTGTGACGAATTATTCTTCGTTGCAGAATTCATTGCCAATCTGCAATGAATATTATTCGTTGCAGATCTGCGATGAATATTATTCGTTGCAGATTTACAACGAATATAGTTTTGTCGCAGAATTCATTGCAGATTTGCAACGAAAAAAATTCATTACAGATTTGCGATGAATATAATTCGTTGCAAATCTATGACGAACATAATTCGTTGCAGATCTACGACGAATATAATTCATTGTAGATCTGCGACAAATATTATTCATTGTAGATCTGCAATGAATATAATTTTGTTGCAGAATTCAATGCAGATTTGCAACGAATTAAATTCATCCCAGATCTGCAACGAATTATTTTTGTCGCAGATTTGCAATGAAAAAAAATCGTCATAGAATTCGTTGTAGATTTGCGATAAATTTTTGAAATTTTGATGCCAAATTTGGCGACTATCATTTAGCAATGAAAATATTTTTTTGTTAAATTTGTCGCACATTTTTTTCAGCAATTTTTTTTTAAATTGATTTCAAATTTGGTTGCAAAATGGGGTTATTTTTTTTGTAGTGACAGTTGTTAGTCTAGGAACTATGAATGAGTCCGCTATCTTTGCCTTCTTCAGAAATGACTCGGAGGCATAAAAGCCTCTTATGATAGTTAAGCACGAGAACTATAAAACAAAATTGAATGAGAATGAATATGAGTGTGTTGTGTATTTTATTCTTCAAGCTTCACTCCTATTTATAGTCTTCATCTCTAGCTGATAGTCGTGCTAACATAACATATCCTATCTGTTGGATCTTGTACGGTTGCTAGAGGGGGGGTGAATAGTACTTTTCGGCTTTCTTCTACAAGATTGTTAGTTGCGCAAGAGGAAATACAAACAAAAACAATAAACAATAAGAAAGTAATGCTAACAAGAGAGATTTTACTTGGTATCCACCACTAAGGGTGACTAATCCAAGAATCCTTCAGTCGATCACTCCCCGGATGACCTCCGGCTAGCTCTTGTCGCTCCTTGTGGGTGGAGAAACCTCACCACAACACCTCGACAATACCTAAGCACCAAGACTACTATTTGGCCTTTAACCAAGACCAAATTTGTCAAACCTTTCAGCCAACACGAAGTCCTCTTAAATAGGACTAAGGCTGAAAACCCTCACCACCAGTCGACTGCTCCCAGGGCAGTCGACTGGTGCCAGCCAAACAGTAGTCCAACGGCTAGCTATAACGGCTAGTTTTTGACTTTACCAGTCGACTACTCCCAGGACAGTCGATTGGTCCCCAGCCGAAAACCTTTCTGTGAGTTTTATCAGTCGACTGCCCCAATGGTAGTCGACTAGTCCACTCACACACCTAGGGTTTCCCTTCCCGAGTACACTTCTCTCAGCAATCAACCCTAGGATTTCCTGAGTACAATCACTCAGCACTCGTACCCTCACGACTCAACTGACTCCTCATCAACAGCCTCGACTATTACCTTTGCACCCTCTTCATCTTCGGCTCCCGTCCCTCAGATGCACGCAAACCTTCAGCTTGCCTGCATGCCATCCTTCACGCATGCCTCGAAGTCCACGCCACTCAGCTTATCGTCCCTGCTATACCAAGGTCCCTCGGGTGCACACACAAGCCTTCAGCCTGTCTCCATGCCACCCTTCACCGTACCGAGGTCGTCCAGCTAAGTCCATATGTGTAACCTGTACATCCTACACACTCACATACACATATCAAATACACAAGCGTAAATCTAACTTAAACCCTTTGCCCAAACATCAAAACACATGGTCACTCCAGACCACAGATTGCCTCAACACTATCAATCAGACCCTCTCCGATCGCCTGGACAATTCTAATGTGTTTGTTGAATCAAATTCAAAAGAAATAGAAAACTATAAACACTTGAAGTCATCCTTTGCTCATCTTGTTCTTCGTGCTTGTTGTGTGAAGGATGATTAAAAAAATGAATAGCACTCCTATTCACAAACCAAATTCACTCAAGTTTGGACGTTCTCTTACAAGAAAAGAGAAGCAGCAAAACCTCTTTCTTGTTTTTTCTTTGGACGCAATATATATTGGAGTAAACATGGGGTAAGTGGGCAATTTAGGTAACTATCCAAATTTCCCCCAGCCAACATTTCTTAGTTGTCTAAGTCAAGCCACAAAGGCTATATTAGAACATTTAATTCATACATGATGAAAAATGATTCTTGTGATAGCAAGCATATCAATGATTAATGCTAAAAAAATTATTACATTTTACATAACTATTTTTCAAGACAAATTGGAGATATCCATATCTTCTATTTACCCAAGATTAATCATTTACATCAGTATAAATATTTCTTATTCCTCATAATAACTATTATATCAAGAACATTTTCAATATCTCCAATCAATACAATTTTTTTAATCTTCCTTTTTTTTAAAACTAGAATGTATTCATTTTAATCAATAGTTATCTTAGTCATATTTCGTAGACCGAATCATCAATAGTCACTATGATAGATGCTAAAGTAGCATGCCTTGATTAAAACTTCAAGTAGACAATTAAATAGTCACTAAGGGTAAAATTAAGATTTTCTTATAATCTCAAGGGTCTCACAAAGTAGAGTAGGGATCCATTCTCCTACTACCCTCATTGTTGCTATAACACATGTGGTATGAATCACATGTTATGATGTTTTTCTTTTTACTAATAAAGAGTGCATATTTTCTCAATTTTAATATTGTACAAATTTAAATCTAGACATTCTCAATGTCTAATCCTAAATTTAACTCATGAATTTAATCTAGACTCTAGTAGGTTCAGTAATAGTTGGCACTTTTACTCTCCAATCATTATTAATTCATAAATGATCTTTTCTTGATATAATTATTAAGGTGACCCCAACTTATAGGTATGCCTCCATTCACAGCTTTATTATCTTCTCATAAGTAATGGTCTTAATTTATTTATACTTAATAAATAGAGATGATTGGCCACGTGATTGGACCAATCTCAATCCGCCAACATACTCACTGAGACTTTATTCAAATGTAACAAAGACATACATACTAAATAGATCATAGTATTGCACATATCTTATTGTCTTTACAATATATTACATTTTATGAAGTCCCAAAAACTTCACATATCTTTGAAATAACTTTTTAGTCAATATCTTAGTAAAATGATCTACAAACATAGTACTTATAAGGATATACTCGAGAATTACTTTTTTCTTGTCAACAATATCCTTTACAAAATTATACTTAATAGCTATGTACTTGTCGTTGTTGTGATATTTGGGATCATTAAAAAAAGCTATAATAGGTTGATTGTCACAGTACACTGTAACAGGATTCCCAGTCCTCAGCAATCTTTAGATGTTTTAGGAGTTTTCTTAACCAAACAGCTTCTTGCATAACTGCTGAACAAGTCACATACTCAGCTTCCATTGTCAAAAGCGCTACGCAAGCATGCTTCTTGCTATTACATAAGATGACACCACCATTCAGTAATAAGATATATCTAAATTTGAATTTTGTAAGTACCCCTGGTTGGTTTTGATGTGATCAACCAATTTAAGTTAAGTCCTGCTGTGTTTAATCCCTGTGTCTAAGTGTACAGGAACTTAGGAATGCAGGAAGTCAAGCGGAAGATGCAGCGGTCGAGAAGGATGGCACAGAAAGGGAGCCGACGGGCTCGGTGCATCCGAGAAGCCAGGAGGAAGGACGCTCGAGAGACGAAAGGCCGGAATCGGGTTCGGGTGAGCCTAACTCCGATTAGCCAGAAATCACCCAAGAAGATGAAGCAAGTCAAGCCAATGACTGGTCAGCATCGGCTGACCAAGCTTGCTGCTAGGCACCCATAAGCTCAGAGCGCCTCGGAGTTCAGGCGCCTGACCACTAGACGCCCGAGCACTTACGCGCCTGTGTGGTATCAGGCGCCTAAGAAGGCTATTTCTAGCCGTTTTGACCGTTGCCTTTGGATAAAGCTTCGGGCCATGTGTCAAGTGCCCAAGACCTCTCGAGCGCCCTGTAACTGCCACGTCAGCAAATGGATAGTTTTCATCGGGGCTATAAATAGACCCCTGAAGCTCAGTTTCAACATCCAACACATTCCAAGCAATAGCAAACTAGTTCATTGTATTGTTTTCTTCTTTTTTTCTGAGCTTTCCACGTGTACGAGGCTTCTCCGCCCAAAGGAGATATATTCAGGAGAATCGAACTATATTCATCCTTGGATTGGCAACCTCCCTAGTTGCAAACCAAGTAAATCCTATTGCCTCTTTCTTTTAGTTTGTTTTATTTGTTTTATGTTTATTATTTCTGCTTGGACTAACAAATATCTTTGTCAAAGTTAGACAAAAGATTTATTTTTTTTTCAGGGGCAATTCACCTCCCTCTTGCCGACCCTCGATCTAACAAGTGGTGTCAGAGCCAGGACGCTCCAGAAGGATTAATCGCCATCTGAAGTAACTACGAAATGGTCGGACCAGTCATCTACCCACCCATGTTCGAGGGGGAGTTCGCGAGCTAGAAACGCAAAATGCAAGTTTTTTTCAAAACTGATTTTGAATTAATTTTGATAATGAAAAATGATTTTGTAGCTCCAAAGGATGCCGACAATAAACCCAAGGACAAAAGCCTATGGACTAAGAAGGAACAGGTTTACTTCATGACAAACGAAAAAGCAGAATACCATATGCTGATCGTACTTCCTGTACAAGAAGTCAACCGAATAGGCAACTATCAATCGGCGAAGGAACTTTGGGAGAAGTTCCTTGAACTCCATGAAGGTACTCCGAAGCCAAATTGACAAAAAGAGATCTGCTTCGGAATCAGCTCAGCAATCGTCGATTGGAAGAAGGAGAGTTGGATGCACAACTTCACGCTAAGATTAAGGAGATGATGACAGAACTCAACAATCTCGGAGAAACAGTAAGCAATCGGGATGCACAAAGGTACGCATTGAATGTCTTCCCGAGGACCTCGTACTAGAGTTCAATTATCGACGCCTACTACATTTCTAAGGACCTTGAGGTAAGTACCTTAGAAGAACTTTTTTCAATTCTAGAACTTCATGAATCTAGATGTGCAGGAATAAGGAAAACGGACAAATCACCCTAGGCACGAGGAGGATCCAACATGAAGAGGATTCTTCAGAAAGTGATGAAAACGCAACATACATGGTAAGAAAATTGTCCAAATACTTTAAGACTAAAAAAATTTAATAAGTTACAGGGTAAGAAGCAAAGGAAGATCTGATGTTACAACTGTAATGAAGAAGGACATGTGATGGAAAACTGCCCCAAAGGGAAAAATAAAGGAAAAGTGGCACCCAAGAAAAAAGTACACAACCTAAAGGTGACGTGGGACGCGTCTTCATCGGAAGACTCAGATCTCGAGAAACACGCTGGACTTGCCCTGATGGCGTCATACCAGGAAGACGAGAGCATCGATGAAGGAGGAGCCACCTCAGAGGACAGCAGCAACGAAGGGGGAGCTTCGGGCTTCAAAAATGACATGGTAAGTGAGGTATGTTTTCTATCTCCTGATCAACTTTACTCTAGAATAAAAGCCATGTTAAATCTATCTGCAAATTAAAAAATAAAAATAAATATTTGAAAAAACAATTATATTTTTCCTACCCAATAGAAATGTTTGATAAATTAAAACTTGAAAATGAAAATTTGAAAATTTAAATTGATAATTTGAAAAACAATTATACATGTATAAGATGCTTACAAAATTCAAAACTTAAATATTATGAAAAAATCAAATGGTATTTTAGGTATCACAGAGGTCAAATTACAAAAATATCCAGATCTTATGTTCCATCCAAGTTTTTAATAAACCCTAACATAACTTGGGTTGATGCACATCAAAAAAGAGGAGAGTGTAAGTACCCCTGGTTGGTTTTGATGTGATCAACCAATTTAAGTTAGGTCCTGGTGCGTTTAATCTCTGTGTCTAAGTGTACAGGAACTTAGGAGCGCAGGAAGTTGAGTGAAAGATGTAGCGGTCGAGAAGGATGACACAGAAAGGGAGCCGATGGGCTCAGTGCATCCAAGGGACGCGAAGCTCTGTGGAAGAGTACGCCGGTGGAGCGAGAAGGACTCGTGTGGTGTCCGAGGAACGAGAAGATGGGAGGAAAGACGCTCGAGGGGCGAATGACCAGAATCGGGTTCGAGTGAGCCTAACTCCGATTAGCCAAAAATCACTCAAGAAAATGTGTTAAATCCGACACTTCTGACTAGGTTCCGAAATTTTCGGAGAATTACCAGATAGGTTCCGGGGCTTCCGAGTCCTTGGACACAAACTTAGGGACTAATGTGCAATTAAAACAAATAGTTACAAGGGCTAATGCGCAAAAGAATTTTAAACCTAAGGATGAAAGTGCAAAAGATGAAACTCATTGGGCTTAAATGCAAAGAGGCACCCATAAGAGCCGATTAGGGCTCTGTCCGCCGCATTTCCACTCGCGCAGCCTAGCCCAAACCTGACGGCCGACGCTTGTTCTTTCCCTTCCACTTTTCTCCTTCGCAAACCCTAGCCGCAGGCGACTTCCCCACACGCGCCGACGACCGCTCCCCTGATCTCGACTGGTGACCGGCGATCCACTCGGTTCCCCCACACTGTGTGAATCCTAACCTCACCGACCTCTCCTTTCGGTTGTCTGAGGAGCATCGCTTCCTTCCCTCGCGTGAGCAAGCCATCGCTGGAGCCGACAGCTTCAAGGCCATCTCCAAGAATCGGGTGAGGACATGGATGGATTGGGATTTCTTGGTGTTTCTTTGTTACTTGTGGCCACTAGGTCTGGGAGTCTGTCAAGCCCTAACCCACTGTATTCCTCAGTGTCCTGGCGAATTGGAGTTTTCAGGGGTTGTTAGCACTAATCTGTATTTGAGATTGGTTGGTTCCCCTCCCTTGTTGTTGGGTCACCAGATTTAGTGCAGGGAAGATTCACCGGCAGCTAGGTGAGGACTTCAAACCCATTTCCTAATGAAATATTCTTGGATCAGTGACTGTTTTGATCTATTGTGGGTGTAAAATGGATCTTGAATTGCTAGTGTCTCCCTGTACAGATTCGGGTTGCTGGATCGTTTCTGATTGGAGAAGCTGTGAGTTTGAGGAAATTCCTGTTGTATAAGGTGATTTCTAAATCCCCGCTCAACTCTGCTTGTTCTGTTATTTCTGCCATAACCTGAGCTATTTGATTCGGCCCTAGTTGTTTCCATTTGATATTAGGCTCTGGGGTGGATAGGTTTTTCTTTGTGGATTCTTGTAGCTTCTGTAACGGATGTGAAATTGATGTCGTGGGCTTACTTTGGGTTGAGATTAGGTTTAAGTTGAAATTCAAACCTAATAACTACGGAGGGTGAATTTGGATTTGAAGGATGAACTTAAACCTAAACCTTAACTACATGGGGGTAATTAGAAACCTTTCCATGTAATTAGACGTAATTAAATAAAAGGGGACAAATGGGTTACCCTAATATGGTTTATGGATTTATTAGCTAGTTACTATATCTGTGTAATAGCTAATTAAAAACATGTCCTTGATACAGAGACTTGATTGGATTATTGGCGGGTGGTTCTATCTCATTTGATACGAACTTCTACACCTTGGAGGCGGGTACCCCTTGACTTATCTTGTTGATATTGTCATATTGTTATGCATAGACTGTTATAGATAGCAGTAAGTTTATACGCTATCCTTGTTTAGTAGGCTTGTTCTGGATACTTGTTGTTTATCCCTGAGTTATTATGCTGTTAGTTCCATACAGTCTCAGGTATTGTCATATCTATTTGTATGCTTAGATATCGGGATGTATCTCTTGCATTTGACATCGAGGGATCAGTAGTTTTCGGCCAGTATACCTTGTAGGTTACCTGTATTTCCTGTTATAGGATTCAGACTGAGACCTAGTATACTGAGGACTTGGTGAGGGAGGTATGTGTATCTATCATACACCATCTCTGCATTGTTGCATGTCGGCGATCAGCGACTCCCTTGTGGTTGAGCCTATCGTCTTCCGGTACATGATATGCGCACACGACCACTCATGGGTTAGTGGATACCGTAGGATGTGTGCATTTGCCCTGTATTGCTCCGTTCGGCCACTATTTGGAGGGTGAGTCCGGGCGTGGTAGCAGCCAGGGATCCCTTCTCGTACTGAGCCACGAGGAGATGAGAGCTTGACTCCCCCATTGCTTGGGGTAGGAGCGGAGTCTCCACCAGCATCCTGTCCACCCGGTCACTCAGGAGCAGTGATAGCAGGGTGCGTACAGTTGTCATAGCTCTACCCTCTCAGACGTCACCTATGACAGGTGTACGATGATCTGACTGGTGTCAGGGGTGACACATGTCATTGCACCATGTGTATATTTTGCATCGTGCATTGTTTGCTGCACTTGATTTCTGCACTTGTTTGACATGCATATTCTGGAGACTTGTTATCTGAGATTATTGTCTATTGGTATTCCATTGGTACTTATTACCCTCTTTTCAGGTTAGATGGATTATGGTATGTATTTACCTCAGTATTTTCAGTACTAGTCTTTCCCTATTGTTGATATGAGACTGTATTAGCGGAACTCTTATTGTTAGTATAACTTTCTATGCATATCTATTCTGGGTATCCGCAGAGTTCTTTTGGACTCACACCGTTGGTTATTTTTCCTTAATTTCAGGTTGATGTCTGCCAGGAGAGCCCTAGCCGCCAGTCCCCAGCTCGAGAGGAGCTCTGCTTCGTATTATTTTGTGTTGTTTTTCGGTTTTGGACCCTGTAGTATGTACTTTGCTTCCGTTGCCATGTTTTGGACATGTATTCATGTTTTATTCGATGGTATTGTACTTTTGAGTCCTATGTTGGACTTCGTGGGGTTTTGGCTTTGTTCCTGCCCCCTGGCAGCTCAGGTGAGTTCGTACTTTGGTTTTACGATGGTTATAGTTATATATATCCATTGTTTCTGTATGGATTTGAGGCCTGAGGCCATTTAACTGCGTGGTTGTGCTATTTGTATTTGTGTGTTTGTGTAAATTGTCCGCCGGACAGGGGAGGTGCTGTCCGATTATATATTGGATCAGCGGTTCCAGGGTTTCGGGGCATGACAATTTATTTTTGGTATCAGAGCGAGGTTTTGCGATCCTTGTTTTTCGGATTCGGGTTTTACTGAAATCTGATACCAACTTATTTTTGGTATCAAGTCCAGGATGCGGGATACCATCGATTCGTGAATTTCTCAGAATTTAAATCTGACACTGAACTGGTAGGTGTCGGAGCTCGGGTTTGATGTTATTCATTCGAGTACATTACGGATCTTTAAGGCCGTGGTTGCGATACGACGACAATTTGGGACTTGGCAGTGACAGGACTTCTCCAGGCAGCAAATAGGTAATTTAAAGTTAGCCTCTTGGTTTTGGTTATAATACTCGTTAATAATTTAACAGGTATGACGCGAGATGCTCATATTCCTGCACCGAGACGTGGTGGGGGGCGGCCACGTAAGGGGACTGTAGAGCCTCCGACTGTAGAGCCATCTGAGAGAACCACTGATAGAGAGCCTGATATTCGAGGTCAGACTCCGCAGGACAACCAGAGAGGTCAGGGTTCCCCGACTTAAAGGGTCCCTACTCCTTTCCCATCAGCAGTCACTACTGCCCCTCCTGCTGTGTCTACTCCGGTAGTATTCACTGTGTCAGCGGCCGTACCACTGCCGACACATTCAGTACCGGTAGGATCTGCACCGATGTTCCCTGCAGTTCCATCAGAGACACCTATTCCGATGCATCCCACAGTTACCTCGGTGGTACCTGCCTCGGTTATCTCCACTATCCCATCGGAGACGCCTGTACTTGCTCCGATGTATTCTACAGTTCCACCAGCAGCACCGGGTCTGTATTATCAGACTACGCCATCAGCAGTACCGACACCATCGTATGCTACTGCACCCCGACTATGACTGCTGCAGTGTACCCCCCTACTCAGACTACGATGCAGGCCCCGGTGCTCTCTTCAGTTCCACCGGCATCTGTTGCCCCCGGATTTCCTACTGTACCTATGGTACCACCGGTGGTGTCCACCCCGGTCATGCCTACGGCTCCTACTATGATTCCTGCACCGGGATGTTCCACCGTGCCCCCTGCGGTATTTGCTCTTACCGATGGCGTTAGAGATCGAGCCCGGATTCCGATATTGGCGGCGTCCGTAAAGGGCCGATTCACTTTATTCCAGGGAGGACCGGATCCAGCTGCGGCCCGAGAGTGGATCAGGACTCTTGAGAGTACTTTCTGTTATCTGACGTGTTCGGAATGGGAGAAGGCTGAGTTGGCCATTTATCATCTGCGAGATCAGGCGTATGCCTGGTGGACTACGCAGCAGACCATTATTGGCGAGAAGTATGTCACCTGGGACACATTCCGGGAGGCATTTGAGGCAAGGTACCTTCCAGCAGCATTCCGCATGGCTAGGCGACAGGAGTTCATGGTTCTCAAGCAGGGAGACCTATCAGTACTGGAGTATGAGGCGGAGTTTAACCGCCTATCAGAGTATTGCCGTCACCTGGTTGCAGACGACATGGAGAGGATGACTCAGTTTCATCAGGGTCTAGCGGCATACTTCAGACTCGTATGTCAGGATTTGTCCCAACCTCTTATCGAGAGGCATTAGAACGAGCGCTCATTATTGAGATGACTCAGCACAGATTGTTTGGGGGTAAGAAGAAGGGGAAGCAGACTGCGACGGACTCAGCTCAGACGCAGCAGCCGCAGACTACTGGATGGAAGCGCGACAGCCACACTCAGGCAGCTTCTGGCACTTCTGGGGCATCCTCTCAGCCCCAGAAGTCGAGACGTTCTTCCACCGGATCCTTCCAGTCTTCTCAGCAAGACCGGAAGAAGACTGCACCGACATCTTACTGTACCCGTTGCGGATCCCGAGAGCACGTTGTAGCAGACTGTCGCTTGGAGCAGGTCGTATGCTACTACTGCAGACTACCAGGACACTTGAGCCGGGACTGTGCCTTGAAGGCACAGAATGAGAGGACGGGAGCCACTAGCCAGACTGGACATTCGGGACAGTCGGGAGCTCATAGAGGCGGACGGAGGACTCAGCCTTCATTCCGCCAGCCGCATGCTGCCCCACCAGCACCTGCATACGGTATGCTAGGACACGAGGCCAGTTACACCTCAGCCTTATCTCAGAGCCCAGCTTCAGGACCTCTACAGCAGACTTATCCAGCTTATCAGTCTGTGATGCAGCAGCCTCAGTACCCGGTAGGAGGGTCAGTTCAGCAACCTCAGTCTCAGTTGCAGTTCCCACCTCAGCAGTACCCAGCCGTGCCACCACCACCGCCTGAGACTGGACGGATCTATGCTGTCACTCGAGAGGAGGCCCAGCGGGCCGACAGATCGGTATTTCGCGGTACTATTTCTCTTTATGCCTTTCCTGCTGAGCTATTAGTTGATACTGGTAGTTCTTACTCGTTCATATCGCGGATATTCATGAGTAGGATTGGTAGATTGGCTACCGCTAGATTACAGCAGTTATCTGTATCCTTACCCTCAGGAGAGATCTTAAGTATTACACAGGAGATCAGAGCATGCCCATTAGATTTTGGTAGTATTACCCTCACGGTTAATTTGTTAGTTCTGGAGATGGTGGACTTCAATATTATTCTTGGTATGGATGTTCTTACCGCTTATCATGCCACAGTCGATTGCCAGACGAGGGTGGTCACTTTTCGGCCTCCAGACCAACCCTCGTGGGATTTCACTGGCATCAGGGATGAGGGCTTATCAGTTATTTCTGCGCTTCAGGCACAGAGATTGCTATCTCACGGTTGTCAGGGTTTCTTACTGTCATTTATTAGCACCGACGACAGCAGTAGCCCTCCGCTCTCGGACGTTCCAGTGGTCCGAGAATATCAGGACGTATTTCCAGAGGAGCTACCGGGTTTGCCTCCCAGGAGGCAAGTGGAGTTCACTATTGAGCTGATACCGGGGACTTCGCCGGCATCGAAAGCTCCGTATCGTATGGCACCGAGAGAGTTGGACGAGTTGAAGGTCCAGCTCCAGGAGTTATTGGACAGGGGATTCATCAGACCTAGCGTCTCACCATGGGGTTCCCCAGTTCTCTTCGTGAAGAAGAAAGACGGTTCTTTGAGGTTGTGCATCGACTACAGGCAGTTGAATGCAGTGACCATCAAGAACAAGTACCCCTGCCACGGATTGAGGATTTGTTTGATCAACTCAGGGGCACATCTGTGTATTCCAGGATTGATCTGTGATCCGGATATCATCAGTTGAGGGTCAGAGAGTCAGATGTCCAGAAGACAGCATTCCGCACCAGATATGGACACTACGAGTTTTTGGTAATGCCATTTGGGCTTACCAATGCTCCAGCGGTATTCATGGACTTGATGAACCGCATATTTTTGGAGTATCTGGATCAGTTCGTCATAGTATTCATTGATGACATCTTAGTCTACTCGCATTCTGAGGAGGAGGATGCACAGCATCTTCGCATCGTATTGGAGACTCTCAGACGAGAGCGTCTATATGCGAAGTTCAGCAAATGTGCCTTTTGGTTGTCATCAGTAGGTTTTCTGGGACACATGGTATCTAGCAGAGGCATCTCAGTAGATCCCCAGAAGATCGAGGCTATTACCAGCTGGGAGCAGCCGAAGTCAGTTACCGAGGTTCGCAGTTTCTTGGGACTAGCCGGCTACTACCGACGATTTGTTGAGGGCTTCTCAAGAATAGCTATGCCGCTGACATGCCTTACCAGGAAAGGCGTGAAGTTCACATGGACAGAGGCTTGCGAGACCAGGAAAGGCGTGAAAAAGATTAATTTTCTTTTTCAGGGGCAATTTACCTCCCTCTTGCCGACCCTCAATCCAACAAATTTTTTATCATCAAGACCCTTGCCCAATTTACATCTGTGTAGCCCTTTAGGTTCATGTTTAATAATTGGAAATAGAGACAATAATTTATTTTTCCAATTAAGATATCTAAATATCCTCTTCACCGCTTTCTAGTATCTCGATCTCAGGTTTGACTAGAAATAGATAACTAAGCTAATAGCATAACTAATATCAGGATGTGTACATTACATAGAATATATTGAACTATCAATAATACTAACATATAATTTTTTCTTCATATCGATAATTTCCTCGAGAGTTTTGGGACACACACTTTTGCTCAGAATAGTACCTTTCACTATAGGTGTTTGTTCATTAATGTTGCAATCTTACATATTGAAGTATTGTAGCATCTTAGTGATATAAGTCTCTTGAGATAAACTCGAAAGCTTTTTTAATTTATCTTTCATGATCTTTACTCTTAATATGTACTTAGTTTCTCTCATATCTATTATATTAAATTATGATAAAAGTCATGATTTAACTTCTATTACAAACTTTATATCACATATAATGATAAGATAATGTGGGATTGGTGGCGTCGATAGAGAGGGGGTGAATATTGACTTTCATTTACTTTCGTCTTCGAGTCATTTGTTCACTCAACTTTGTAATAGAGTCGTTAGTAGCACAGCAGAATAGTAAATAAAAAGGAAAGACAGTAGACACACGGGATTTATTTACTTGGTTCCCAACCCCTAGGGTTAGTACGTCCAAGGCCTATGTACTCGACGTGAGTCCACTAATGGTCTCCTTTCTAGAATTTCCAGAGGCAGAAAATACTCATCTTACAGTTCAAGTACAATCACAAATAAGTAAAATGAAACTTTACAATTTATTAACAAGCAAACTGAATGTAGAGATCTCTTGGTCAACTCTGGAAGTTCAAAGCGTCGCGCACTTCTTCCTGGAACCTCCTTGGTCGCAAAACTTCACCTTAATACTTTAATTTCATAGTGAATGAGTAGTAGGAAGAAGAATTTGATGCCTTGTAACCATGGCTCAACCCCTTTATATATGGATCACTCGGGTGCCCATGTGCCTATAGGGGCGCTCTCCATATGACCGCAATCTGATCCACTTGACACATGCATCGCAAGGATAAAATTGTGTTGAGGGTGCCCCCATGACCTTGAGGGTGCCTGGGTCATGGGGGTGCCCGAAAGCCTTTAGGGGTGCCTAGGTTACTTGGGCACCCGGGTTCAATAAGGGCGCGTGGAAGCCCCTGACTTAGGGTTTGTTCATTTGCGTTTCCTCTCCCATCTTGCCTCCAGCTCTAGGTTCTTGCAAGACAAACAATCCAAAGCCTTAGTTATGTAAGTCTACCTGACTACAAGGCTTTGCTTGGAGTCAACTCTCCAAGACTTTACTGCCTATGGTCAACTCCTTAGGGTTTTCCAATGCCTAGCCTCACTCGCTAGGACTTTACCTTGCCTGGCTTCACTCGCCTGGACTTTTACCCAGCTTCACTCACCAGGATTTCATGCCCAACCTGCGATTAGGTTTTCGTGCCTAGCTTCACTCACCAGGACTTCGTCCACCTAGCTTCACTCACTTGGACCCAACTTCACTCACCAGGATTTCATGCCCGATCCTCAATCAGGACTGCGGTGTCCAACCCTCGACCAGGACTTCGTGCCCAATTCCTCGAACCAGGACTTCGGTGCCAAACCCTCAGTCAAGTCTTCGTGCCCAATTCCCCAAACTAGAACTTCATGCCCAGCTTCACTCACCAAGTCTTCGGTGCCTTGACAAGGACTTCTTTGCTAGTCATCTGTGATGGATCGAGAGAATACGATAGAGGGGGGGGGTGAATATTGTAAAACTTTTTTGGATAAAACTTTAAGAGAATAAGCAGCGGAAATTCAAACAACCAAATGCGAACACAAGGATTTACTTGGTTCGGAGTCACGGTCGGCTCCTACTCCAAGGCCCACAGTCCTTGACCGTTTACTGCGGGCAATTCTATAATGCGCAAAGTGTTTTACAAAGAATTGTGCAGTAAGATTGCAGTAAAAGAAAACAGAGTTTCTCTTCGAGATTGACGCCCGGTATGGATCGTACTTTGGTGTGGAGGGTCGTCGTCGGCGCTTAGAATCTCGAGATCTGAGGTTTCCGGAGCAGAGCGCTTGAGTCGAAGAGCGTATTGGCATTGGAAGAATTATGTTTGAAGCCTTGGGGGTGGAGCCCCTTATATAGGGCCCCTGGGGGCGCTCGGGATGCTGGGGGCGCCCTCCACTTGTCTCCCAATCCGCAAACCCTCATCCGCAACTCGGTCAGCCCTTATCCCTCCAGGATCGGGCTCGGGGTTTGACAGGGGCGCCCGGGAAGCAGGGGGCGCCCGGGTTGACTCGGTCTGCTGACTTCTCGGCTTCAATCGCTTCGTTCGCTTGGACCCAGGGCGCCCAAGGCATCCGGGGCACCCGGGAGCACGGGGGCACCCGGGAGCAAGGGGGCGCCTGACCCAGTGTGCTTCCAAAGCGTTTTCTTTCTTAACTCTTGTTTGGCTTCACCTTGGGGGCGCCCGGGACCTCCGGGGCGCCCTGCCCAGCTGTTCCTCCTCTCCTTTGGGGCGTTCTGAGCTGCAGCAACTCGTTCCTTCGGTCCTGCATCCAGGGTTAGTACCACACAAACTAAAGCAAGTATTTTAGTGAATTTTACAGCTGTAGCTGTCTTGGTCGAGCCGACGCCTACTGTTCCCTCGACGGAGAACGCGTCCTCACCTACTCCTCTCAGGAGAGTTTACCTTTTGTCAACCGGCTCCTCCGGTTGGACTTTTGCCCGATGCACCTGACCAGGTCTTCGTGCCCACCTTCCGAGCAGGTCTTCGGTGCCCAGCTCCTTGCCAGGACTTCGTGCCCAGCTCCTTGCTAGGGCTTCGTGCCCAGTCCTCAACCAGGACTTCGTGCCCACCTTCCGAGTAGGTCTTCGGTGCCCAGCTCCTTGCCAGGGCTTCGTGTCCAGTCCTCGACCAGGACTTCGTGCCTAGTGTACCTAGGGCTTTTTTTCCTGTACACTTAGTGAACATGTTAGATTAACATAATATCTTAACTTTTGAAACCTTTGCCATTATCAAAACCCAGGTTTGACTTGGGTGCTGCCTGCACCATCAATCTGATCCTGACTAGACTTCTCTCTGCCAAACATCAAGTCATGTTTAGCTTAGTCCTTGGTCTAACTGACCAAATCTAGGTTTAGTCACTCTGCCATTCATCAAGTCCTGTTTGGCTTAACCCATGGTCAAACTGACTAACCTTGGGTGCTAATCAAACTGACTAACCTTGGTATATTGTCAAACATTGAAACACTAGAGGTTGACTATTCTTGTTTGATTCTTTTTTGCATCAACAATCTCTCCCTTTTTAATGTTTGACAATAATCATAAGTTAGGCTTAGATCTAGGGGTTTTAGGTCAATATATGGAAGAAAATTTTTCTAACTTAGGGTACTCTTTCCCCCTTTGAGACACATAAAAAAAAGCCAAAAAAAATATTAAGTATAACATTTGCACTAATAATGTGATTTTTGAAAATACTTAGAGTTTTTAATAAGAAGTGTGATTTTCAAAAAAAACCTTTTTATGTAAAAAAAACTAAGTTCTTTTTTGATTTGAAAATATTTTAGAGAAGCCAAAAAAAAAAGAAATAAAATAAGTGTTTTATTGATTTGGACTTCCCTAAATCTGATATAATCCTAGGAATCTTGTTAACAACAAGAAAATTTTCTATGTTCTTAGAGATTTTTCAATCAAAATAAAATATTTTCAATATGTATTAATTTTCAAAAATAATTTCTTAGTTTCGATTCCTCCACAATCTGACATACCCCTAGGAATTTTGTTGACTACAAGAAAATTTCTTATGCGTCTTAGATATTTTTCAATCAAAGTAAAATATTTTCAATATGTATTAATTTTCAAAAATAATTTCTTAGATTGGATTCCTCCCGAATCTGACACAATCCTAGGAATCTTGTTGACCACAAAAAATTTTCTATGTGTCGTTGAGATTTTCCAATCAAAACAACACATTTCAGTATGTATTTAAGTTTCTGAAAAAATAATAACTTTCTTCGTTTAGATTCCTTCCCAATCTGACATAGTCTTAGAAAACATTGTTAACTACAATGAAAACTTTTCTATGTATCTTAGAGATTTTTCCAAACTAAAGAAATTTTTTCAAAAATTTTCAAAAATCATTTAGAAGACTAAAAGATTTGTCAAAAATATAGATTTTTCTCAATTTAATTTTATAGATTGTTTGACCTTGAGTTAGATTCAAGTTTAATAAGTAGTAACTTAAAAGTAAATTTCAATAATTGGTTTCTAGGTCTTGGCGAGGCACAGGGGCATTCTTGGATATCGGAACAATGACCCTTTTCTTAACAAAGCCTTTTAAAGAAATGATACTTTTAATTTACTCTTTGAGAAACTCTGGTTTAACTAGTCTAAGATGTGGCGAGGTAGCTACGACTAATTCCACTTAGCTAAGTCTTCCAAGTTGGATACTCCTTACCCTTCCTGACTTCTTAGACCAAGCTTCTCTAACGTACTATCATCTCGCCCCACCATAGTACTATTTTAGGCAAGTATCAAATAATCCTTTTCCTATCTAGCCATTCTAAATTAAGTATGAAATAAGCTAGCATGAATGACATGACAAATATAAAGAAAAAGTAAGCAGATGCATGTGCATGACAATTATGCATGTGTCAATCATATCAAAACATTTTAATTTGATTTCTAATAAAGTATCAAATTCTCAATTTGATACAGATCATGTAAACCCGCAAATATGTCAACCCACTTTGACATATTTGTTATTATTAAGTTGATTGTTCCAGTTGGGTAGAATTTTATTAGTTTTATAAGTGAAGGTAATTAATTAGAATTTAGTTTGTGAATTTTATATTAACAAATTTTGAATTTCAAATTAAGGTTTTTAATTTTATTAGTTTTATTAGTTTCATTAAAGTTTAATTTTATTAGTTTTATAAGTTGAATTTCAAATTATTGTTATTAATTTCAAATTTAGATTATTAATTAAGATTTGAATTTTAAGAATTAAATTATTAATTAGAATTTGAGAAAATGACACAAATTAATAGAAATTTCACAATAAGAGAAAATGTATCTTCAAAATCAATTCCCTATAGTTGGGTATATCCTTTTATAACTAGATGAGCTTTATATCAATTAATTGATCCATCTACTTTTCTCTAAATTTTGAGAATCTAATTATTTCCAATAGCCTTTTGGCCTATAGGAAGATCCGCTAATTCCCAAACTTGATTCTTTTTCATATACTTTATTTCTTCATTCATTGCAATTTTTTATTTTTCTCTAATTGGGCATCTCAATGCTTCTACAACTGTCTGAAGTTCTTTATCGTCAATAGGGATAATCAATAATATCTCATTCTCAAATCTTTTTCTAGGAATCATCTTACGACTACTTCGTAGATTGAACTGTTGAGAAATTATTTCATTAATTGACAAATCACTCTCATTAGGTTGATTAGATTCAGGCGTCCCTTGTGATACATGTTTTTTTTATAAAGTACTATCCTCCTCAAATAGCAAAATAGTTTTATCTGTTGGTTTCTACCAAAGGGGATGCCGGGTCGCGCATGGGAAATCTCTCCATGTCCATGGATTAAAATTTTCAATCCGAATGGAGACCTATTTCCCAAACGACCGTCTCATCATCGTGCTAACCGATTCGAGCGATCACTTGAACAACCAAGTTGTTCTAGCGATCAATCTCGTCCAACCGATTAGCCGCGGAATAGACGATGAGTGGATCGCCAATTTTTGTGTTTATCATCGGGGTCCAAGATAATTAATTATCATAATTAATTAATAAATAAATAACAACACGATAATTAATTAAGCAAGAAATAATAGAAAGAACAAAGGAACCAAAGGAGAAGTTATATCTTCCCTTTTACCTCGCGATCTTCTATTGTATGACCCTCCGTTCTTGGACGTCATGTGGGCGACGATCTACCAAGAACCGTAGTCACCAAAGCCACCAACCAATCTCTTCACCTTGCGCCGGAAAACCCTAACCCTAGGGTTACCGCCGACCTCCTCAAGGAAGAAGAAGGAGAGGAGAAGAGTTCTTCTCCTTCACTAAAACCCTATCCAACCTCCTCCTTGTCTTCCTATCTCACGGCACCAAGCTCCACAAGGAAGATAACCTCTTCTCCTTCTTCCAAACCTGCGGCGCCAAGCACCACTATGGAAGAACGCCGCCCTCCTCCTTACGCCGGCGAGAACTCCCTTCCTTTCTTCTTGTCGCGCACCACAAAAGGAGGAGAAGATCTCCTCCTTGTCTATGTGATAGTTGGCCACCAAGTGGAAAGAAAGAAGAGAGAAGAAGGAGAAGAGATGGAAGAATTCCTTCACCCACTGCCGGCGTGTCCTAGGAGAGAGAAGGGAGAGAGAGGAGGAGAGGAGAGGCTTAGGGTTGGATGATCAATTGGATGCCTTGGTCTCATGATTACATGGGTATATATAGGGCTACAATATGGACCATGAGGAGGAGTTGGGTCTCAACCACCTAATCAATCACGGCCCGATCCATTAATGAAGATTTATTCCACTAAAGGATCTTCATTGAACTACCTCACTAACCCCCATATTTAAATATGGGCTCCACCTATTCGTGTTTAAGATATCGAATGCCCGTTAATTAATTAAATTACTGATAATTTAATTAATTAATATCTAACTCCTTGAGTAGTGTCATTCAACCTTATCATCATGTCGGACCAAGTCCACCTGCAGGATTTAACATGATGAACCGTATGAGCTCCTCAAGGGGTCATCATTAACCCGACTCACCAGGGCACAGTGTCCATCTTTAATCAATGACACACCATGTAAATAGTATTATTTCCCAACTTAACGGGCCTATCGATTTAACAGAATAAATATCTCTCATTGATAAATCAAAGAAATAAATACTAAGTACATGTGCCCGTTATTATATCAGGATTAAGAGCATGTACTCCATAATAACTTGTTGGTGCAAGTTGCATCAATGGTATTCCTCTTTAAGTGTTTTAATGTTTGACAATACACTTAAGTCAGTGATATATTAAACAGACAAAGGGGAGTAAGAGAGAAGTGACCTAAGCTGAAGAAAAGTCCTAGTTAATCTAGGCATAGAAGGGCTGTTAGGCACCTAGCGAAGGGCTGCTAGGCATCGAAACCCTAAGACCTAACGAAGGGCTGTTAGGCACCTAGCGAAGGGCTGCTAGGTATCGTAACCCCAAGACCTAACGAAGGGCTGTTAGGCACCTAGCGAAGGGCTGCTAGGTATCGTAACCCCAAGACCTAACGAAGGGCTGTTAGGCACCTAGCGACGGGCTGCTAGGTATCGTAACCCTAAGACCTAACGAAGGGCTACTAGGCACCTAGTGAAGGACTACTAGGCATAGAAAACCTAGCGAAGGGCTGCTAGGCACCTAGTGAAGGACTACTAGGCATAGAAGACCTAGCGAAGGGCTGCTAGGCACCTAGCGAAGGGCTGCTAGGGAATGAAGACCTGGCGAAGGACTGCTAGGCACCTGGCGAAGGATTGCTAGGTAATGAAGTCTTGGTCCAAGGGACTGAGCAACTTAGCTGAGCGATGACTAAGGACAGGAGTAGAGACGGGTCGGGGTTCGGGCGTCTCGAGATCCGGAGTAATCGGAGGCTAAGCAAAAGTCCATCCGAAGGACTGGGTGGCAACCGTCTCCTGAAAGGAGTAGGTGAAGGGCGAGTTCTCGGGGATAGGAACTCGTGCCGGTTCGACCTAGGGTTTCGTGTAAATCCGAAGTCCGAACCAAGTCCTTAAGGCTAACATGATATGTATCTATGCTTTGTGTTTGTGTATCTTGCAGGTATCAAGAACCAGAGACAAAGCAGGTAAACTAGCTAAAATACATGGTGTGCAGGCTTTAAGGGGGGCGCCCCCAGCAAGGGGGGCGCCCCCATGCAACCAGGGCACCCCCAGCAAGGGGGGCGCCCCCAGACTGTACTAAAGAAGCAGGAAACGTGTTGTATGCAGAACAGGTGTCAACCGGGGCGCCCGGATTCGTAGCTGTTTTGCTGTTTCGAAGCCAGAACACAGGATAAGCCTCCATGGGGGTGCCCGGAGCATCCGGGGCGCCCTGGTCAAAGATCTTATCCCCTGCGGCGAGGTAGGCGCAAGGATAAGGTTTGACCGAGTCTTCCGGGGTGCCCCCAGCGTCCGGGGCGCCCCCAGGAGGCCTATATAAGGGGCTTCGACCCCTCAGCTTCAGACACAACTGCCAAGCACTGTTCTGATCATTCTGACCGACGACTACGCGCTAGAAACGAGGCTCTACGACCGGGAGGCTCCGGAGGAGGTGCGCGGCACTTCGAAGGTCCAGATCGGCCGAGCTTCAGACCTTTTATCGTTGGTTTGCTTTTTAATTACTGTACTTAAATTTCCATATTATTGCTTGTAATTCTGCACTGTAAGTCGGGTTTCTTCGCCTCTGAAAAGTCCGGAAAGGAGACCAATAGTGGACGGGCGTTCCCGTGCATAGGCCTTGGATGTACTGACCCTGGGGGGTCGGGAACCAAGTAAAAATCCGCCGTGTCACTGTCTTGTTTTTCGTTCTATTTATTTTCCGCTGCGTTACTAATATTCTAAGTCTAGAACGAACGAGTTTTTCACGAGTTCTCCGCGAAAGGTTTTCACGGTCGATATTCACCCCCCTCTATCGACGGCACCGGTCCTACATAACTGAGATCTGATTCAATTATAAAGTCAGTATTAATTGAATCATCTCTATGTCGGTCGTGCTCAATACACACAAAGTGCACTAGTGTAATTCTATGGTCAAGATAAACCAACACCAAATTACACTACAACCATCCCAATGGTTTGTCCAAATCCATCTCAGTTGTGAGCCTCTACTTATACTCTACAAGAAACTGATAACATGATCTTCTGTGTGACACCACACACCATGTTATCTACAATTCAAACTATCAGACAATATGCACATACTAATATAAACATGCAAATAGTGATCTTGTGATTCTCTTTCAAAATGTAGATGTCTTATATAAAAGCAAGGATTTTAGTATACATCCTAACAATCTCCCACTTATACTAAAAGACTATATTATCCTCATAACGTCATACATCTGACTCCCATATCCTCCACATGCCTATCAAAAGCTCTCGCTGGAAGGGCCTTAGTGAAAGGATCCGCCAGGTTGTCCTCCGATGCAATCTTGGCGACAACAACTTATTCTCGCTTTACAATCTCTCATATCAGGTGGTACTTGCGCTCTATTTGTTTACTCGCCTTATGGGCTCGTGGTTCCTTCGAGTTTGTAACTGCACCACTGTTATCACAATAAATTGTGATAGCTATCGGTAAATCAGGAATCACATCCAAGTCCTTCATGAAGTTCCTAAGCCATACAACTTCCTTGGCCGCCTTAGAGGCTGCCACATACTCATCTTCCATGGTGGAGTCCGCCATGTATTTCTGCTTGACACTCCCCCATACTATGGCTCCACCTCCTAAAGTAAACACATACCCCGAGGTAGACTTACTCTTGTTTCTATCTGATTGGAAGTCTGAATCCGTATAACCCACAGGGAGTAATTGGTCTGCCTGGTAAACCAGCATATAATCTCTAGTCCTTCTCAGGCACTTCAGTATATGCTTTACCATA
The DNA here is from genome assembly GCA_024364735.1 of Boesenbergia rotunda. NCBI lineage: Eukaryota > Viridiplantae > Streptophyta > Magnoliopsida > Zingiberales > Zingiberaceae > Boesenbergia > Boesenbergia rotunda. Next base: position 297,212 of record JAGFNQ010007312.1, on the reverse strand, counting down.
GTCCAATGTCCTGACCTTGGTTACACTGATATCTGCTAACCATGCCCACGGCAAAGTAGATATCTGGTCTCGTACATAGCATAGCATACATGAGGCTTCCTATAGCGAAACATAATGAACTGCCTTCATCTCCTCTATCTCCTTTGATATTTTAGGACACATCTCCTTAGATAGAGGAACTCCATGCTTGAAAGGTAGAAAACCTTTCTTAGAGTTTTTCATGCTAAAACGAGCTAGGATAGTGTCTATGGATGAAGCTTGAGATAAGCATAAAATCCATTTCTTATGATCCCTTATAACTTTGATCCGAAGGATGTGCCCTGCTTCTCCTAAGTCCTTCATATTAAACTGTTTGGACAACCATACCCTTACGTCTGATAATACTTTGACATTATTGCCAATGAGCAAAATATCATCTACGTATAGTACAAGAAATACCACTACGTTTCCGTCACATCTCTTATGTACACAAGACTCATCCTGACTTTGAATAAATCCATATGACCGGATTACCTCATCAAAGCGGATGTTCCAAGATCGTGAAGCTTGCTTCAATCCATAAATGGACCGATTAAGCTTACATACAAGATGCTCTTTGCCCCTCGCAATGAATCCTTCTGGTTGCTTCATATAGATGGTCTCCTCAAGAATTTCATTAAGGAAAGCTATCTTGATATCCATCTGTCATACCTCATAATCCATATAAGCGGCAATAGATAAGAGAATCCGGATAGATTTAAGCATGGCTACCGACGAAAAGGTCTCCTCATAATTGATACCCTCTTTTTGAGTATACTCTTTCACAACAAGTCTAGCTTTGAAGGTCTCAACCTTCCTGTTTGATCCTCTCTTTCTCTTGTAGATCCACTTGCATCCAATGGCTTTTACACCATTGGGTGGTTCTACTAGCTCCCAGACATGATTAGAATCGATAGATTCTATCTCAGAATTCATTGCCCTTTGCCAAGATACCACATCTTTATCTTGGAGTGCCTCGTCATAGGTCCAGGGATCAGGTTCATGTTTGCCAGGGACTATGTCCGAAGACTCTCCCAAGAACATGAATCTTTCAGGTTGTCTAACATCCCTCCCACTACGATGAGGTACCACCCGTGTATCTTCTGTGACACGCAGTGCAGTGACTTGTGGTATATCCTCTTGTACCGTTGGTACTAAAGTCGGAACTTCCCCTCTTAATTCCTCAAGAATAATTCTACTCATGGGCTTATGGTTCATCACATAGTCTTCTTCTAAGAATCAAGAATTCGTGCTAATGATCACCCTCTGATCCTTAGGACTATAGAATAAACCACCTTTCGTCCCTCTAGGATAGCCTACGAACAAGCGTACTTCTGTACGAGATTCTAACTTATCAGCATCTCCTTTTAGTACATGTGTTGGACTATCCCAAATCCGAATATGTCTTAGACTAGGCATTCGCCAAGTCCACAATTCTGTGGGAGTAGAAGGAACTGACTTAGATGGTACCAAGTTCAGTATGTACACTGCTGTTTCCATAGCATATCCCTAGAACGAATCCAGCAACTCGGAGTAACTCATCATTGATCTAACCATCTCCATAAGAGTCTTATTCTTTCGCTCTGCTACACCATTCTATTGGGGCGTATCGGGTGCAAACAATTGGGACTGAATCCCAACCTCTGATAAGTAAGTCCTAAACTCTCCCAGGAGGTACTCACCACCATGATCAGATCGTAGTATCTTGATACTTTTACCTTGATGTTTCTCCACATTAGTCTTGAATTTTTTGAACTTATCAAAGCATTCAGACTTGCGGTGCATCAGGTAAATGTATCCATATCTTGAATAATCGTCTATAAAAGAGATGAAGTATTCAAAGCCACCTCTAGCCTGGATAGACATAGGACCACACAAATCAGAATGAACCAAATCCAATACATCTTTGACTCTATACCCCTTGGCCTTGAAAGGCCTCTTGATCATCTTACCTTCCAAGCACTATTCACAGGTTGGGAAGTCTTCCACCACCAAAGAACCCAAGGCCCATCGGCTATCAACCTTTAAATCCTACTAAGGTTAATATGACCAAGTCTTAGATGCCAAAGATATGTTTGGTTCATCTTCGAAGGTTCTTTTCTCTTATTTTGGTTAGGTAATGAGTTATTTACTTCTATTTGCATTGTGCGAGATTTTGGTTCTAAAGTGTATAAATTGCCAACCAATTTACCTGAACAGATAATTTCTCTATTCCTTTTTATAACAACTCTGTCATTAAAAGAAATAGAATACCCATCCTTTATTATTTTAGAAATCGAAACAAGGTTCTTTTTAAAAGTAGGTACATAACGGTAATTTCTTAAAACCAAAACTTTATTTCTATCAAAAGACAAATAAACGTCTCCCACTGCAATAGCCGCCACCTCCGTAGCATTGCCCATGTAGACGGTAATCTCTCCATCCGCTAGTCGTCGGGTTTCCTGGAACCCCTGCAAAGAATTGCAGACATGATCAGTGGCTCCCGTATCTACACACCAGGTACCGGTAGATAACACCGCTAAACATGTTTCAACAACTAAACAAAAAGATATACCTTTATCTTGACGACGGGGACAGTTCGCCTTCTAGTGTCCAGTCTGCTTGCACGTGAAGCACTTGCCTTTTGGCTTCTTCACGCCAACCCGAGGTCCCTGAGATCTTATCTTCATTGTCCCACCTTGTTTCTTCTTCTTCTTGCCTTTCGGCATAGAAGTAGAAATCTTCTGAGCAACCAAAGCATGAGCCCTCTGACGAAAAAGCCCCTCTGCCGTCTGAAGTTCTGTTAGAAGTTCCGCCAATGAATATGTACGTTTGTTCATATTGTAGTTCAGGCAAAACTGCTCAAAATTCCTAGGCAGAGACTGGAGAATGATATCAACCTGGGTTTCCCCATCAATCTCCGCTCCAAGGACTTCCATATCATTGAGATGTGCCATCATTTTAAGGACATGATCCCTCACGGGTGTCCCCACAATCATGGTAGTCGTCATCAAGTTCCTCATTGGCTCCTGCCTAGTGGCCTGATTCTGATGTCCGAAGAGTTCATTGAGATTGAACATCATATCATAAGCAGTGGAAAAAGTCTGATGCTGATGTTGTAATACATTTGACATAGATGCCAATATGTAACACCGCGCCATCTCATCTGCTTTAATCGACTTCTAACAGAATTCTCGCTAGGTTTTTCAGGACAGAACTCGAAAAGTACAAACTTGTACTTCTCAGCAGTTAGGACAATGTCCAGGTTCCGTTTCCAATCAATGTAATTAGGGCCCGTAAGTTTGTTTTCTTTAAGCATTACATCTAGTGGGTTGAATGCCATTTTGAAATTTCCTGAGAATCACAACGATCATAAACTTTGGATTTCAAAAAATATTGATTCCTCAAACGATAAATTTTAAAATCAACCAACACCTCAAAACACCGAGAATATCGCATGCCACGATAGTGTGGACGTATACGAATTCTACATTTGTAAGAGGAGGTTTACCCATTAATTTTATTATCTTGTCAACTTAACTTTTTGACAAATAAAATTAATAGTTGGTTCCTCTTTGGCCCTACAAATAATAGCAGTGACTCCGATGGGGAGGATACTATTATTTGCATCTAAGTATTTAGCATTACACGATACTAAGAAAATTATCTCGGATTATGTGTCGTCCGATGGGGAAAATCACATGCTCCTAAATAATTTCCTATAATCATGTATGACCTAGTGATCTGCAGAACAAGCTCATCCGATGGGGAGGAAGGCACTCAGAGCCAATGCGCAAGCTTGTTCGCATCATTTGTCAAATTAGTAATGAGGCCATGGAACCCTTAGGGTCCCTCTCTCACTTAGTTATTTATAATTGAGGAATTTTCATGCATGCACGATAAACATATAAACTAAAAGCAATAAACAAGAAAAAACAAAATTTTCCAACTATTATGGCTTTAGTCTTCAATATGCCTCTAGTCGTGTCGCCACCTCGTCCGCTCCTCCCTCTCCATGCGCAAGCCACCATGAAGGGATCTCCGAGCCGAGATAAAATGATATTTATTTACATCCATCGATCCTATACTCCACAAAGGAGTGTACATAAAATCTAGATCGAAAGTAAATAAAAAGCGCGGCTAAACAAGTATCGTATTTAATTACAAAAATCAAATACCAAATTTAGCATTATGAACCCCGAGGATTCAAATAATATTACATTCATGCACAACCAATCACATACACACATATTTTAGCCATAACAGTTGGAATCTCATGTCTGCAACCAAAGAGTTAGCCTAAGCACATCGTACTATTATCCGGCAAAATAAAATACATGATAAAGTGCAAAAACATAATCAAATCCAAAACACACAAAATCGGAAACCATTGGCTCTGATACCAGTTGTTGGTTTCCACCAAAGGGGATGTTGGTTCGCGCATGGGAATCCTCTCCATGTCCACGGATTAAAATTTTCAATCCAAATGGAGACCCATTTCCCAAACGACCGTCTCATCATCATGCTAACCGATTTGAGCAATCGCTTGAACAACCAAGTTATTCTAGCGATGAATCTCGTCCAACCGAGTAGCCGCGGAATAGACGATGAGTGGATCGCCAGTTTTAGTGTTTATCATCGAGGTCCAAGATAATTAATTATCATAATTAATTAATAAATAATTAACAACGCGATAATTAATTAAACAATAAATAATAGAAAGAACAAAGGAACCAAAGGAGAAGTTATACCTTCCCTTTTACCTTGCGATCTTCTATTGTATGACCCTCCCTTCTTGGACGTGGTATGGGCAACGATCTACCAAGAACCATAGTCAACAAAGCCACCAACCAATCTCTTCACCTTGCGCCAGAAACCCCTAACCCTAGAGTTGTCGCCGACCACCTCAAGGAAGAAGAAGAAGAAGGAGGAGAGGAGAAGAGTTCTTCTCCTTCACTAAAACCCTATCCGACCTCCTCCTTGTCTTCCTATCTCATGGCACCAAGCTCCATGATGAGCCCGATCTACTATGTTAAAGTTGTCATGAATGTGGGCTTCAAATTTAAATGTGAATGAATAACTGGAAACCCTTTTACAATCAAAAGTATGAAAATATAATATAGGGGCCACAGGTCGTATTTTTCTCGGGGACTAGTTGCTGTGTTTGATTCGAGCTTGGTTTATGTGTCGTTTATGTTTTGGGTTTCAAAGAAATAAATTTGGTTTTGGAATACAATCAAAAATTGAAATTGCAATGAAAATAGAAGACTTAGCTAATAAACTACACAAAAGGATGGTAACAACCAACTCAACCAATGGAAAACCTAATCAAAGCACTTACAAAGTTTTTGGCAACTGTTTTCTGATTTCAAACACAAAATGAAATGCTATGCAATGAAGTAAAAGCAGTGATAGGAATTTTTGGAAACAAACAAGCTTGATACAACTACTAGCATGCGAAATGTAGAACTCAAACCAACAACTCAACTAAACTAGCTAAAGAGTTTTTGGAAACCAACCATTGCCAATAAAATTCAGAAATGAGTGACTGTAAACTTATTGATTCAAACACAATCACATGCCACAAAAACTAGCTAAATTCAGATGCAAGAAGGGCTAAGGCAAGTGGCACGCAAGGGAGAATTCCTTGTGCCAAAAAACTACTTCCAAACTAAGGAATGAGTGATCTTTCAACTCAACTTTTCTTTTCTTTTTAAAACTGATTGGTTCGATTGGGAAACAAAGATATTAGGAAAGACTAAGCAAGCCTAAGGCAAGGAATTAAGAACTAAATCAGAACTTGAGAAACAAAGACAATTCAGAAATGAGATTGCAGAAATTGAAACTTGATGTTCAGAAATTCAAGGATTAGCTACTGATTTTGTTCTCGTAATAGATCAAGGGCTGAACTAACTACTGAAAACTAAGTGCACGTAACTAATCTAGGAACAAGGAAGTTTAAACTAGCAATTACTTAACAGCAACTAGTGTAATGGAAGTGAAATCACTAAAATGCAGAAATCTAGCTTGGCACGCCACAATGCATTTGGCACGCAGCAATTGAAACTAAAGTGAACTGAAATTTAACTCTATTAATCACTAAACAAGTTCCTAACTTACTGAACTCGAAGATTAAACTCCTAATTAAGCTAAACAATTCAGAACTTACAAACTAAGACAGCTGAAAACTGAAAATTGCAGAAACAGAACAGAATTCGGCAGAAATGGAATTTAAGCTACAAAACATGAAAATTAGCTAGCTAAACTACTCCTCAACCCTTCCTCAGCTCAAGAACTTCTTGGTCGTCAAGCAAGAGCTGGCTTCGAACCCCTAGGCTCAGCAAATCAGTGGAAAACCATTTCTGAAGTTGATTCTGCTCCAATCTGCGCAAAGCTGGAAGTTTCAATCCGATTCACTCTATCTCAGTTAAATGAGCTGCGATGATGATTTGGGAAGCTTCTGAGACCACCTGAGAACCCCTACAAGCTGCTCAGACGCTTGGAAATGGTTTTTGGTGAGAAATCAATGATCGGACTGAGGAATTGCCGAAACCCTCAAGCAAGCCCTGTTCCGGCGCAAATGGAGCTGAATTCTTCAAGCAATCGATCCCCAAAGACTCAATTCTTGATCTGGGATGGAGATTGAGGTGGTCACGCCTTCTTGGAAGAAGAATTTTCAAAAACGATGAAGAAAGGATGAAAAACGGCGAAGAACAGTAAAGCTGAGTGAAGACGCGACAAGGGTGGAAGCTGCGGTAATTTTTCCTTAAGTAATAACCAATGGACGGTCCAGATTGATCCACTTCAATCCAACGGTTGATCTTGGTCTGATTTTAGCCAAACTTTGATGATGATGATCTGGGGTCAGGATCTGCCTTGTGGTAGCTCAGATCCTCCAGATTCGCAACGGATGGTCCAGATCAAGCTAATCTTTGAATGGATGATCTAGAGCCCTCCAAGCTTGATCCAACGGTTGATTGAGCTCTGATTGGGATGAAACCTTCAGATCTTGATCAGGGTGCTTGATCAACCCTAGCCCTAGCTCGGATTGCTTCAGATGATCCCGGATGGCTCAGATCTAGCCGCTCTTGAATCGGACGACCCAAATTAAATCATAATCTTGATAATTCGATCCGGGTCGCTTCCGACTCAAGTTTGACCCAATATGCCCTAGGTCCAGGAACCTTTGATGCCTACAAAAATAGATCAAGAATTTAGTGGCCAAATAATCCAATTTTATACAAATTTGCAATTAAGTCCAAAACAAGAGTAAGTTCTAAAACCTAGGGTAAAATCACAATCAAGCCATAAAAACATAGGTCAAACATGGATTTTAGCAGCTCAAATAATCAATAAAATAGTATTTATCAACTCCCCCACACTTGAGCTTGAGCGTCTCGCGAAAACAGTAAATATGTATCCCCTAGATTTACTTAAGCATAATTAGAAACAAATGAAAAGAAATTACCTAAGGTTGTCAATTCTCATAAATCTAAGCCCTATGGATTAGTATCTTGTCCTTAAATCAACAACTTAGCCTTTTCATCCATCATGAGTCATTGAGATGAATCTAACTCATAGCCTTTCAAGGGAAATTTTTGTGGCTCTCTCCTTAAGTTCTAACTTGATGATGGAAGTGGAGCTCACTCAAACACATATGATTCTTGCACTACCATAGGCTTGCTTATTATCTACTCTCCACCATTAATCATGAATAGGATCAACATCTACAAAAACAAATGAAAAACAGAGAATATGGTGAAAAATGGAACAAAAGCCAAGAAAAATGGAAAAATAGATAAAGTGGAAGACTTGAGTGCTTGGGGATATTTTTGATGCTCTTTGCTCTCCATGCAGTCCCCTAATGATCTCAAAAGTGTTGTGAAGTCAAACTTGAATAGATTCCTTTTATTTGGATGAAAAATCCTTCCTTGATTTCCTTGTGCCAAGTTCCCTATTGCGTGCCAACTTGATTTTGCTTTTCTTTTCTCATTCTTCTTTTTTTTTCCATCTTTCTTGAGGTTCGACTACAAACTTTCTCCTTTGTTCTCATTCGGTTTAGTCCTGCTGTGCCCAATTCCATATCAGAATCACATCAATCCCCTTCTAATGCCGTGAGCTTCCAAGGTACTTGCCTTTTTTTTTTCTTTAGCTGCATTATTTCTGTTTCAAGTTTCAATTTCCACCCATCCAGCTAATTTCAGAACTTGCCATTCTTCTTGCTTAGCAACAGTTAGCATCAATTGACAATGAAAAGTTTCAGCCACTACACTGCAGTTTGGATTCATTCACTGCACTTTCATCTCAGCTTCCCATTTTCTGCTCTACTTCGAAACTTCTAGCCCATTTGTTTTTCTTAGATCTGAAATTGAATGTGCACCTCCAACTTCAGATACAAATCTTGACTTCCCAACTTTTGAGCCAAACCATTTTCTATCCAACTAGCAGAAATTTTTTTTTTCTTTGGCACAACTCACTCACTTGGCATAGATTTTTGCATCACTTCCAGATATGTCCAGCTGCTGTTCAGTTTATCATCAGCTTCAGTTCATCCTTCCAGCACTCGGCAACATTTAATTTGGACAGAATTTTCAGCATTGGTTCAGATTTGTTCAACTTCACCTGCATTTTTCTCTTCAATTCTGCACTTGAACTCAGCTTTGTCCCAGCTTCACTGCAACATCTTCTCAGCTTTAATTCCAACTACATCAACCCTTCTTAATTCTGTAATGTTGCATTGGCACTCCCTCACTGCTTTCCAAAATCAAAATTGTAGTTTGATATGATACTAAACTGTGTCTTGTGGCAGAAATTTGATTTGATCTTCTATGGGTTCTCTTCCTGAATTTTTCAGCACCTTGCTCAGTCTTGCCTTGAATTCAGTTTGTTTAATTTTAGTAGATCCAAATTCAACACTCGGCAGCAACCTTTTCAGGCTGTTCAGATTTCTTCAGCCTTCTTAATCAGTCTTAATGCAGAATTTACAGCCTTGAAAATTTAAATCCAGCTCATCTTGATACCAACTGCACAAAAAGGTATTGTTGATTTCATCTTTTGCTTGCTCTCAGCTTGTGCTCAGCCTTTCTCAGATTCTTCCTTACATTTGTTAACTGCCCACAGCAGCTCTCCTTTTGCTGCAATTTCTGAATTGTTTTGTTTCAAGTTTCAGCTTCATGCACTAAATTTCGGAATTCACAATCATCCAGTTCTTCATCCTTGCAAACATCTGATTACTTTACAGCAGTAGCATCAAATGGATCAGATTTCTTCACAGATTTCATCTTCAATCCTTTAAGATTATTCAACACTTTGCAGCTTACTCATTTCAGCAACTATCCTTGCAATCCAGCTCAGATTTTTAGCTGCAGAATTCCCTGCATTTCCCTGCTTCAAAAAACTTCAATCAGCCTCCATTCCTACTAATTTCTCATCTTCATTTCAGACTTTGGCTTGTATCATTCATCAGCTCTAAGATTCTGCACTCGACAGATTACAAGCAGTGCAGTTTTTCAGCTTTTTTTTTAGCCTTTTTTCAGGCTTTGGTCAGCTTTTCGGATTGTAGCAAAATGCTACTGATCTTCCTATCCAAGCACAGCTGAAGTCAATTCAATCCCTGATCAGTTCAATCCCAACATTTCTGCCCAAAATGTAGATTCACAGATTTTTTTTTTCTTTTTGGCACAAGTTTTCTTCATTTGTTGCCATGGTTCTCCTCATTGCAGATTTCATCTCTTTTCAGCCGAATTCGCCTTGGCACACGTGGCTTGAATTGTTTTCAATCTTTGACCACTTCTTCTTGCTAATTTTTGACTTCAACTCAATTTGGCACATTGATTTCAAAGAATTTTTTTTTTAAAATGCCTCCTTGATACCAAACTTTTCCAAAACACTAATCACTCCCCCACACTTAAATCTTTGTCCGTCTCGGGCAAAATAGCATCAAGAAAACATCCCAAGCAAACAAATCCATAGAAAAATTGGGGTTAAGATTAGGAATAAGGAAAGACAATTAAAAAGAGTATGTATCAAGTATGATCATGGAGAAAGGGAAACAATATGATTAGTCTTCATAGATGTGATCCAATCAACGAGATATGGTTTTGAAAGAACCTAGGCAAGTTCTAGAGCACAATAACATGTATGTGTCACAAAGATAAGGCTAAATCTCACTAGGCAAAAATAATTCATCTCAAGTCTTCAATTAAGAATCTAAAGCAAAATCGTACTCAAGCATCCAAGAATTCATCCATTAGCTCAAACCCTAAGTTTTGACAACCAAATTTAATTTATTTTCCAAGAGATTCTAAAATGCTATGGAGATAACCTAAGGGATACATTTATTTCTAGTCATGCAATAAAAAGTGCTAAAACTATATTTACAATGACATGGTATTTAGAATGATTTTTATTCATGTTACTCTACTCACGTGTTTATTAGCAAGAACTCATTTTAAGAGTGAAAACATGCAATAAAGGAAAAGGCAACAAAGATCAAACTCCCTTTTATTTCTGGCGGTCGGAGTCTGTCAAGAAATAGCCTCCACCGTGGTAGTGGAGGAGTCTGGGTGTGCGAAAGAGCTTCTTCCATTTCTTCAACTTTACAGTGCATCGCTCCCCCACACTTGGACTTTACAGCAACCTGTTCAGGTGGACGAAGATTATTTAAATACAAGACCCATTTAAGAGGTAGAGTGTTTTGAATTAAAGGAAAATCTACTCCCTCTTTATTCTTTTTGGGACACAGTCCAGGAGGTTTGAGTCTATTCAGATGAAGCTCCCACTCCAGCAGTCTTCTGGACCCTGCAAAACAATGTAATACCCTTCTCAAGCGTGCAGGGTAAGAAAGGAATGAAATAATATCAGTCTTTACATAAAATTTATCCAAACATAACAAATCAAGAAATGAATCGCAGCCAATAAAATCAACTTTTGGTACCTCTCTTGATGTTTTCAAAAAAATAAAAGAAATACTTACCTGATCATGCTGAAAAATACCTAGAGGTTCCACAATGATAGATGTGTCCATAGCTTCCTCCTGGTCCAGTATAGGGTCCATATCAGGTTCAAGTTCTAGTAAGCACTCTACTGGTACAAGTGATCCTTGGGTTCTTGCTTTCACCAGGCAAGTCCCTACACTTTCTGGTTCATTCTCTGAATCTTGTGGTGGTCCCTGGGGCTTAGTGCAATCCCCTACACTTTCTTCAATACATGTATCCTCAATCATTCCTGCAACAACCAATTTAGAAAAATCAGGACCTTCAATAATACTATAATCACAAAATAAAAGATGAGAATGGTCCTGTGAGGTAGGCATGGGTGATTCTTGGGGCTTTGTGCAATCCCCTACACTTTGAATATTAACAAAATAGGTGATCCTTGGGGCTCTGTGCAATCCCCTACACCTAGAATAATCTCTCCAGCTGTAAATGCATCTGAAAATTCCTCAGTCTCAGCAGTAAATCTCATGTCAGCCTCCTCTGAATGAATAGCTCCTCTAAAAAAATCAGATAAAAGTCCCTCAGCCTCTAACTCTGTCTGCTCCAGCTCCTCAAAACTATCCATGCTCATAACGGAGTGATCCTCTCTCGGATGCTTCATAGCATCGAAAAGACTAAACTGAATAACCGTATCTCCAATCTCCATGGAAAGTGTACCGGCATATACATCAATCTTTGTTCTGGCCGTCTTCAGAAAAGGTCTGCCTAAAATCAGTGGAGAACGGTGTGCCAAGTAATCTCCCTCCATATCCAAAATATAAAAATCTGCAGGAAATATTAGCTCCTTTACTTTCACCAAAACATCTTCAATCATATCTGCTGGGCGGGTCTGACTCCTGTCTGCTAGCTGTATCACCACTCCAGTGGGCTGTAAAGGGCCTATGCCGAGCATCTAAAATACTGACATGGGCATCACATTTATGGAAGCTCCTAAATCTAACATAGCATCATGGAATATGGTGCTCCCTATCTCACAAGAAACAGTAAACATCCCAGGGTCTTCACATTTCTGAGGTAGAGCATGGATGAGCGATGAAACATTTTTCCCAATGCTGACCAATTCATTTTCCTTAAGCTTTCTCTTGTTAACACAAAGATCCTTCAAAAACTTAGCATACTTTGGAATTTGTTTGATCATGGTCAATAAAGGTATATTGATCTCCACTTTGCTGAAAAGCTCCACTAGTTCATTAAATTCCTTAGCCTTCTCCTTCTCCCTTGTCTTTAGGCATGTGTTCTTTGCTGTGGAAAGGGTAAAGGTACCCTAAAATCATCTTCTTTGGCCGGAAGTCGAGAGGCTGAATTCTGGGCTGCTGTCCCATGCGATGTAGTGGCTGTAGAATCGGTCTCGGCACTGTTTTCTTCTCCATTTGCCACCAAATTTGGAGGGTTGCTTGAGGAAGGGGTTGGGCACGGGCTAGGGGTGGAATCAGCTGAATTTGAAGTCGTTTCATGCATGTTCTGAGCTGGAATCGCAGTTGCTGTCCGGTTTTCTGAAAAATCTGCTCTTGGATTCTTTGGAGATGAAGTGACCTTCCCACTCCTCAAATAAATAGCACTCACGTTTCCTTTAGGATTAGGAACAGTTTGGGAAGGTAGTTGACTTGATCCTTGAGCTTGATTCTGATTGATCCCACTAGCCAATTGACCCATTTGCCTCTCAAGGTTTTTTATGGTGGGAAACATTTGTTGCATCATCTCCATCATTTGTTGTTGCTGCGCATTTCCTCCACTTGAGCTCCCATACCCTCCTTGGTTAGCATAGCTCCTTGACTGATTTTGAAAGGATGAAGTAGGCTGAAAATTTTGAGCTTGCTGATTTGGTTGAAAACATGGCTGTTGGGGCTGATTAAAGGACTGATTGGGCTGTTGATAGGGCTGATTAAAGGGCTGATATTCTTGAAAACTTTGCTGGGAGTTGTAGCCTTGAAAGTTCTGATTTTGGTGTGGAAAATTCTGTGGCAAGGGCTGAAAATTCTGATTTTGAAACCCTTGGTTGTAAGGCTGAAAATTTTGATTCAAGGGCTGTGTGGGCTGATAATATGGCTCGTTTTGAGGCGGATCTTGCTGAAATGTTTGACACACTTGCTGCCCCTGTTGATAAGGCTGAAATTGCTGTTGGAATGGCTGGATTGAGGTTCGAAATGCTGAGATGGTTGCTGAAATTGTTGAGAATTAGGCTGAAACGGGGGCTGAAAATTTTGGTTAATGGCTGAAATTGTTGCTGATTGATCTGATTTTGCTGGGGCTGCTGGAAGTTCGGTAGATGCTGCTGTGAGGGTTGATTTTGAGGCTCTTGTTGGCAGAAAGCATTCCCGTACCTCAAGTTAGGATGATTCCTCCAACCGGGGTTGTAAGTAGAGGAATACGGATTGTTTCTCGCTGGAAATTGTCCTCTTACTAATGCTGCTACTGTTTCATCCTGTTGGAGGGTTGGGCATGAATCTGAGGTGTGCTCTAGACTAGAGCAAATGCCACACACACTTATCACTTGACTAGAGGGTGGAGGTACTGAAGGAGTTGAGCCTTGATTTGCATTGCTAACCTTCAACTCCTTAATAAGTGATGTGATCTCTGCCAATCTCTTGTCATAATGATCAATAGGAACTACCTGAACTTCACCCACTCCTCTGGTGGTCAAGGCTCTACTTCCAAATTGCTGGGAATTCTCAGCCATATTAGAAATTAACTCCCTAGCTTGCATTGGCGTTTTGTTCACTAGGGCCCCTCCAGCTGCAGCATCTATCATGACTCTATCCATCTGCAGCAATCCTTCATAAAAGTACTGAATCAACAGCTGCTCACTGATCTGATGCTGGGGGCAACTTGAACACAGCTTGTTAAATCTCTCCCAGTAGTCATATAATGTCTCACCAACCACTTGCTGAATCCCACAGATACTTTTTCTGATTATAGCTGTCCTGGAGGCTGGGAAATACTTCTCCAAAAATGCCTTCTTCATAGAGATCCAACTAGACACATGTCCTGTAGGCAGATAATAGAACCAGTCTTTTGCTGCTCCTGTCAGTGTGAAAGGGAAAGCTCTCAGCTTGATGTCTTCTTCAGAAATGCCCTGAGGCTTCATAGTAGAGCATACAACATGGAATTCGTGCAGGTGTCTGTTGGGATCCTCTCCAGTCAATCCCTGAAACTTTGGCAGCAAATTAATAAGTCCAGATCTTAACTCAAAATTACCCCCCAGCTCTGGATAAGCTATGCTGGAGTACTGAAATGCAGCATCTGGTGCTGCGAGCTCCTTCATGGTTCTTTGGTGGTCTGCCATGTCACTGCCTGAGTGAGTAAAGATAGTCTGAATAGGAGGGATATCTGTAGTCTCAGAAAGAATGCCCTGCACCTCCTAGCTCTGAAAGTCCTCTCAATCTCAGGGTCGAATTCTTCTAAGTCACCACCTGAAGACCTGGTCATAAAACAAAATAAATCGCAGTAAAAGTGGATACAGAGATAAGACAAATAGAATCAAATCAAAAGATATAACAATAAGCACAAAAATAAATCAAGAATGATATGAAATGAATGCACAAGCAAAAATCAAACAAATCAACTAGTGTTTCCCCGGCAACGGCGCCAAAAATTTGATGAGCCCGATCTACTATGTTAAAGTTGTCACGAATGTGGGCTTCAAATTTAAATGTGAATGAATAACTGGAAACCCTTTTACAATCAAAAGTATGAAAATGTAATATAGGGGCCACAGGTCGTATTTTTCTCGGGGACTAGTTGCTGTGTTTGATTCGAGCTTGGTTTATGTGTCGTTTATGTTTTGGGTTTCAAAGAAATAAATTTGGTTTTGGAATACAATCGAAAATTGAAATTGCAATGAAAATAGAAGACTTAGCTAATAAACTACACAAAAGGATGGTAACAACCAACTCAACCAATGGAAAACCTAATCAAAGCACTTACAAAGTTTTTGGCAACTGTTTTATGATTTCAAACACAAAATGAAATGCTATGCAATGAAGTAAAAGCAGTGATAGGAATTTTTGGAAACAAACAAGCTTGATACAACTACTAGCATGCGAAATGTAGAACTCAAACCAACAACTCAACTAAACTAGCTAAAGAGTTTTTGGAAACCAACCATTGCCAATAAAATTCAGAAATGAGTGACTGTAAACTTATTGATTCAAACACAATCACATGCCACAAAAACTAGCTAAATTCAGATGCAAGAAGGGCTAAGGCAAGTGGCACGCAAGGGAGAATTCCTTGTGCCAAAAAACTACTTCCAAACTAAGGAATGAGTGATCTTTCAACTCAACTTTTCTTTTCTTTTTAAAACTGATTGGTTCGATTGGGAAACAAAGATATTAGGAAAGACTAAGCAAGCCTAAGGCAAGGAATTAAGAACTAAATCAGAACTTGAGAAACAAAGACAATTCAGAAATGAGATTGCAGAAATTGAAACTTGATGTTCAGAAATTCAAGGATTAGCTACTGATTTTGTTCTCGCAATAGATCAAGGGCTGAACTAACTACTGAAAACTAAGTGCACGTAACTAATCTAGGAACAAGGAAGTTTAAACTAGCAATTACTTAACAGCAACTAGTGTAATGGAAGTGAAATCACTAAAATGCAGAAATCTAGCTTGGCACGCCACAATGCATTTGGCACGCAGCAATTGAAACTAAAGGGAACTGAAATTTAACTCTATTAATCACTAAACAAGTTCCTAACTTACTGAACTCGAAGATTAAACTCCTAATTAAGCTAAACAATTCAGAACTTACAAACTAAGACAGCTGAAAACTGAAAATTGCAGAAACAGAACAGAATTCGGCAGAAATGGAATTTAAGCTACAAAACATGAAAATTAGCTAGCTAAACTACTCCTCAACCCTTCCTCAGCTCAAGAACTTCTTGGTCGTCAAGCAAGAGCTGGCTTCGAACCCCTAGGCTCAGCAAATCAGTGGAAAACCATTTCTGAAGTTGATTCTGCTCCAATCTACGCAAAGCTGGAAGTTTCAATCCGATTCACTCTATCTCAGTTGAATGAGCTGCGATGATGATTTGGGAAGCTTCTGAGACCACCTGAGAACCCCTACAAGCTGCTCAGACGGTTGGAAATGGTTTGTGGTGAGAAATCAATGATCGGACTGAGGAATTGCCGAAACCCTCAAGCAAGCCCTGTTCCGGCGCAAATGGAGCTGAATTCTTCAAGGAATCGATCCCCAAAGACTCAATTCTTGATCTGGGATGGAGATTGAGGTGGTCACGCCTTCTTGGAAGAAGAATTTTCAAAAACGATGAAGAAAGGATGAAAAACGGCGAAGAACAGTAAAGCTGAGTGAAGACGCGACAAGGGTGGAAGCTGCGGCAATTTTTCCTTAAGTAATAACCAATGGACGGTCCAGATTGATCCACTTCAATCCAACGGTTGATCTTGGTTTGATTTTAGCCAAACTTTGATGATGATGATCTGGGGTCAGGATCTGCCTTGTGGTAGCTCGGATCCTCCAGATTCGCAACGGATGGTCCAGATCAAACTAATCTTTGAATGGATGATCTAGAGCCCTCCAAGCTTGATCCAACGGTTGATTGAGCTCTGATTGGGATGAAACCTTCAGATCTTGATCAGGGTGCTTGATCAACCCTAGCCCTAGCTTGGATTGCTTCAGATGATCCCGGATGGCTCAGATCTAGCCGCTCTTGAATCGGACGGCCCAGATTAAATCATAATCTTGATAATTCGATCCGGGTCGCTTCCGACTCAAGTTTGACCCAATATGCCCTAGGTCCAGGAACCTTTGATGCCTACAAAAATAGATCAAGAATTTAGTGGCCAAATAATCCAATTTTATGCAAATTTGCAATTAAGTCCAAAACAAGAGTAACTTCTAAAACCTAGGGTAAAATCACAATCAAGCCATAAAAACATAGGTCAAACATGGATTTTAGCAGCTCAAATAATCAATAAAATAGTATTTATCACTCCACAAGGAAGACAACCTCTTCTCCTTCTTCCAAACCCGCGGCGCCAAGCACCACTATGGAAGAATGTTGCCCTCCTCCTTGCGCCGGCGAGAACTCCCTTCCTTTCTTCTTGTCGCGCGCCACAAAAGGAGGAGAAGATCTCCTCCATGTCTATGTGATAGCCGGCCACCAAGTGGAAAGAAAGAAGAGAGGAGAAGGAGAAGAGAAGGAAGAATTCCTTCACCCACCACCGGTGTGCCCTAGAAGAGAGAAGGGAGAGAGAGGAGGAGAGGAGAGGCTTAGAGTTGGATGATCAATTGGATGCCTTGGTCTCATGACTACATGGGTATATATACAATAGGGACCATGAGGAGGAGTTGGGTCTTGACCACCTAATGGATCAAGGCCCGATCCATTAATGAAGATTCATTCCACTAAAGGATCTTCATTGAACTACCTCACTAACCCACATATTTAAATATAGGTCTCACCTATTGTGAGTACAAGTATCTCCCCGTGTTTAAGATATCGAATGCCCGTTAATTAATTAAATTACTGATAATTTAATTAATTAATATCTAACTCCTTGAGTAGTACCACTCAACCTTATCATCATGTTGGATCAAGTCCACTTGCAGGGTTTAACATGATGAACCTTATGAGCTCCTCAAGGGGACATCATCAACCGGACTCACTAGGACACGGTGTCTATCTATAATCAACGACACACCATGTAAATAGTATTATTTTCCGACTTACCGGGCCTATCGATTTAACAGAATAAATCTCGCTCATTGGTAAATCAAAGAAATAAATACTAAGTACATGTGCCCGTTATTATATCGGGATTAAGAGTATGTACTCCATAATAACTGAGATTTGATTCAATTATAAAGTTAGTATAAATTGAATCACCTCTATGTCGGTCCTGCTCAATACACACAAAATGCACTAGTGTAATTCTACGGTCAAGATAAACCAACACCAAATTACACTACAACCATCCCGATGGTTTGTCCAAATCCATCTCGGTTGTGAGCCTCTACTTATACTCTACAAGGATCTGATTGTTGGGTATGGCTTGGCGGGTTTCCTAAGCGAATACTCGGTCGGTCCGAGAGACCTCTCAATGTCTACGCATTAAAAATTAATCCGAATGGAGAGTCGTCTCCCATCGACCATCTCGTGTCGTATCAAACAATCTAAATCACATCTCGGCCAATTAACAGAATCGGCCTTGTGATTTGCTCGACCGTTCTGTTGGATCGGAGTAAATCGATAGAGGGGGGTGAATATCGATCTTAAAATTTTCAGATAAGTAGAGGGATTGTGCTGCGGAAAACAAGAAAACAATCGCTAACATAAGTTATTTTTACTTGGTTCGGAGTCGCGGTCGGCTCCTACTCCAAGGCCCACGGTCCTTGACCGTTTACGTTGACAATTCTATATTCAAAAGATCTTTTACAGGTTCGAGTACAGATATAGAATTAAAATTGAAAGTACAACACTTTTCATAATTTAAATGTTACCGACGCCCGAGGTGGATGGAAGTTTGGAACAGCGGGTCGTCGTCGGCTCTGGAATCGCGAGGTCAGAGCTTGTCGGAGTGTAGCGCTTGAACGAAAGTGTTGGGAGCGATGTGAGCGAGATTGTTTGAATCCTTAGGGGTGAACCCCTATTTATAGTAGCCATAGGGGCACCTGTATTGATGGGGGCGCCTGACACGTGGCCTCTCCTGCGAGAACTCCAATCCGTAGGGTTGGTCAGCGCTTATCCCCTTCAATGAAGCGCCTGAGCTGACTTGGTCCAGAGGCTTCGTGGCAGTTTGCTTCGATGGTTTTGATTTGGCCTTGCACTGAGGCGCCCGTATCCATACGGGCGCCTAGCCCAGTGAGGCACCTCACTCCATTGAGGCGCCTGAGCTGCAGAAACACCGTCCATTCATTTCTGCAACCAAGGTTAGTTCTAAAACACAAGAAGCAAGTATGTTAGACATTATTTACAGCCTAAGCAGTCTTGGTTCTGACTTTGGGTCTCCCAAATGGAACTCTAGGTCAAACCGACGCCTAATGTTCCCTCCTATGGGGAACGCGTCCTCACCTACTCCTCTCGGAAGAATTTACCTTTTTGCCAACCGGCTCCTCCGGTTGGACTTTTGCCCAATCCTCCGATCAGGTCTTCGTGCCTAGTCCGCGACAAGGACTTCTTGCCCAACTTCCAGTCAGGTCATCAGTGCCCAGCCCTTTGCCAAGACTTCTTGCCCAGTCCTCGACCAGGACTTCTTACCCAGCCCTTTGCCAGGACTTCTTGCCTAGTGTACCTAGGACTTTCCTGCACACTTAGTAAGCTTGTTAGATCACAACACCACTTTAACTTCTGAACCCTTTGCCATTATCAAAACACAGGTTTGACTTTGGTGCTTCCGACACCAACACGTTCGACCGCGAAAAAGGCGACGAGTTGATCGCCGGCTTTTGTGTTTATGGTCGGGGTCCAGTTAATAAATTATTCATCATGAATCGGAATCAAATAATAAATTAACAAAAATAAAATGACGAGACAAATTATAAGCACAAATAAGAATGAAGGAGCCAAGAAGAATATACTTTCCGTTACCCTACGATCTTCTATCATATGACCCTCCCCTCTTGGACATCGTGTGGGCGACGATCTACCAAGAACCATGGTCACCAAGACGATCCCTTACCCTTACGCTAACTAATCCGTAACCAAAGGGATGCCACCGGCCACTCCAAGGAGATAATCCAAACACAAACCCTACTCGGTAAATTTTCTTCCCTTGAGAAAAATTGCGTAAGCAACTTTTCTCCCTTGAGAAAAATCACCGCTCCCTCTCGAGCTCATACAATTTTCTTCCCTTGAGAAAAATTTCATGTGCAACCTTTCTTCCTTTGAGAAAATTGTGTGAGCAACTCAAGGTCACGCATTTCTCTACCCTTGAGAAAAGTTACGTGTGTAGCCTTTCTTCCTTTGAGAGAATCGCGTGAATCATCTTTCCACCTTCACGAAACAGAAGGTCTTACTCACCCTCTTTGCTCGCCCTCTTCACCGAAGGAGAGAAGGTTGCATAAGCAACCTTTTGTTGCTTGCCACCTCCACCGAAGGAGAGAAGCAACTCACCACCTCCATGCATGTCTTCTCCACCGAGATAAGAAGGTTACGTGAGCAACCTTCCACCTCTTAATTCTCCACCGACCGCAATTCTTCGCCGAGACCACCACCTTATAGGTAGGAAGGTTGCAACCTTCCTCCTCACACACACCATGGCTGAAAGCTCCTGCTCACGCGAGATGAGTAGAGGCTCTCCCTACTCTGCGATTGCAGTCGGCGCCGAGACTTGGAGAGGGAGAGAGAGAAAGAGAGGAGAGGAGAGGCTAGGGTTTCTTGTGATCTATTAGATTAATTATCTGGTTCGATTAACCTCTTGGTTTCATGCCACCATGGGGTATATATAGGGCTACGATAGGGACCATGAGGAGGAGTTGGATCTTGGCTGCTAATGGACCCGGTCCATTAATGAGGATCCATTCCACTAAAGGACCCCCATTGAATTACCTCACGAACCCCCATATTTACATATGGGCTCCACTTATTACGAGTCGTCCATCCCCCCGTGTTTAAGTTCTCGAATGTCCATTAATTAATTTAAATTACTGACAATTCAAATTAATTAACTTCTGGATCCTTGACTAGTACCACTGGACCTTATCATCATGCCGGATCAAATCCACCTGCAGGGTTTAGTATGATGAACCTTTCGAGCTCATTAATGGGGCATCATCAACCCGACTCACCAGGACACGGATTCCGTCAATAATCAACGGCACATCATATTATTAATATTATCTCCCAACTTACTGGGCCTATTGATCTAACAGAATATATCTCGCTCATTGGTAAATCAAAGAGACAATAATTAACAATATATGCCCGTTATTATATCGGGATTAAGGGATCGTACTCCATAATAAAATTTGAGGTCCTATCCAATTATCGAGTTAGTACAAATTGAATAACCTCGGATTTTGGTCCTACTCAATGTACTCAAAGCACACTAGTGTAATTCTATGGTCAAGACTAACCACACCTAATTACACTACAATCTTTCTGATGGTTTGTCCAATTCCATCTCGGTTGTAAGCCTCTATTTATACTAAGCAAGGAACTGATAACATGATCTTCCGTGTGACACCACATACCATGTTATCTACAATGCAAAGTAATTGGACTTCATGTATGTACTAATATAAACAGGCACCTAGTGTAGTTGTGATTCTCTTTTCAAAATGAAGATGTTCATATAAAGAAATTCATGTCTTTCAGTATACACATCTTACAATCTCCCACTTATACTTAAAGACTTTGCTGTCCTCAAAATGTCATACATTTGACTCCCTGATCCTCCACATGCCTAAAGCTCTCGCTATCAAGGACTTCAGTGAAAAGATCTCTCAGGTTGTCCTCTAATGTAATCTAGGCAACAACAACTTTTCCTCTCTTGGGTGGTACTTGCGCTCTATGTGTTTACTCACCTTTTGGGCTCGTGATTCCTTCGAGTTTGCAACTGCACCATTATTATCACATCATAAAGTGATAGCTCTGAGAAAACCAGGAATCACATCGAAGTCCATCTTGAGGTTCCTGAACGATGTAGCTTTATTGGCTGTCTTAGAGACTGTCATCCATCTAGCTTCCATGGTGGAGTCCATCACGCAGCCGTTGTGTGACACTCCTCCAACCTATGGTTCCACCTCCTAAAGTAAATACAAAACCCCGAGGAATACTTATGTTTGCCCCTATCCGACTGGAAGTCTGTATCCGTATAACCCATAGGGTATTGGTCTGTCTGGTAAACCAGCTTATAATCCTTAGTCCTTCTCAGGCACTAATATAAGCTTTTATCACAATTCAATTTCCTTGTCCTGGGTTACTCTGATATCTGCTAACCATGCCCACAGCAAAGCAGATATCCAGTCTCATTTTTAGCATACATGAGGCTTCCTATAGCCGATGCTAAAAGAAGCGCCATTACCTGCTCTATCTCCTTTGATAATCTAAACATATCTCCTTAAATAGAGTAGCTCCACAGCTGAAAAGTTCAAAAACTTTTCTTGGAGGTTTCCATGCTAAAACGAGTTAAGACACTGTCTCTGTATGAAACTTGGGATAAGCACAACATCCTTCTCTGGTGATCCCTTAGAACTTTGATCGCCAAGGATGTGTCCTGCTTCTCCTAAGTCCTTCATATCATCTATTTGGACAACCATACCCTTACGTCTGATAATACTTTGTCATTGTTGTCAACTAACAAAATATTATCTACGTATAGTACAAGAATACCACTACGTTTCTGTCACATTTCTTACATACACTAATCTCATCCGTCCTTTGAACAAATCCATATGACTGGATTATTTCTTCAAAGCGGATGTTCCTCGTCATAGGTCTAGGGATCTTGATTCATGGTCGCCAGGGACCGAGTCCGAAGACTCTCCCAAGAACATGAATCCTTCAGGTTGACTAACAACCCTCCCACTACGACGAGGTACCACGTGTGTATCTTCTGTGACACACGGTGCAGTGACTTGTGGTGTATCCTCTTGTACAGTTGGTACTAAGGTCAGAACATCCCCTTTTAATTCTTCAAGAACTAGTCTACTTGTGGGCTTGTGGTTCATCACATAGTCTTCTTCTAAGAATCTGGTATTCATGCCAACGATTACCCTCTGATCCTTAGGACTATAGAACCACCTTTCATTCCTCTAGGATAGCCTACGAACAAGCGCACGAGATTCCAATCTTATCAGTATCCCCTCTTAGCACATGTGCTGAGCTATCCCATGTCCGACTATGTCTTAGACTTGGCTTTCGCCCAGTCCACACTTCTACAGGAGTAGAAGGCACTGACCTAGATGGTATCAAGTATGTACGCTGTCGTTTCCAGAGCATATCTCTAGAACGAATCCGGCAACTCGGAGCAACTCATCATTGTCCTAACTATCCCCATAAGGACCCTTTTCGTTCACTCTGCTGCACCATTCTATTGGGGCGTACCAGGTGCAGTTAATTGTGATTGAATCCCTGCCACTAATAAGTAAGTCCTAAACTTTCCCAAGGGGTACCCACCACCACGATCCGATCGTAGTGTTTTGATACTTTTACCTTGATGTTTCTCCACAACAGTCTTGGATTCATTCAACTAATCAAAGATTCAGACTTGCGGCCATCAAGTAAACGTATTCATAACTTTGAATATTCGTCTCACGAAGTATTTATAGCTACCTCTATCCTAGATAGGCATAGGACCTCACAAATCAGAATGAACCGATTCTAACATATCTTTGGCTCTATACCCCTCGGCCTTGGAAAGGCCTCTTGGTCATCTTACCTTCCAAGCAAGACTCAAAGGTTGGGAAGTCTCCCCACCACCAATCAACCCAAGGGCCCATTGGCTATCGATCTTTGAATCCTACTATGGTTAATAAAACCAAGCCTTAGATGCCAAAGATATGTTTGGTTCATCTTGGAAGGAACCTTTCTCTTATTTAGGTTAGATGATAAGCTATTAGCTACTATTTGCATCATGAGAGACTTTGGTTTTAATTGCTTAAATTGCTTATCCATGTTCCTAAACAGATAATCATTCTATTCCACTTTTCATAACAAAAGGCAATAGAATATCCTTTATTTCAGAAACTGAACTAGAGTTCTTTCTAAAATTAGGTACATAAAAGCAATTTAAAATCAAAACTTTATCTTCTAAAGACAAATAAATAACTCCCACTGCAATAGTAGCGACATCCGTAGCATATCCCTTGTAGATAGTGTTGGAAACGGATGGCTAGAGAGGGGGGGGGTGAATATAGCCAATCTCTTTTGCCTTTGGCACTTATGAAGTTTCTGCACTTAACTTATCAGTAGCACAGCGGAAGAAGCAAAGGAAAACGAAGCAGTGTAGTAAACTAAAAACAGAAATGAAAGCAAACAACGACAGCTACCAAGATCGCTAACAAGAGGGTTTACAAGGTTCGGGGATAACTTGCCCCTACTCCTTGGCGTGCCCTTAAGGTGGGCGATCCCTTGATCGTCGGCAGATCAAGCCCCGGTGTTCACCGGATATAACGCAACCTCCTTCTTGGTGGAGAAACCTCTCCACAGCGTTTCAAACAAGAATATAGATTTAAGCTTAATGAAACACAGAGAATACTCTTACTCAGCACCTAGCAAGGACAAGAGCACAGCGAGCTTATCCGAGCTCCACCCAGCGACGATCTCACGCAAGGACTCCCTCCTTCGTGTCTTCTCACTGTTGGACTCCAAGATCCTTGTTCTTTCCTCCCGGCACTTACGTAAGAGTTGGTTGCTTCTCGATTGCAGTTGCTTGCTCAAAGTGATGAAGATTTCAGAAAACACAGCAAGCAAGTTGTGGAGAAACACAAAGCGCAGCAAGAACTTCAGCAACTCAACACAGAAAAACTGTCGAACACTTCTCTACTTCCGCCGAAGTCTTCTTCTCCTTTTTGTTTCTCCACCAAGCATCAGATGACACCATCCCTGCAGCTCCCAGCTGCTCATCTGCCAACGCCAGCTACCACTGAGCTATCCCTGGACTCCCTGAGCTTCCCTCAGCCAAGCTCTAGTCTCAGCTCCAGTCTGCAGCTCGGCCGTTGCAACCTAAGATGGAAAAACGGACAAACCTGCTCCAAGGAAAGCCTCCATTGACTTCTCCTTGAGTGTTTAAAACCTCCCCTGTCACCTGCAGCTTAATCAGACTGTTAGAGCAGTATATCACACAGTAAATCAAGATTCAGAAGTGAAGCGCAGAGAATCGGATACGATCAGACGCTCTGATCGCGTCTGACAGTGCAATTTGAATTAAAGTGATCGGTCACCGGACCGATCCAGGACTTGTGGGTCGGTCACCAGACCGATCCACTGCTTCGCTGGGATTCCCAGCTCTCGCGGCTATACACGCCTGATCGGTCACCCGACCGATCAGAGTGAAGCCTGATCGGTCACCAGACTAATCAGAGTGAAGCCTGATCGGTCACTCAGACCGATCAGGACAGATGAACAGTGATTTTTTAATCAGATCCTAAGTCCCTGATCGGTCACCGGACCGATCCAGGGTCTGATCCGGAGGAGAACTCACTCACTGTCCACTCCCTGATTGGTCACCAGACCGATCAGGAGCAAGGCAATGAGGAAGTTGCCTGCTGCCTGATCGGTCACCAGACCAATCAGGAGCCACATAGTAGGTTCCCAACCTCACTGTGCGCTCCCTGATCGGTCACCAGACCGATCAGTCCTCGTTGGATCGGTCACCAGACCGATCCACGAAGAAGCAGCGTGCCAATATCCCTGATCGGTCACCAGACCGATCTAGGGACTCAAACCTAGCCCTCCAAGCTAGGGATTCATTCACCTTAGCCCTCCAAGCTAAGGATTTTTCTATCTAACTCTCCAAGTTGGGAATTTGCACCTGACCCTCCAAGTTAGGACTTTTCACCTAGCCCTCCAAGCTAGGACTTTTCACCTAGCCCTCCAAGCTAGGACTTTTCACCCAACCCTTCCGAGTTAGAACATCATCCAACCTAGCCCTCCAAGCTAGGCACCTGACCCTCCAAGCCAGGACTTTTTCACCTAATCCTCCAAGATGGGAATTTGCACCTAACCCTCCAAGTTAGGACTTTTCACCTAGCCCTCCAAGCTAGGACTTTTCACCCACCTCTTCCGAATTAGGACTTTTCATACACCTAGCCCTCCAAGCTAGGATTTTCAACACCTAACCCTCCAGATTAGGATTTTCCAATACCTAGCCCTCCAGACTAGGATTTTCCATACCATGCCTGATCCCCGATCAGGACTTAATCATAATCAAACATCATCCACCTAAACTAAAATCGGTGTCAACACCAAAACAACAATCAGGGCCAGACTGCATCAACAATCTCCCCCTTTTTGTTGTTTGACAACCCGATTTTAAGTTTAGGGATTCTTAATCAAGTTTTCCAAATTTAGAATCATAGGGGAATCCAGATCCTCCCCCTACAACATGATAGGGGAATCCAGATCCTCCCCCTACAACATGATCATCCTAAACTTAACCAATCCACACTCTCCCCCTTTGTCGAACACCGAAAAGGGGCTAGAGGGACTGTTAAGTTTAAAACAAACTCCCCCTAAACCCTAGGGGTATCCCAGAATAACATAGATTCGATGGAATTGTTTTCGAAGCATATGATATCATGTGGAAAAGATAGATCAAGATGAAACTATCACAGACATCATATCAATCTATAACATGTCATAACGGTCATATACATCAAGTGGACATGGCATCAAAAGCATAATCATGGCAATGTAGCAAGTATGCAAATAGTAGTCATCATAGCATCAACAAGAAGCATACTAAAGTAGGATAAAAATGCAGCAAGGGCAGACATGGCAATTCATGAAATAACCAAATAAAACACAAGACGCAATACACATGCATCACAATCAAAGTACGCGTGGCACAAGGCCACAATAGGCAAGTCAAGGAGCATTCAGCTAAACGTCACACAACTAAGTAGTCAAATACACATATCACCAGTAGAGACAACCAAACTCAACTATCAGTCGGGGGATCCTCATCGTGCACGAGATCGTCCATCGTGGCATTAGTAGGAGAAAAGGACCCTGGTGCAGTACTCGATGAAGGTGCACCTCCTGGAAATGTGTGGCTGCGGCACTCATCATACCATGTCTGCTAGAGGGTATGGGTCCCCGAGACCTCAGTCTCGATCCTAGTCAGTCGGCAATCAAGGGAGCGAAAACCTGACCGAAACTCCTCGCGATCTGTCGCCCCCAACTGAACAAACTCCTGTAGCGTCTGATCCAGCTCTGAGATCTGCCAGCGCAGATCTGGATCCGGCTCGTCATAGTCATCATCAGCAGCAGCAGCGGCTGGCGCCTGAACCTGTGGACCTCCCCTTGGTAACTCACCAAGAACCCTACCATCTTTCCAAACCAACATCCGATCGGGCCCCCGAACAATGATGTCGGACTTGGCGAATGCTCGCCGGCCAAGTCTGCAATCCTGTCGGACCATAGGCATCGTCCGGCCCTTGGTGACATCAACACCAACTGACATGAGCCAGTCGGTGATGACGTGACCAAAAGGCATGTAGATCGTGCGTCGGTTGGGCTCTCGATAAGATAAGATGGACTGGAAGATGCTCTCCATGATATCGAAGTCCAAACGGCGGTGCATGCCGTAGAGCATCAGACAGTGATAGGGTCGGATTTCAGTTAGAGGTTTGGAAGTAATTGGGAGGATACAGTTTGTGATAATCTTGAATAATATGTAGCTAGTGGGAGAAAGACGCAGTGCAGCAAAGGTAGGAAAGTCAGGGCCCAGCTCATCGAGACCGGCTGGGCGGGGATGACCAAAGAAATACTGATGGACAGAATCAGGGGTA
Source organism: Boesenbergia rotunda (assembly GCA_024364735.1). Taxonomy (NCBI): domain Eukaryota; kingdom Viridiplantae; phylum Streptophyta; class Magnoliopsida; order Zingiberales; family Zingiberaceae; genus Boesenbergia; species Boesenbergia rotunda. The sequence goes on along the minus strand of JAGFNQ010007312.1, from coordinate 269,799 downwards.
ACATCTGCAAATGGTGCTAGTAGAGGATTAGGAAGCTCAGGATAGATCGAATACATATTTGGTGATCGTCGACCACCCAGAAACTCGGCAAGTATGTCATAGGAAAAATTGAGAGTCCTTTTGGCGACTCGAGTAGTGAACTCGAAGCCGCCTTGAGGACCCTGCTGAAGATTATTGTAAAACTTCGAGACAAGGTCATAATTGATGGTTCGCTCTAAGGAGAGGAGGAAACCAAGATTGTAATGCAGGACTATCTCCATGACTGATGGACAATACTCAGTCAGGAAGGGGACATCGATTGATCGGCAGGGTAGCATTTTGAAAGTCCTTGATTGGAAGGCCTGTTCACAAGCCGCATTCGGGAATCGGGAGCTCGAAGAAGGCTGAGGCCTTCTGGAGGGCGCAGGTGAAGAGGGGGCTTTCCCCCTCGAGCTGCCCTCAACAGCATCTTTCCCTTTAGAAGATTTTCTAGAGAATTGAAATGATCAAGACACAGAATTTAAACATGAGTTGATCATACACGGTTTGAATCAATTGAGCAAGGTTGACACGAACATAGATCGAATTACAAAAATTCAAGAATTGATCATACAAAGATAAGACCCAATCATAAGGTAGACATTAGATCAAGATCAAAAGTAGGATAATAATGAGGTGAAAAATCGATTTGATCATTTGGTGAGAAAGTAAGGTCACGGCAAATACAAGAGGATCACGGCACCACACCAAGAATAAACACCAAAACATGATTAGCTCCACAACATAATTTATGAAATGATTTGTAAAGGAAGCTAAACCAAAAACTCACTTTGGTGCCATTAGTAGAGTTCTTGAGTCGGAAAGGAAAAACGCTTGCGCAGGAGAAGCCTCAGCGCAAGACAGAAACGCAGAAGACTCGGAGCAAATTGATAACTTGCAGAGAACAGGGGACGCCCGTAGAGACCTTCGCACGGGAAGGGAGACGCAGGAACACTCTTGCTCAGGATGAAGAGATGCAAGGGAGAGGTTTCGGCGCTAGGGTTCGGCAAGGAAGGGTTTTTCGTGAAGTTAATCGGTTGGTGGATCGGTCCACCAACCAGAAATTAATACGTCTGAACGGATCACCGTTCGATCTGATCATGCCCAGACCGATCAGGATATAGCCTGATCGGACTGAACCGAGCCTGATCGGTCGGGTGACCGATCAGGCAAGCTCCTGATCGATCGGTTGATCGATCAGGGAGAGATCAGTAGACTCGGGAGGCTTACTGTGAGCCCCCTGATCGGTCTGTGGACCGGTCCCAGCAGGGTGCCAGATCGGTCCGGGGACAGATCCAGGCTGGCTCAGTAAGCTTGGTCAAAATTTTGGAAAGTCACTGCTGTTAGTGATATGAGAGAAGTGTCCTAAGGCAATCGCCTTATGATTGTAATCATTTATTTTAATAAATGAATATTCACTATTTGTGTATACATGTTTATGTATTTGATTGAGATCTTAAACTCATTTATGAATGTCCGCAATACAATTCATAGCATGAGAGAATTTGTGATGAATTCACAACTAGTGATTATCTCTACATGTGCAATTGTGAAGTATTGAAATTGTCCCTAGTCGATGAATTGATAAATACGGACACTATCAATTCTGTTGAGACTAGCATGGGTTATTCTCTAATCAGCTGATTCTCACTGGCTGGTGACATTAGGATGTCCGGAGATAAACATGAATGCTAGTTAAGGGAACTAGTTCATTGGAGTGACTGGCTGTAAAACTTCATATGGTAATCTACATATAGATATGTCAATGAAGATCTTACTACAGCTTAAGTGCGATGTTCCTTTGACTTGCGGTGTTCAAGTCATCTTGGTCATGAAGACTTATACTTTGACATCTTAAGCAAGCATCTCCAAGGAGGTGTGGACCCAGGATGGTTGGGTATAAGCCGAAGTGCCTGAAGATGTTTGAGCAACCTACAAAGGATTCACCACTCCTTGCGAGGAGATGTATACCCAAGGCCTATCGTCGGATTGTTACTCGAAGCCTCTGGCCAGAGCATCACATGTTCAGAGTATGAATCTCTCAGATACATGAGAGTAATTAGAATCCGTATGACGAGAAAAACATTACTTGGGCTAGGTGTGACGTAGTCAGCCTAGTGGGGACTGACACACATAGACCGTGTCCCGAACCAAGTGGGTATAAGATGGTGAAGGGAATGGGGCACGATTCATTATAGCTGCTGAAGGGTTTCAGAATTGTTTCTGAGGTCAACCGTTGATCTTTCAATTAATTAGGGATCATGATGTACTACTAGGTGCCACTCATGATCGTTCTATAATTGATTAATTATAGACAGCCAACATAAATCGAAAGCCTATTTAGTCACACGCACTATGAGTAATCCGAGGGATTTAAAACGAGTTGAAAATTAGATTTTCCGATCAAGAGAGATAAGTCGAATCTGAATTTTTCAAAGACGCATCGAAAGCATAAAATGGCTAAGTCTTTTGAAGGCTTATTGGACGAATTAAATGAGTTTAATTCATATGATCTGGCTTGG